>CM051000.1:24628356-24635856 GCA_027704905.1 Muraenolepis orangiensis
TCCTTGTGAGGTTGTTATTACCTGTCTCTCTCTCTGTGAGGTTGTTATTACCTGTCTCTCTCTCCTTGTGAGGTTGTTATTACCTGTCTCTCTCTCCTTGTGAGGTTGTTATTACCTGTCTCTCTCTCCCTGTCAGCTTGTTATTACCTGTCTCTCTCTCCCTGTCAGCTTGTTATTACCTGTCTCTCTCTCCTTGTGAGGTTGTTATTACCTGTCTCTCTCTCCTTGTCAGCTTGTTATTACCTGTCTCTCTCTCCTTGTGAGGTTGTTATTACCTGTCTCTCTCTCCTTGTGAGCTTGTTATTACCTGTCTCTCTCTCCCTGTCAGCTTGTTATTACCTGTCTCTCTCTCCCTGTCAGCTTGTTATTACCTGTCTCTCTCTCCTTGTGAGGTTGTTATTACCTGTCTCTCTCTCCTTGTGAGGTTGTTATTACCTGTCTCTCTCTCCTTGTGAGGTTGTTATTACCTGTCTCTCTCTCCTTGTGAGCTTGTTATTACCTGTCTCTCTCTCCTTGTGAGCTTGTTATTACCTGTCTCTCTCTCCTTGTGAGCTTGTTATTACCTGTCTCTCTCTCCTTGTGAGCTTGTTATTACCTGTCTCTCTCTCCTTGTGAGGTTGTTATTACCTGTCTCTCTCTCCTTGTGAGGTTGTTATTACCTGTCTCTCTCTCCTTGTGAGGTTGTTATTACCTGTCTCTCTCTCCTTGTGAGGTTGTTATTACCTGTCTCTCTCTCCTTGTGAGGTTGTTATTACCTGTCTCTCTCTCCTTGTCAGCTTGTTATTACCTGTCTCTCTCTCCTTGTGAGCTTGTTATTACCTGTCTCTCTCTCCTTGTGAGCTTGTTATTACCTGTCTCTCTCTCCTTGTGAGGTTGTTATTACCTGTCTCTCTCTCCTTGTGAGGTTGTTATTACCTGTCTCTCTCTCCCTGTCAGCTTGATATTACCTGTCTCTCTCTCCCTGTCAGCTTGTTATTACCTGTCTCTCTCTCCTTGTGAGTTGTTATTACCTGTCTCTCTCTCCCGGGTCCTCCTCCTCCTGTCTCTCTCTCCCGGGTCCTCCTCCTCCTGTCTCTCTCTCCCTGTCAGCTTGATATTACCTGTCTCTCTCTCCCTGTGAGGTTGTTATTACCTGTCTCTCTCTCCTTGTCAGCTTGTTATTACCTGTCTCTCTCTCCTTGTGAGGTTGTTATTACCTGTCTCTCTCTCCTTGTGAGGTTGTTATTACCTGTCTCTCTCTCCTTGTGAGCTTGTTATTACCTGTCTCTCTCTCCTTGTGAGCTTGTTATTACCTGTCTCTCTCTCCTTGTCAGCTTGTTATTACCTGTCTCTCTCTCCTTGTGAGGTTGTTATTACCTGTCTCTCTCTCCTTGTGAGGTTGTTATTACCTGTCTCTCTCTCCTTGTGAGGTTGTTATTACCTGTCTCTCTCTCCTTGTGAGGTTGTTATTACCTGTCTCTCTCTCCTTGTGAGGTTGTTATTACCTGTCTCTCTCTCCTTGTCAGCTTGTTATTACCTGTCTCTCTCTCCTTGTGAGCTTGTTATTACCTGTCTCTCTCTCCTTGTGAGGTTGTTATTACCTGTCTCTCTCTCCTTGTGAGGTTGTTATTACCTGTCTCTCTCTCCTTGTGAGGTTGTTATTACCTGTCTCTCTCTCCTTGTGAGGTTGTTATTACCTGTCTCTCTCTCCTTGTCAGCTTGTTATTACCTGTCTCTCTCTCCTTGTGAGGTTGTTATTACCTGTCTCTCTCTCCTTGTCAGCTTGTTATTACCTGTCTCTCTCTCCTTGTGAGGTTGTTATTACCTGTCTCTCTCTCCTTGTCAGCTTGTTATTACCTGTCTCTCTCTCCTTGTCAGCTTGTTATTACCTGTCTCTCTCTCCTTGTGAGGTTGTTATTACCTGTCTCTCTCTCCTTGTCAGCTTGTTATTACCTGTCTCTCTCTCCTTGTCAGCTTGTTATTACCTGTCTCTCTCTCCTTGTGAGGTTGTTATTACCTGTCTCTCTCTCCTTGTGAGGTTGTTATTACCTGTCTCTCTCTCCTTGTGAGGTTGTTATTACCTGTCTCTCTCTCCTTGTGAGGTTGTTATTACCTGTCTCTCTCTCCTTGTGAGGTTGTTATTACCTGTCTCTCTCTCCCTGTCAGCTTGATATTACCTGTCTCTCTCTCCCTGTCAGCTTGTTATTACCTGTCTCTCTCTCCTTGTGAGGTTGTTATTACCTGTCTCTCTCTCCCGGGTCCTCCTCCTCCTGTCTCTCTCTCCCGGGTCCTCCTCCTCCTGTCTCTCTCTCCCGGGTCCTCCTCCTCCTGTCTCTCTCTCCCAGTCAGCTTGATATTACCTGTCTCTCTCTCCCTGTGAGGTTGTTATTACCTGTCTCTCTCTCCCTGTCAGCTTGTTATTACCTGTCTCTCTCTCCTTGTGAGGTTGTTATTACCTGTCTCTCTCTCCCTGTCAGCTTGTTATTACCTGTCTCTCTCTCCTTGTCAGCTTGTTATTACCTGTCTCTCTCTCCTTGTGAGGTTGTTATTACCTGTCTCTCTCTCCCTGTCAGCTTGTTATTACCTGTCTCTCTCTCCCTGTCAGCTTGTTATTACCTGTCTCTCTCTCCTTGTGAGCTTGTTATTACCTGTCTCTCTCTCCTTGTGAGGTTGTTATTACCTGTCTCTCTCTCCTTGTGAGGTTGTTATTACCTGTCTCTCTCTCCTTGTGAGGTTGTTATTACCTGTCTCTCTCTCCTTGTGAGGTTGTTATTACCTGTCTCTCTCTCCTTGTCAGCTTGTTATTACCTGTCTCTCTCTCCTTGTGAGGTTGTTATTACCTGTCTCTCTCTCCTTGTCAGCTTGTTATTACCTGTCTCTCTCTCCTTGTGAGGTTGTTATTACCTGTCTCTCTCTCCTTGTCAGCTTGTTATTACCTGTCTCTCTCTCCTTGTCAGCTTGTTATTACCTGTCTCTCTCTCCTTGTCAGCTTGTTATTACCTGTCTCTCTCTCCTTGTGAGGTTGTTATTACCTGTCTCTCTCTCCTTGTCAGCTTGTTATTACCTGTCTCTCTCTCCTTGTCAGCTTGTTATTACCTGTCTCTCTCTCCTTGTGAGGTTGTTATTACCTGTCTCTCTCTCCTTGTGAGGTTGTTATTACCTGTCTCTCTCTCCTTGTGAGGTTGTTATTACCTGTCTCTCTCTCCTTGTGAGGTTGTTATTACCTGTCTCTCTCTCCTTGTGAGGTTGTTATTACCTGTCTCTCTCTCCTTGTGAGGTTGTTATTACCTGTCTCTCTCTCCCTGTCAGCTTGTTATTACCTGTCTCTCTCTCCCTGTCAGCTTGTTATTACCTGTCTCTCTCTCCTTGTGAGGTTGTTATTACCTGTCTCTCTCTCCCGGTCTCCTCCTCCTGTCTCTCTCTCCCGGGTCCTCTCTCCTGTCTCTCTCTCCCGGGTCCTCTCCTCCTGTCTCTCTCTCCCTGTCAGCTTGATATTACCTGTCTCTCTCTCCTTGTGAGGTTGTTATTACCTGTCTCTCTCTCCCTGTCAGCTTGTTATTACCTGTCTCTCTCTCCTTGTGAGGTTGTTATTACCTGTCTCTCTCTCCCTGTCAGCTTGTTATTACCTGTCTCTCTCTCCTTGTGAGCTTGTTATTACCTGTCTCTCTCTCCTTGTGAGGTTGTTATTACCTGTCTCTCTCTCCCTGTCAGCTTGTTATTACCTGTCTCTCTCTCCTTGTCAGCTTGTTATTACCTGTCTCTCTCTCCTTGTGAGGTTGTTATTACCTGTCTCTCTCTCCTTGTGAGGTTGTTATTACCTGTCTCTCTCTCCTTGTGAGCTTGTTATTACCTGTCTCTCTCTCCTTGTGAGCTTGTTATTACCTGTCTCTCTCTCCTTGTGAGGTTGTTATTACCTGTCTCTCTCTCCTTGTGAGGTTGTTATTACCTGTCTCTCTCTCCTTGTGAGCTTGTTATTACCTGTCTCTCTCTCCTTGTGAGCTTGTTATTACCTGTCTCTCTCTCCTTGTGAGGTTGTTATTACCTGTCTCTCTCTCCTTGTGAGGTTGTTATTACCTGTCTCTCTCTCCTTGTGAGGTTGTTATTACCTGTCTCTCTCTCCTTGTGAGCTTGTTATTACCTGTCTCTCTCTCCTTGTGAGCTTGTTATTACCTGTCTCTCTCTCCTTGTGAGGTTGTTATTACCTGTCTCTCTCTCCTTGTGAGGTTGTTATTACCTGTCTCTCTCTCCCTGTCAGCTTGTTATTACCTGTCTCTCTCTCCTTGTGAGGTTGTTATTACCTGTCTCTCTCTCCTTGTGAGGTTGTTATTACCTGTCTCTCTCTCCTTGTGAGGTTGTTATTACCTGTCTCTCTCTCCTTGTGAGGTTGTTATTACCTGTCTCTCTCTCCTTGTGAGGTTGTTATTACCTGTCTCTCTCTCCTTGTCAGCTTGTTATTACCTGTCTCTCTCTCCTTGTGAGGTTGTTATTACCTGTCTCTCTCTCCTTGTGAGCTTGTTATTACCTGTCTCTCTCTCCTTGTGAGGTTGTTATTACCTGTCTCTCTCTCCTTGTGAGGTTGTTATTACCTGTCTCTCTCTCCTTGTGAGGTTGTTATTACCTGTCTCTCTCTCCTTGTGAGGTTGTTATTACCTGTCTCTCTCTCCTTGTGAGGTTGTTATTACCTGTCTCTCTCTCCTTGTGAGGTTGTTATTACCTGTCTCTCTCTCCTTGTGAGGTTGTTATTACCTGTCTCTCTCTCCTTGTCAGCTTGTTATTACCTGTCTCTCTCTCCTTGTGAGGTTGTTATTACCTGTCTCTCTCTCCTTGTGAGGTTGTTATTACCTGTCTCTCTCTCCTTGTGAGGTTGTTATTACCTGTCTCTCTCTCCTTGTGAGGTTGTTATTACCTGTCTCTCTCTCCTTGTGAGGTTGTTATTACCTGTCTCTCTCTCCTTGTGAGCTTGTTATTACCTGTCTCTCTCTCCTTGTGAGGTTGTTATTACCTGTCTCTCTCTCCTTGTGAGCTTGTTATTACCTGTCTCTCTCTCCTTGTGAGGTTGTTATTACCTGTCTCTCTCTCCTTGTGAGGTTGTTATTACCTGTCTCTCTCTCCTTGTGAGGTTGTTATTACCTGTCTCTCTCTCCTTGTGAGGTTGTTATTACCTGTCTCTCTCTCCTTGTGAGGTTGTTATTACCTGTCTCTCTCTCCTTGTGAGCTTGTTATTACCTGTCTCTCTCTCCTTGTGAGGTTGTTATTACCTGTCTCTCTCTCCTTGTCAGCTTGTTATTACCTGTCTCTCTCTCCTTGTGAGGTTGTTATTACCTGTCTCTCTCTCCTTGTGAGGTTGTTATTACCTGTCTCTCTCTCCTTGTCAGCTTGTTATTACCTGTCTCTCTCTCCCGGGTCTCCTCTCCTGTCTCTCTCTCCCGGGTCCTCCTCTCCTGTCTCTCTCTCCGGGTCCTCTCTCCTGTCTCTCTCTCCCGGGTCCTCCTCCTCCTGTCTCTCTCTCCCTGTCAGCTTGATATTACCTGTCTCTCTCTCCCTGTGAGGTTGTTATTACCTGTCTCTCTCTCCCTGTCAGCTTGTTATTACCTGTCTCTCTCTCCTTGTGAGGTTGTTATTACCTGTCTCTCTCTCCTTGTCAGCTTGTTATTACCTGTCTCTCTCTCCTTGTGAGGTTGTTATTACCTGTCTCTCTCTCCTTGTCAGCTTGTTATTACCTGTCTCTCTCTCCTTGTGAGGTTGTTATTACCTGTCTCTCTCTCCTTGTGAGCTTGTTATTACCTGTCTCTCTCTCCTTGTGAGCTTGTTATTACCTGTCTCTCTCTCCTTGTCAGCTTGTTATTACCTGTCTCTCTCTCCTTGTCAGCTTGTTATTACCTGTCTCTCTCTCCTTGTGAGGTTGTTATTACCTGTCTCTCTCTCCTTGTGAGGTTGTTATTACCTGTCTCTCTCTCCTTGTGAGCTTGTTATTACCTGTCTCTCTCTCCTTGTGAGGTTGTTATTACCTGTCTCTCTCTCCTTGTGAGGTTGTTATTACCTGTCTCTCTCTCCTTGTGAGGTTGTTATTACCTGTCTCTCTCTCCTTGTGAGCTTGTTATTACCTGTCTCTCTCTCCTTGTGAGGTTGTTATTACCTGTCTCTCTCTCCTTGTGAGGTTGTTATTACCTGTCTCTCTCTCCCTGTCAGCTTGTTATTACCTGTCTCTCTCTCCTTGTGAGGTTGTTATTACCTGTCTCTCTCTCCTTGTGAGGTTGTTATTACCTGTCTCTCTCTCCTTGTGAGGTTGTTATTACCTGTCTCTCTCTCCTTGTGAGGTTGTTATTACCTGTCTCTCTCTCCTTGTGAGGTTGTTATTACCTGTCTCTCTCTCCTTGTGAGGTTGTTATTACCTGTCTCTCTCTCCTTGTCAGCTTGTTATTACCTGTCTCTCTCTCCTTGTGAGGTTGTTATTACCTGTCTCTCTCTCCTTGTGAGGTTGTTATTACCTGTCTCTCTCTCCTTGTGAGGTTGTTATTACCTGTCTCTCTCTCCTTGTGAGGTTGTTATTACCTGTCTCTCTCTCCTTGTGAGGTTGTTATTACCTGTCTCTCTCTCCTTGTGAGGTTGTTATTACCTGTCTCTCTCTCCTTGTGAGGTTGTTATTACCTGTCTCTCTCTCCTTGTCAGCTTGTTATTACCTGTCTCTCTCTCCTTGTGAGGTTGTTATTACCTGTCTCTCTCTCCTTGTCAGCTTGTTATTACCTGTCTCTCTCTCCTTGTCAGCTTGTTATTACCTGTCTCTCTCTCCTTGTGAGGTTGTTATTACCTGTCTCTCTCTCCTTGTCAGCTTGTTATTACCTGTCTCTCTCTCCTTGTGAGGTTGTTATTACCTGTCTCTCTCTCCTTGTGAGGTTGTTATTACCTGTCTCTCTCTCCTTGTGAGGTTGTTATTACCTGTCTCTCTCTCCTTGTGAGGTTGTTATTACCTGTCTCTCTCTCCTTGTGAGGTTGTTATTACCTGTCTCTCTCTCCTTGTCAGCTTGTTATTACCTGTCTCTCTCTCCCTGTCAGCTTGTTATTACCTGTCTCTCTCTCCTTGTGAGGTTGTTATTACCTGTCTCTCTCTCCCGGGTCCTCTCCTCCTGTCTCTCTCTCCCGGTCCTCCTCCTGTCTCTCTCTCCGGGTCCTCCTCCTCCTGTCTCTCTCTCCCTGTCAGCTTGTTATTACCTGTCTCTCTCTCCTTGTGAGGTTGTTATTACCTGTCTCTCTCTCCTTGTGAGCTTGTTATTACCTGTCTCTCTCTCCTTGTGAGGTTGTTATTACCTGTCTCTCTCTCCTTGTCAGCTTGTTATTACCTGTCTCTCTCTCCTTGTGAGGTTGTTATTACCTGTCTCTCTCTCCTTGTGAGGTTGTTATTACCTGTCTCTCTCTCCTTGTCAGCTTGTTATTACCTGTCTCTCTCTCCTTGTGAGGTTGTTATTACCTGTCTCTCTCTCCTTGTGAGGTTGTTATTACCTGTCTCTCTCTCCTTGTGAGGTT
>CM051000.1:24643356-24695856 GCA_027704905.1 Muraenolepis orangiensis
AGAGAGAGAGAGAGAGAGAGAGAGAGAGAGAGAGAGAGAGAGAGAGAGATGAGAGAGAGATGAGAGAGATTGTGTGTGTGTGTGTGTGTGTGTGTGTGTGTGTGTGTGTGTGTGTGGTAAGGAGGGAGTTGAAGCTTGCACCCACTTGATGTCTTATTAGGTTGAAACCCACTCCACCTCAGGACCCCACCTCCACCATCAGGACCCCACCTCCACCATCAGGACCCCACCTCCACCATCAGGACCACACCTCCACCTCAATATGTGGATGTAGGTCTGGTGGTCCTCTCCCCCGGGAGCTGCAGGGGAGATAGTTATCTGAGAGGAGAGATGTTATCTGGACACTCTCCTCTCTCTCTTCTCTCTCCTCTCCTCTCTCTCTCTCTATCCCTCTCTCTCTCTCTCTCTCTCTCTCTCTCTCTCTCTCTCTCTCTCTCTCTCTCTCTCTTCTCTCTCTCTCTCTCTCTCTCTCTCTCTCTCTCTCTCTCTCTCTCTCTTCTCTCTCTCTCTCCTCTCTCTCCTCTCTCTCCTCTCTCTCCTCTCTCTCTCTCTCTCTCCTCTCTCTCTCTCTCTCTCTCTCTCTCTCTCTCTCTCTCTCTCTCTCTCTCTTCTCTCTCTTCTCTCTCCTCTCTCTCTTCTCTCTCCTCTATCTCCTCTATCCTCCTCTCTCTCCTCCATCTAATCTCGTCCAGGAACATCCAAGATGGAGACCCTGATGCGATCGAGGATTCTGGGAATTCTTGCGTCTCAGTGATAAGAGACAGGCTCTTGGTGATAGAGAGACAGGCTCTTGGTGATGGAGAGACAGGCTCTTGGTGATAGAGAGACAGGCTCTTGGTGATGGAGAGACAGGCTCTTGGTGATGGAGAGACAGGCTCTTGGTGATGGAGAGACAGGCTCTTGGTGATAGAGAGACAGGCTCTTGGTGATGGAGAGACAGGCTCTTGGTGATGGAGAGACAGGCTCTTGGTGATGGAGAGACAGGGTCTTGGTGATGGAGAGACAGGCTCTTGGTGATGGAGAGACAAGCTCTTGGTGATGGAGAGACAGGCTCTTGGTGATGGAGAGACCGACTCTTGGTGATGGAGAGACAGGCTCTTGGTGATAGAGAGACAGGCTCTTGGTGATGGAGAGACAGGCTCTTGGTGATAGAGAGACAGGCTCTTGGTGATGGAGAGACAGGCTCTTGGTGATAGAGAGACAGGCTCTTGGTGATGGAGAGACAGGCTCTTGGTGATGGAGAGACAGGCTCTTGGTGATGGAGAGACAGGCTCTTGGTGATGGAGAGACAGGCTCTTGGTGATGGAGAGACAGGCTCTTGGTGATGGAGAGACAGGCTCTTGGCGGCGGTCCAGCCGAGTCATCGTAAAATCAATTATATAATATTCCGTCTTATTTCATTAGCGAGTGGAATGCCGTTCCCTGATTGGCTGTTAGCCTGGAGACGCTAGGAGGGGGCCTTACAGGATGCTAATCCGGGGCTTCCTGTGGGTTTCTTCCTCTGTGGTCAACAGGAGTTTGAACCATTCGTCAGATGAATGAAGGATAAAACCAACAGCTTTTTACACTCACACACTTTCACACTAACAGCTTCTTACGCTTTACAATCCCAGTGGAGGGACATGCGTTCTGATGTGGGGAGGAGGAGGAGGAGGAAGGAGAGAGGAGGAGGAGGAGAGAGAAGAGGAGGAATCTGATTCAGAATCAGAATCAGAATGTCGTTATTGTTGAGTACAACAGAGTAGGAGGAGAAGAATGAGGAAGAAGAGGAGGAAGAAGAGAAGGAGGAGGAGGAGCAGGAGGAGGTAGAGGAGGAAGAGAAGGGAGGAGCAGGGAGAGGAGGTGGAGAGTGTCCCAACATTAGAAGCCAAACCACCGAGCGGCACCTCAGCAGAAGAGCTGAAGACCATCCAGGTTCATCCTGGAGCTGTGGAGGACTGCACTCTCCTCCACCTTCACCACCCCCCAAGACCTCTAACCCTACCCCACCTCCTCCCCCTCCTACCCCACCTCTCCCTCCCTCCTAACCCCACCTCCTCCTCACTCCTAACCCCACCTCCTCCCTCCCTCCTAACCCCACCCTCCCTCATCCTAACCCCTCCTCCCTCACTCCTAACCCCACCTCCTCCCTCCTCCTAACCCCACCTCCTAACCCCTCCTCCTCCCTCCTAACCCCACCTCCTCCCTCCCTCCTAACCCCACCCTCCTCACCCCTACCCCCTCCCTCACTCCTAACCCTCCCCTCCTCACTCCTAACCCACCTCCTCCTCACCCTACCCACTCCTCCTCACCCTAACCCTCCTCCCTCACTCCTAACCCCTCCTCCCTCACCTAACCCACCTCCCTCACTCTAACCCCTCCTCCCTCACTCCTAACCCACTCCTCCCTCACCCTACCCCTCCTCCTCACTCCTAACCCTCCTCCTCCTCACTCCTAACCCCACCTCCCTCACTCCTAACCCACCTCCTCCCTCCCCTAACCCCACCTCCTCCCTCCCTCCTAACCCCACCTCCTCCCTCACTCCTAACCCCTCCTCCTCCCTCACCCCTAACCCCTCCTCCTCCCTCAGTAAGTGGATTGTCTGCTGGCTGCAGGCCCGTCCTGTCACGGCGGTTCATTAGGAGAAGTGCTCTGCGCCGTTCTTTCTATGAATGGAGAGGAGCAGGTCGCTCTCTCCTCCTCTTCCTCCTCCTCCTCCTCCTCCTCCCCCTCCTCCTCCTCCTCCTCCTCCTCCTCCTCCTCCTCCTCCTCCTCCTCCTCCTCCTCCTTGTCCTCCTCCTCGTCCTCCTCCTCCTCTTCCTCATCGCCGTCTCCGTCACGCGTCTCCATACGATTGGTCCCTGACGCCCCAAGGACACGGGAAGGACGCCGCCGTGCATGGGCGTGGCCGGGCGGGGCCCGGGGTGGAGGAGGAAGGGGAGGGGCCGGGGTGGAGGAGGAAGGGGAGGGGCGCGTGCGTCATCCCCTCCCTGTGCGCACCGCGGTCGGTTCCGCGAATCGCGGTGGCCGATGGAGGCGGCGCCGGGCTACGTCACCACACCCACCCCGACCCTCACCCCGCCTCCCCTCTCTCTCCCCGCCTCCCCTCTCTCCCCCGCCTCCCCTCTCTCCCCGCCTCCCCTCTCTCCCCCTCCTCTCGTACATCTCTTTCTCCCCCCCTCCCCCACCCCTCCAGAGTTAACAGCACTTAAGGAAATGTAAATAACCCGGCAGAGCTATTTTAAGACGCTGTCTTTTCAGTGCGTCCACGACGGCGGACAAAGACGCCAGGCGTCCATTGTAACCTCAGTCACGTTCTTCCTCCACCGGCCCGTCCTCGTCCTCGTCCTCTTCGTCCGGCCGTCATCAAAATGGCGGCGCGTTCGTTTTCCTTCTCATGCGTTTGAAGAAGAAATAAGAGGACATAATCTGCGTCCGTTTGTGTCATAAAACATATTTTATCTTCATAGCTTCATTAGAACGTCCACAAACCAACACACTGACAGACATGATGCCAAGACATGGAATGTATAGATGAGTATATATCATTAGATAGTATTTATCATAATACTATCTGTAATAAATAATAAATACACAAACAAAAACAACAATATTGACTCGTGTTCGATCACAGTTCAGCAGTCCCTTTAATAATACTAATATTAACACTAATATAATATAATCACTTTGTAGCTTCTTTTTATTGTTTATTCTGATCAGGACATCCACACAGGACCTGGTGTTCCTACTACGGTCACAAGCTGCCCTGCTGCGACACACACACACACACACACACACACACACACACACACACACACACACACACACACACACACAGATATGATAAGAACATTACATTCGTTTAAAAGCCTCGTCCGGCAGAATGTTAAAAGCGCTTGACGATACGGAGAAGAAGGAAAACACAGTCAATGGCTTCACTTAAGGCAGCTCCTTTCTCCTGACTCCTTTCTCCTGACTCCTTTCTCCTGTCTCCTTTCTCCTTTCTCCTGTCTCCTGTCTCCTTTCTCCTGTCTTCTTTCTTTTGTCCAGGAGCACCTTTAGTTTGTATTGATGGTTCCTTTTGAGTCACGTAGGATTGAGCTCCAGAGAAGAGTCTTGGTCTTGTTGACGGTTACACAGACTACACACTAGGCGACTACATGTCCTAAGATACCTCAGATACAGCTGATACACATTCAACACAATCAAACCTTTTTAAAAGTCTTGTTTCTTTTTCTGGATGGACGGATAAACTATCTCTTTTTTTCAACCATATATTAGCTTGATTTATATACTCTATATTTATATGATATGACATATAGGATATTATAATTATATTCTTCCCGACAAAAATAATGCATTTGAAGTGATTCCATCGTAAAATCTATACTCCACATGTGGGATGGGGAACGGACACCAACGAAGAAGAGACTGTCCTCCGTCCCTCAGCGCTTCAACCGCTTTATTGCTTTAGTCCAGAAGACAACAACCAGAGATCCACCTGTCATTATACATACCTGCTCAGCCATTAGGGGGGAGAGAGACAGAGGCTGCTATTGTCTCTCTCCCCTCCTCCTTCCTGTGGATTTAGTGACGGAGGAAACTAAGTGGAGGTGATGAGATGAATCTTTGAGCGTCTGCACACACTCTCAGGGTGGGAGCTGGACTTGGGGTGTGTGTGTGTGTGTGTGTGTGTGTGTGTGTGTGTGTGTGTGTGTGTGTGTGCAATGCGCTCTGTGTTACGACCTTGTTTGTGTGTTGATGTGTAACGTTGTGTGTTGTGTGTTTCTGTGTGTTGTGGTGTGTTATGTTGTGTGTTGTGTGTTGTGTGTTGTGTGTTTCTGTGTGTTGTGTGTTTCTGTGTGTTGTGGTGTGTTATGTTGTATGTTGTGTGTTGTGTGTTGTGTGTTTCTGTGTGTTGTGGTGTGTTATGTTGTATGGTGTGTGTTGTGTGTTGTGTGTTGTATGTTGTGTGTTGTGTGTGTTGTGTGTTTCTGTGTGTTGTGGTGTGTTATGTTCTGTGTTGTGTGTTGTGTGTTGTTGTGTTGTGTGTTTCTGTGTGTTGTGGTGTGTTATGTTGTATGTTGTGTGTTGTGTGTGTTGTGTGTTTCTGTGTGTTGTGGTGTGTTATGTTGTATGTTGTGTGTTGTGTGTTGTGTGTTTCTGTGTGTTGTGGTGTGTTATGTTGTATGTTGTGTGTTTCTGTGTGTTGTGTGTTGTTGTGTGTTGTGTGTTGTGTGTTTCTGTGTGTTGTGGTGTGTTATGTTGTATGTTGTGTGTTGTGTGTTTCTGTGTGTTGTGGTGTGTTATGTTGTATGTTGTGTGTTGTGTGTTGTGTGTTTCTGTGTGTTGTGGTGTGTTGTGGTGTGTTATGGTGTGTGTTGTGTGTTTCTGTGTGTTGTGGTGTGTTATGGTGTGTGTTGTGTGTGTTGTGTGTTTCTGTGTGTACAGACTCCCTCGTCCGTGTGTCTCAGTGTCTTCTGGTGTGAAGACGATATTTACACCGAGGTGAAGAACGTTCCAGAACCCCTCGTCTCTCCCTCCTCCTCACTCCTCCTCTTCCTCCTCACTCCTCCTCTTCCTCCCCATTGTGGTGGAAGGAGTCTGGGCTTGACTCCTCCTCCTCCTCTTCCTCCACGCGCTCCGTGGGCAGCGTGTCCCGGCGTGTGAAGGCCGCGGCCAGCGTGACGCTGAGCCGCGGCTTGGCGGGCGGCATCTCCGCCAGGCCGATGTCGTTGGCCACGCCGCGCCGCGGGGCCACCAGCGTGGTCCGGTCCATCAGCTCGCCGCTGTGCTTGGACACCACGGCGTCCAGGAAGTCGTAGCGGTGCGACAGCGTGCCGCTCTCGAACAGGTATTTGGCCAGGTAGGACGCGGCCACGTTGCCCAGGAAGGACGCTACCATGGAGGTGGTCTTGAAGGGGAACAGCTGCACCACCACGTCCTCGGTGGCGCCCGTCAGCCGGTCGGTGCGCGGCTCGGTGGTCCAGCCCGGGTAGTAGATGAAGGGGGGCAGGCCCAGGTAGGGCTCGCCCCCGCCCACCCGCAGCAGCACGCCGAACACGTAGCCCGCCACCGAGCCGTAGGTGTTGGTGCCCTTGACGAAGAGGACGCTCAGCAGCTGGGGGAAGATAACCACGTACACCAGGTCGGAGCTCAGATACCACAGGCCGTACACCGTGCCGGTCACCAGGGCCATCAGCGTGGCCAGGCCCCCGAACACGAAGATGGTGATACGCATCACCCACACGATCTCCCGGTCCGACGCCTGCAGGGGGGGGGAGCAGGGGTGGAGGAGGAAGAGGAGGAGGAGGAGGAGGGATTGCAGAGGAGGAAGAGGAGGAGGAGGAGGAGGAGGAGGGTTAGGAGTTTACAAAACATCTTGTGTCTCTAGGGCAGAGGTTGTGACCTCATCTTTGATCTAAAGATGATTGTGATCCCAACATTCAACCCTGAGTGATGAGCAGTCGGTCCGTCTGTCTATGGGATTTGGATGGTAGTGTATTTCATTCGAATAAATTCATTAGATGTCTTACTATTAGTTATTAATATGAATTAATTAATTAGTGCTGATTGTTGTTTATTACAGTAATATTGGTGATGACACATGTGACACAGTTGAGGGCCACTGGTCTGAGGGTTATCGGACATGAAGGAGGAGTTAGCGTTAGGGTTAGCGTGTCTTACCGATTGGCGGAAGGCCATCTGGTAGATGTTCCTGGCGAACATGGAGCTGGCGGAGAGGATGGAGGAGTCGGCGGAGGACATGACGGCAGCGGAGACGGCCCCCAGGCCGAAGAAGGAGACGAAGGGGGGACACAGGTGCTGCAGGACGATGGGCAGGATCATGTCTGCCTGGTCTCTGTCCTTAGGAGGGACGGCCCCATAGCTCGTCTGGTTCCAGTCTGGAACACAACCAACAGACCAGTTCAACCACTAAGGGCCCTCAGTAGAGAACATACCTCCAACTAGAGGGCCCTCAGTAGAACATACCTCCACCTAGAGGGCCCTCAGTAGAGAACATACCTCCACCTAGAGGGCCCTCAGTAGAACATACCTCCACCTAGAGGGCCCTCAGTAGAACATACCTCCAACTAGAGGGCCCTCAGTAGAGAACATACCTCCAACTAGAGGGCCCTCAGTAGAACATACCTCCAACTAGAGGGCCCTCAGTAGAGAACATACCTCCAACTAGAGGGCCCTCAGTAGAACATACCTCCAACTAGAGGGCCCTCAGTAGAACATACCTCCAACTAGAGGGCCCTCAGTAGAGAACATACCTCCAACTAGAGGGCCCTCAGTAGAACATACCTCCAACTAGAGGGCCCTCGGTAGAGAACATACCTCCAACTAGAGGGCCCTCAGTAGAGAACATACCTCCAACTAGAGGGCCCTCAGTAGAGAACATACCTCCAACTAGAGGGCCCTCAGTAGAGAACATACCTCCAACTAGAGGGCCCTCAGTAGAACATACCTCCAACTAGAGGACCCTCAGTAGAGAACATACCTCCAACTAGAGGGCCCTCAGTAGAGAACATACCTCCAACTAGAGGGCCCTCAGTAGAGAACATACCTCCAACTAGAGGGCCCTCAGTAGAGAACATACCTCCAACTAGAGGGCCCTCAGTAGAGAACATACCTCCAACTAGAGGGCCCTCAGTAGAACATACCTCCAACTAGAGGGCCCTCAGTAGAGAACATACCTCCAACTAGAGGGCCCTCAGTAGAGAACATACCTCCAACTAGAGGGCCCTGAGTAGAACATACCTCCAACTAGAGGGCCCTCAGTAGAGAACATACCTCCAACTAGAGGGCCCTCAGTAGAGAACATACCTCCAACTAGAGGGCCCTCAGTAGAACATACCTCCACCTAGAGGGCCCTCAGTAGAACATACCTCCAACTAGAGGGCCCTCAGTAGAACATACCTCCACCCAGAGGGCCCTCAGTAGAGAACATACCTCCAACTAGAGGGCCCTCAGTAGAACATACCTCCAACTAGAGGGCCCTCAGTAGAGAACATACCTCCAACTAGAGGGCCCTCAGTAGAACATACCTCCAACTAGAGGGCCCTCAGTAGAACATTCCTCCAACTAGAGGGCCCTCGGTAGAGAACATACCTCCAACTAGAGGGCCCTCAGTAGAGAACATACCTCCAACTAGAGGGCCCTCAGTAGAGAACATACCTCCAACTAGAGGGCCCTCAGTAGAGAACATACCTCCAACTAGAGGGCCCTCAGTAGAACATACCTCCAACTAGAGGGCCCTCAGTAGAGAACATACCTCCAACTAGAGGGCCCTCAGTAGAGAACATACCTCCAACTAGAGGGCCCTGAGTAGAACATACCTCCAACTAGAGGGCCCTCAGTAGAGAACATACCTCCAACTAGAGGGCCCTCAGTAGAGAACATACCTCCAACTAGAGGGCCCTCAGTAGAACATACCTCCACCTAGAGGGCCCTCAGTAGAACATACCTCCAACTAGAGGGCCCTCAGTAGAACATACCTCCACCCAGAGGGCCCTCAGTAGAGAACATACCTCCAACTAGAGGGCCCTCAGTAGAACATACCTCCAACTAGAGGGCCCTCAGTAGAGAACATACCTCCAACTAGAGGGCCCTCAGTAGAACATACCTCCAACTAGAGGGCCCTCAGTAGAACATACCTCCAACTAGAGGGCCATCAGTAGAGAACATACCTCCAACTAGAGGGCCCTCAGTAGAGAACATACCTCCAACTAGAGGGCCCTCAGTAGAACATACCTCCAACTAGAGGGCCCTCAGTAGAGAACATACCTCCAACTAGAGGGCCCTCAGTAGAACATACCTCCAACTAGAGGGCCCTCAGTAGAACATACCTCCAACTAGAGGGCCCTCAGTAGAACATACCTCCAACTAGAGGGCCCTCAGTAGAGAACATACCTCCAACTAGAGGGCCCTCAGTAGAACATACCTCCAACTAGAGGGCCCTCGGTAGAGAACATACCTCCAACTAGAGGGCCCTCAGTAGAGAACATACCTCCAACTAGAGGGCCCTCAGTAGAGAACATACCTCCAACTAGAGGGCCCTCAGTAGAGAACATACCTCCAACTAGAGGGCCCTCAGTAGAACATACCTCCAACTAGAGGACCCTCAGTAGAGAACATACCTCCAACTAGAGGGCCCTCAGTAGAGAACATACCTTCAACTAGAGGGCCCTCAGTAGAGAACATACCTCCAACTAGAGGGCCCTCAGTAGAGAACATACCTCCAACTAGAGGGCCCTCAGTAGAACATACCTCCACACAGAGGGCCCTCAGTAGAACATACCTCCACCTAGAGGGCCCTCAGTAGAACATACCTCCACCTAGAGGGCCCTCAGTAGAACATACCTCCAACTAGAGGGCCCTCAGTAGAGAACATACCTCCAACTAGAGGGCCCCCAGTAGAGAACATACCTCCAACTAGAGGGCCCTCAGTAGAACATACCTCCAACTAGAGGGCCCTCAGTAGAACATACCTCCAACTAGAGGGCCCTCAGTAGAACATACCTCCAACTAGAGGGCCCTCAGTAGAACATTCCTCCAACTAGAGGGCCCTCGGTAGAGAACATACCTCCAACTAGAGGGCCCTCAGTAGAGAACATACCTCCAACTAGAGGGCCCTCAGTAGAGAACATACCTCCAACTAGAGGGCCCTCAGTAGAGAACATACCTCTAACTAGAGGGCCCTCAGTAGAACATACCTCCAACTAGAGGGCCCTCAGTAGAGAACATACCTCCAACTAGAGGGCCCTCAGTAGAGAACATACCTCCAACTAGAGGGCCCTGAGTAGAACATACCTCCAACTAGAGGGCCCTCAGTAGAGAACATACCTCCAACTAGAGGGCCCTCAGTAGAGAACATACCTCCAACTAGAGGGCCCTCAGTAGAACATACCTCCAACTAGAGGGCCCTCAGTAGAACATACCTCCACCTAGAGGGCCCTCAGTAGAACATACCTCCAACTAGAGGGCCCTCAGTAGAACATACCTCCACCTAGAGGGCCCTCAGTAGAACATACCTCCAACTAGAGGGCCCTCAGTAGAGAACAAACCTCCAACTAGAGGGCCCTCAGTAGAGAACATACCTCCACCTAGAGGGCCCTCAGTAGAACATACCTCCACCCAGAGGGCCCTCAGTAGAACATACCTCCACCTAGAGGGCCCTCAGTAGAACATACCTCCACCTAGAGGGCCCTCAGTAGAACATACCTCCAACTAGAGGGCCCCAGTAGAGAACATACCTCCAACTAGAGGGCCCTCAGTAGAGAACATACCTCCAACTAGAGGGCCCCCAGTAGAGAACATACCTCCAACTAGAGGGCCCTCAGTAGAGAACATACCTCCAACTAGAGGGCCCTCAGTAGAACATACCTCCAACTAGAGGGCCCTCAGTAGAACATACCTCCACCTAGAGGGCCCTCAGTAGAACATACCTCCAACTAGAGGGCCCCCAGTAGAGAACATACCTCCAACTAGAGGGCCCTCAGTAGAGAACATACCTCCAACTAGAGGGCCCCCAGTAGAGAACATACCTCCAACTAGAGGGCCCTCAGTAGAGAACATACCTCCAACTAGAGGGCCCTCAGTAGAACATACCTCCAACTAGAGGGCCCTCAGTAGAACATACCTCCAACTAGAGGGCCCTCAGTAGAACATACCTCCACCCAGAGGGCCCTCAGTAGAACATACCTCCAACTAGAGGGCCCTCAGTAGAACATACCTCCAACTAGAGGGCCCTCAGTAGAACATACCTCCACCCAGAGGGCCCTCAGTAGAACATACCTCCAACTAGAGGGCCCTCAGTAGAGAACATACCTCCAACTAGAGGGCCCTCAGTAGAACATACCTCCAACTAGAGGGCCCTCAGTAGAGAACATACCTCCAACTAGAGGGCCCCCAGTAGAGAACATACCTCCAACTAGAGGGCCCTCAGTAGAGAACATACCTCCAACTAGAGGGCCCCCAGTAGAGAACATACCTCCAACTAGAGGGCCCTCAGTAGAGAACATACCTCCAACTAGAGGGCCCTCAGTAGAACATACCTCCAACTAGAGGGCCCTCAGTAGAACATACCTCCAACTAGAGGGCCCTCAGTAGAACATACCTCCAACTAGAGGGCCCTCAGTAGAGAACATACCTCGGCCATACAAAATGTCCCCTGATTTGTATCTGTACTAAACTGAATCATCTGTCCCTTGGCCCATAAGTAATCTAATCTAAATCTACAGATTCCGTACAGAACCTTTTGAGTTATCTTGGTAACAGACAGGGGAACACACATAGCCTTCTCCCATCCTAATCCTAATGAATCATGGTACATTAATGAATAGCATGTTAAATTAATACCTGGTAAATACAAAAGTTAAGGCAGTAAATGCACTGTACATGCTGTGACAGTAGGAACAATTTTAATGATCTTTGCCAGGGTAAACAAGTGTGTTATTAGTACTGATGGTGTTTTGAATCAGAGGTGACAGAAGTGTGTGTGTGTGTGTGTGATGCCTTGCTCCAGAGTATTAAAGCAGCTCTGCTTCATTATAGATGAACCACAGCATCTGTTGTACAGCAGGCAGCCCCCCCCCCACACACACACATACACACAACACAATCACACACCCACCCACACACACACACACACACACACACACACCCACACACACACACACATGTGGGTTTCCATGTGTGTTTCCCCCTCTGTGTTTCTACAGGTGTTTTTGTGTGCATGTTTATGTGTGTGTGTGTGGGCCCCTGTGACTTATGTGTGTGTGTGTGTGTGTGTGTGTGTGTGTGTGTGTGTGCCTGTGCGTGTGCGTGTTTATGTGTGTGTGTGTTCGGTGTGTGCATGTGTGTGTGCGTGTGTGTGTGTATATGTGTGTGTGTGTTCGGTGTGTGCGTGTGTATGTGTGTTCGGTGTGTGTGTGTGTGTGTGTGTGTGTGTGTGTGTGTGTGTGTGTGTGTGTGTGTGTGTGTGTGTGTGTGTGTGTGTGTGTGTGTGTGTGTGTGTGTGTGTGTGTGTGTGTGTGTGTGTGTGTGCGTGCGTGCGTGCGTGTGTGTGTGTATCTGTGTGTGTGTTCGGTGTGTGCGTGTGTGTGTGTTCGGTGTGTGTGTGTGTGTGTGTTCGGTGTGTGTGTGTGTGTGTGTGTGTGCGTGCGTGTGTGTGCGTGTGTGTGTGTGTATATGTGTGTGTGTGTGAACTGACCAGTGGAGGCCCCGATGGCCCCTATGAGCACGGAGGGCACAGCCATCACCAGGCACCCGAAGGCGGCCAGGAAGGACAGCACCTGGGCGTAGGTGGCTGAGGAGGCAGACAGGACCCTCTGGAAGTACACCTGCCACGGGATACCCCCCAGCATCTAGACGATGGACACACAAGGAGATCAGAGGTCAGAGGTCAGAGATCTGAGATCTGAGACCAGAGATCACAAATCAGAGATAAGAAATGTGAAATTAGAACTTAATCCGATATAGGGTAAGATATTGTTAAAGTTAGACAGGGTTAGAGAGTTTTAGGGTCAGAGAGGGTCAGGGTTAGAGGGTCAGAGAGGGTTAGGGTTAGAGGGTCAGAGAGGGTTAGGGTTAGAGGGTTAGGGTTAGAGTGTGTTAGGGTTAGTGAAGGTCAGAGGGACGAGCTACCAGGAGGCAGAAGTTGTCGATCCAGACCCAGGTGTCCCGGGGGTTGACAGTGCCCCTCCAGGCGGCCTGGTACACCTCCTTCACCGCCGTCACCGTGATGTCCGCCACTGCAGGGTTGGTCAGGGCAAACGGCACGCTGATCCACTGTACACACACACACACACACACACACACACACACAGCATGTGGATGGATGAGGTTCTGAGCACAGGGAGGGGATCCTGTGAGTCATCGGTCTGGAGGAGCCGTGTTGGTGAGTGTCCTGATGGGTTCATCTTAACGTTCATCTTAACGTTCATCTTAACGTTCATCTTAACGTTCATCTTAACGTTCATCTTAACGTTCATCTTAACGTTCATCTTGACGTTCATCTTGACGTTTATCTTAACGTTCATCTTGACGTTCATCTTGACGTTCATCTTGACGTTCATCTTAACGTTCATCTTAACGTTCATCTTAACGTTCATCTTAACGTTCATCTTAACGTTCATCTTAACGTTCATCTTACCGTGGAGGACACACGGAGGTCTGTCATTGGCTGACCTCAACGTCAGACGCTTCCTGCGACAATCAAGATTTCCAGAAAGGACGATAAGAGCTGACGAGGCTTTTAAATGAGTCAACGTCTAGATGGCGTTTAGGAAGAGGATGACGAGTGGAGACCCACCAGGCCGATGAAGATGCAGAAGAGCTGCACCACGTCGGTGTAAGCCACGGAGTACATCCCGCCCACCAGGGTGTAGAAGATGGCGATGAGCGCCGACAGAACCACAGAAATCTTGATGTCCATGTCCACGATCACGCTCAGGGTGGCGCCTGGGGGGCACAGGTACAAATTAAAACTTTATAGACACAACGCCTATGTACAAACCCCCCACCACCGCCTACACCGGGTCGGCTACCGGGACACTCACCAAGGGCAGACAAGATGGCGGCGGACCAGAAGATCTCCCCCATGAGTGCGGGGATGAAGAGCAGCCCCCCCATGCGCTTCCCGTACAGCTGCTGGAACGGGTCCAACATGGTGACGTAACCGCGAGAGCGCATCGGCTTGGCGAAAAAGAGGCCACCTGCACGCGCAGAGCGCAGAGGACAAGCGTGAGAGCGCACGACTTTTGCGCGTGTATTTCACGGTGGACAAAACGTTCCATTCATTCATTCATTCATTCATTCATTCATTCATTCATTGATTAATTGATTGATTGATTGATTGATTCATGTCTTGAGGTGAACGCGTATAACAAGCCTTACCCACGACGAGGCTCAGCGCGTAACCGAACGGCGCCTGCGCCCACGCCAAGCCGAAGCCCGGGAGGTAGACGTACTCCGCCGTCCCGTTGATGTACCCTCCTCCCACCCAGGTCGCTGGAACCACACGCAACACAACAGATCAACACAAACACAAACACGTCCAGAGCCAAAACTCATTCTAGTTTGTAGACGATGTTTTTTCTTTAAACCTTTTCTCTTTATATTTTTGTCAACCGGTTTCTTTCCAAGGCTTCCTTTAGGAGGACTCACCGGTCATAGTGAACCCCCCCACGAACAGGCCTATGTCCCGTCCCCCGACCATGATGGTCTCACTGCGGTCCGTGCCCTCCGCCTCCCCGGAGTGCTTGTTCTTCCACGCCGCCCAGATGCCCACGCCGAGGATGAGCAGGTAGAACAAGGCGATGGCCACCAGCCCCTCGACGTGGATGGTCATGCTGGAGGTGGGGGGGGTGGGGGGGTGGGGGGGGTGGTGGTGGTGGGGGTGGTGGTGGTGTCTCTGGCCGGGAACGCGCCGCTGGGGTCTCGCTAGGAACGGCGGGGCATGGGGGAGACCTGGAGGGGGGAGACCTGGAGGGGAGGGGGGGGGGAGACACGGGGTCGTCACGGCACTCGATCGTGCTCTCGGTGGCGCGCAATGACTAATCACAAAGATCGAACCGAAAGAAAAAGAGATGGTGTAGTTTGGAGTTGACGGTCACGTAGTTTGAAGGTTGGTTGTATCCAGTCCCATGGACAGAGCTGCGCGTAAAGCGCTTTTTACGCGTATGTTTTTTGTTTTAATTGACAGAACATATGGTCATATCCTAATACTATTCCGGAAAAACAAATACCCACAGTTTGGTCATACAACATGCTTAGTAATTAAAAAGACGCGTCTTTGATCCACGCGGTAATACGTCGGGCTCCACCGGCCACACGATGCTGGATACAAATAGAAACACTTACCTGACGGACTTTCACACTCGTGCACTTGGTGGCATGGAGAGTACACTTGGTGAGCGTCGTGTGGATGTGGTCTGAGGGGAGAAGGTGACGGCTGGTGCTCCTCGGACGACGCGTCAGCTGGGATCCTGGAGGTCTCCTCAAGTGAAGCCAGTCAGACTCCTCTCATTACCATAACCCACCGCGTCACCGAGACCCCACCACCACCCGTCCTCCGAGCTAAATATAAACATCCCACTCCCTACCACACCGCCACCGCAAAGTATTGCGCCTTTTAATTTATCGAAATACATTTTTTTTTGATAGCCACACACTCTTCATTTCCGCAGTTCAAACGTGTCATTTTCAGTTATCCCCGGTTCTCCCTCTCTTAATATCAAACATGAAGAGGTTCTCTTTAATGGCCTCGTCTCCTTAAGATCCGGTCATTTATTCTTCCAACTGTCAGGCTGACAGCCAATTAGGAGGAGGACCGTCGTGTAAAGGAGAGATGGAGGAAGAGGAACACACTCTCACTTCCCCACACCCAGACGGAGGGGAGATGAAAGCATTACGCGCCAAGCTCTCCGTGTTTAGAGGGGGACACTTTCTACTTTATTAAGCGGAATCATATGGATGGAAAACGGCATCATCCATACAGTCTCACTGGAGCTCACAGGGGAGGTGGTTCTGGATGGGAGAAGGTTCTGGAGGGGAGAAGGTTCTGGAGGGGAGAAGGTTCTGGAGGAGAGGAGGAGGTTCTGGAGGGGAGAAGGTTCTGGAGGGGAGGAGGTTCTAGAGAGGAGAAGGTTCTGGAGGGGAGGTGGTTCTGGAGGGGAGGTGGTTCTGGGGGGGAGGACGTTCTGGAGGGGAGGTGGTTCTGGAGGGGAGAAGGTTCTGGAGGGGAGGTGGTTCTGGAGGGTAGGTGGTTCTGGGGGGGAGGACGTTCTGTAGGGGAGGAGGTTCTGGAGGGGAGAAGGTTCTGGAGGGGAGGTGGTTCTGGAGGGGAGGACGTTCTGGAGGGGAGGAGGTTCTGGAGGGGAGACACCGGACTCTGTAATATGCTTCAGCAACGTGGATGGAGACGGGTTACTTACCCAGTTCCGACTTATCATGTGAATTATTGAATTATCTTCATTTTCTGTCCGATTGTAGCAGTTAAGAACCTAATATAGAAGACATGCTCTCGTCAATGGAAATTGCGGTTCTGTTCTCCTTTACGGGTGTCATCGGGACTAACAGTCCCCAAGAGAGACACGACGCACTCGGACAGGTATATGGATTCAAATGACTATTAATCAAATGACTATTAATCAACTTAACATGGAGCAAAAAAAAAATCATATCACAACCAGTAAACGTGTTGCGTGTCACGCGTCCAAAGAGTCAAAACGACGCAATATTTAGATTCCATTGGAACTAATTGATTCCAGGTCTAACGAGCAGCTGGCAGAGCGCACACATCAAATCACTTTTTTTCACCATTTTATTATTTTCAGAATGATTAGAGCAACACATACGTTTGATCCAATATATATACAGTATATGTTGTATAATATAGCTGTACAGTTATAACGTATATTAGAACAGCTGCTGAAGAGACTCTCCCAGGCTGATGAGGACGGTAAACAGCGTCTGTCTGGAGGACGCTCCTCATTACCAGCGAAGCTGCTTTTATCCTAGGAGCCATAATTAGTGTCCACTTGGCGTCTGAAGCTGCATTTTTACCTGGTTATCTACTTCAGAACTCAGGGTGATCTTCACCACCACAGGTACCTTCAGCTGGCGGGTTCCCACCAGCTGAAGGTACCTGTAGAGCAACACACCCCTAACCCCTACCTGCTGCTAAATGACCTCTAACCCCTACCTGCTCCTTAATGACCTCTAACCCCTACCTGCTCCTTAATGACCCCTAGCCCCTACCTGCTCCTTAATGACCTCTAACCCCTACCTGCTCCTTAATGACTTCTAACCCCTATCTGCTCCTTAATGACCCCTAGCCCCTACCTGCTCCTGAATGACCTCTAACCCCTACCTGCTCCTGAATGACCTCTAACCCCTACCTGCTCCTTAATGACCCCTAGCCTCTTAAAGCCTATGTTTCCTTAAGAGGGGAATCTACCCGTAGCTCAGGGACCATATGGGATCACTTGGCTCCTCTCTAGAGGAGGCGTGTGATTGGTCGGTGTGTCCTCCGTGTGATTGGGCGTGAATAAGTTCCAGGTCTGAGAGCTGAAGGATGGAGAGTTATGTTGGGCCGGTTGATGAGTGAAGTCAGCACAGCCTCTCCTATTCCTGGAGACGAATGAGGCTTCTCGCTGCTCTCGGGGACAAAATGGCACCACAAAAACCCCACCATATTCCTACTGCCCATAAATCTAGCAGAGCTTTAAAAGTCATGTTCTCTAGGGCCGGGCCGCAGTGTTCTCATCGAGAATAAATTAACGCTGCTTCTCCCTCTCCCTGACGCCAGCACCATCCCTCAGTTACACCAGGAAATAACAGAATAAACACCACCCGTTGGCACGCTGCACTGGGACATCAGGGGCTCGGTCAACATATGGATATGTCAAACATCATATATCTTATATCATATACATCTCAGAGGCGGGGCTCAGGGAGGTCAAAGGTCACACGTACGTCTTTCACAGTGACTAGATGGCTAAATGACACATGGTCTCTGGGAATACATTACAGCATTATAACTATCACCTTCAGTGGCAAGACTTATTTACTATTGTGTATTTACATTTAATTGGTTTTCAGAAGAGGAAGAGAGAGAGAGAGAGAGAGAGAGAGAGAGAGAGAGAGAGAGAGAGAGAGAGAGAGAGAGAGAGAGAGAGAGAGAGAGAGAGAGAGAGAGAGAGAGAGAGAGAGAGAGAGAGATGGGAGGAAGAGATATAGACAGAGGGGGAGGGGAGGAATAGAGGGAGAGGAGAGAGAGAGAGAGAACAGGAAGAGAGAGGGAGAGGAGGAAGTGAGAGAGAAAGAGAGAGGAGGGAGGGATGGAGAGAGACAGAGAAGGAAGAGAGAGGGGTAGAGAGAGAGGGAGGGAGAAAGAGGAAGAGAACAAACACCTTCTGCTAGAGAGATGGGAGACAGAGACACAAACAAATGTTGTAGAGATAGATAGATTAAAATAGAGCGATAGAAAATAGAGTGTTACAGGGAATCAGCAGGTCACCAGGTGAACCCTGAGTGACCCCTGGGAAATGACCACTCTGAGGTGTCTAGTGGATGAGGACAAGGTCGTTATGATAATGGAGACACACACACACACACACACACACACACACACACACACACACACACACACACACACACACACACACACACACACACACACACACACACACACACACACACACACACACACACACACACACACACACACACACACACACACACACACTAGGTCTCCAGGAGGTGACAGATGCTACTCAGCCTCTGATTGGCTGGCTCTATATTTGTGTAATTTCATTCCCTTCATGTTGCAAATCAAAACAAGTTCCAGATGTCATTGATCATTGATTATTATTATCATCATCGGTGAAACCATAACGGATCATGAAGTCACTCACTTAGTTCATTAAAAGATGTCTATATATCAGATGATATGAACCACAACCCCGACTCTAAAATCTAACCCATAATAATCCAGTATCATCACAGTCTGTCTGACGTAGAGAGCAGCAGAGTTTGGGCCAATAGGAGCCGTCCTTGTTAGTCCTTGGGGGGTTGTAACACACTCCGTCCTGGTCGTCGTGGAGACCGTCTCCTCCCCTTCAGCCCCTCACGTTCTCAGGGTTCTGATCTGATCTGGAGGAGGAGGAGGACACACAGGCTGTTAGAACATGTTTAAACAACACGTTTCAAACAGTCCTCCTCATCTCCTTCCTCTTCATCCCCACCTGGAGGCTGGGGATCCTCACCCAAGATGGCCGCTGCTGGTCCCACTCAAACTAAATGTAATAAAACCTCTCAAGCTAATCGGCGCTAGCAGGGTTCTTAGTTTAGCTAGTTAGAGGAATGCTATCCCGCTATCAGGGGTGGGTTTAAGAGCATCTAATGTTATGATTAAAATACATATATATATATATATATATAACTAAACAGCTTTAATGGGTTTGCAAAAAATGGTGTCTTAGACTAATTAATACTTACTGTGAAATTTGCTCTATTGATAAAAGATGAATGGGAAGGAAAACAATACGAATTAAATAGCAACTGCAACATTTATTGAGAATCATTTAAATTCCTGATAACTTTAGTTTCAACCCTGTTCAGTTCTTGGATGAGACATCCAGAGAGCATCTGTACACCATGTTGGTCATTTGGGTTTATAGTTATTTACAATTGGATTGTTTTTTGTTTTCAATTTGGAAGTTTTCCTGAAACGTTCACAGAGAAATCTATCCAGACGGACCTTCTGGGTCCAAGAGGTGAAACATTCAGTGTGTAAAAAGGGGAACGGCAGCGCCCCCTATGGGCGAAGGGGTACCGACCCTTTGGGAGAGAGGTTGACTGGGGAGACGTGTGACACATTTAAACACTTTGGACCAGTTCAAATAGGGGTGTTTGGAATAAGAAGAAGAAATGAGAACAATAACAAGAATCATTTTAAATTATAGATATCCACAGATACTCTGAATAAAATGACACTTCTTACATGTTACAGTGTATGTTATACCAATATTGACTGATTAAAATCAGACAGATAAACACACACAGGCACAGAGAGGCAGAGGGAAAAGAGAGCATCTGTGTACACACACACACACACACACACACACACACACACACACACACACACACACACACACACACACACACACACACACACACACACACACACACACACACACACACACACACACACACACACACACACACACACACACACACACACACGATTCCAACATAATTAGGACTCCAGCCTGAGGAACCAGATGGTTTCTGGTCTGTTAGTCTGAACACTGTTTACAAGCATCATCTAATCTAATCTATCTAATGTCGTTTAATCTACCTGCTAATCTAAACTCAGCAGTTTAAAACCTAAACAACCTGGTCTAGTCTAGTCTCAACTAACTGAACCCAACCTGGTCTAGTCTAGTGTAATCTAACTGAACCCAACCTGGTCTAATCTAGTTTAATCTAACTGAACCCAACCTGGTCTAGTCAGTCTCAACTAACTGAACCCAACCTGGTCTAGTCTAGTGTAATCTAACTGAACCCAACCTGGTCTAGTCTAGTGTAATCTAACTGAACCCAACCTGGTCTAATCTAGTTTAATCTAACTGAACCCAACCTGGTCTAGTCAGTCTCAACTAACTGAACCCAACCTGGTCTAGTCTAGTGTAATCTAACTGAACCCAACCTGGTCTAGTCTAGTGTCATCTAAAGACGTGTTTCCTACCTTGGAGCCAGTCCACCCCCTCTGGTAGACCCTCCCCTTTGAGTGCGTCGCTGGCGCTGGAACAGAAACACAGAGAGTTTAGAGAGTTTAGAGAGAGAGAGAGAGAGAGAGAGAGAGAGAGAGAGAGAGAGAGAGAGAGAGAGAGAGAGAGAGAGAGAGAGAGAGATGGGAGAGAGAGAGAGTATGTGTGTGTGTGTGATAGGACATGTAAACGTGTGTGTGTGTGTGTGTGTGTGTGTGATTGTGTGCGCGTGTGTCTACCAGATGTGCCACGGTTTATCTTTGATGCTCTCCAGGCAGAGGAGCTGGGACACCTTGACTGAAGACAGAGCCTCTCGGACGTCCATCTTGTTGGCGAAGAACAGGATGGGGACGCGGCGGTGCTTCACGTCTGGGGACCAAAACAAAATGGATGACCAGCGCCGGCCCACAATACCAACAACACACGCCCAGAGTCACTTGGTCTCTCAGCGGACAGAGGCCCTCGGGGACCCCAGTCAGGGAACCCAGTCAGGGCCCTCGAGTCAGGGCCCTCCAGTCAGGGACCCCAGTCAAGGCCCTCCAGTCAGGGACCCCAGTCAGGCCCTCCAGTCAGGGACCCCAGTCAGGGCCCTCAGTCAGGACCCTCCAATGTGGCCCTCCAGTCAGGGCCCTCCAATGTGGCCCTCTAGTCAGGGACCCCAGTCAAGGCCCTCCAGTCAGGGCCCTCAGTCAGGGACCCCAGTCAGGGCCCTCCAGTCAGGGACCCCAGTCAGGGCCCTCAGTCAGGACCCTCCAATGTGGCCCTCCAGTCAGGGATGCCAGTCAGGGACCCCAGTCAGGGCCCTCCAATGTGGCCCTCCAGTCAGGGACCCCAGTCAGGGCCCTCCAATGTGGCCCTCCAGTCAGGGACCCCAGTCAGGGCCCTCCAATGTGACCCTCCAGTCAGGGACCCCAGGTCAGGGCCCTCCAGTCAGGGACCCCAGTCAGGGCCCTCCAATGTGGCCCTCCAGTCAGGGCCCTCAGTCAGGGCCCTCCAGTGTGGGACTGACCTGGGTGGTTGAGCAGGGTGTCCAGCTCCTCTTTGGCCACCACCATCCTCAGCTTGTCAGCGCTGTCAATCACAAAGATGATGGCCTGGCCCTCCCTGGGACACACAGACCAGCGTGTTAACATCTAACCAGGACCAGGGAACGCCCCATGTGACCTGTGTGTTAACAACCATCTAACCAGGAACAGGGAACGCCCCATGTGACCTGTGTGTTAACAACCATCTAACCAGGACCAGGGAACGCCCCATGTGACCCGGGCTCCAGAGGACTCACTTGTAGTAATGCTCCCAGAGGTTCCGGTAGCGGCCCTGACCCGACATGTCAAACACTGTGAAGGACAGGCTGGAGGGAGAACCACATGGAACCACATCAGAACAGCAGGACATCAGAACACGAACAACCACCACGATACCAGAGGACCCACATCAGAACATAAAACCATGACGTGTCCACATAGCATACCTGGAGGTCTTGAACTTCTCAATGTTGAAGCCGATGGTGGGGACAATGTCTTGGGTCTGGGCCTGCGGGGACAGAGACACATGACAGATTCTAATTAAAAGCACATAGAATGTGCAGCACCGCTTACAAACAGACACACACACGGGGTCATCGGAGGTCAAACTTAGGATAGGGCTTCATAGGACTCTTCACTTAGGATTCAAATAGTCAAGCACCTTTTGAAATCTCTAATGAATCTCTGATGCAAACAGAAGTGTGCCATTGAAACAGTGAACCATGTTGAAGTGAATATAACCAGTGAGTGAAACGTTAATGTTTCTTTATACGTCAGTGCTGTGACAGAAGTAACTTCCAATCAACTGGCAACCTTTGGAATGAACTGGAAGGGGGAGTGTGACATCTAGTGGCTGAATGTGACCAATGCACCTTTAATCTATTGATTCATTCTAAGCCATTTACTGCTGATATATTAAAAATAGCGATCCAATAGCTTTTAAATAGGTTAGATTTTGTCTCACAGGTTTGGTGTTTTTTTATTTATATGCTCTCAATATGTTATGATTTGTGCTGTTTTTTTTTTTTAATGTATTAAGTTGTGAAACTGGAAACTGTCCATCTGATCTGGCAACACTGCTCCCAACCAATCACAGCACGGTCCTTGTCATTAGCTCCTAACTGAGCTCACCTGTGGCACCGCAGGTATCAATATGAACCCCCGCCATCTGGGCTCTAGAACAACGTGGCCTCGAGGTCTGAACTGGAGCTTCACCGAGGACCACCGCAGTAAGGAAGACCTAGTGGGTTTTACTATGGCAGTAGGCCTACCCTGTTTTAGAACGTGTGCTGGTTGAAGTGGCAGTAGGCCTACCACGCCTGTTTGTCAGGTCTACCATGTGTTTATGTCGGGCATACCACGTGTGTTTATGTCAGAAGGTCTACCGTGTGTTTATGTCAGAAGGTCTACCGTGTGTTTATGTCAGAAGGTCTACCGTGTGTTTATGTAGTAGGTCTACCGTGTGTTTGTCAGTGGGCCTACCGTGTGTAATGTCAGTAAGTCTACTGTTATGTCAGGTCTACTGTGTGTTGTCGGCTGGTTGAAGTGTATTGTGGATGTTCGATGGCCTCAGACTGGACATGCTCTTCACTAACATTGGTTTAGCTGAGTGGTGTATGTTTATGTATCTAATGCATGCTCTTGACTAGAGCCGTACTAGTTTACCTGATTGTTGTCTGTTTTATGTGTATCTAGTACACTGTTAAGGGCCAGGGTGGGGCCCGCCTAACCCCCACCCTGGCCCTGACCACAATCAATACCAAACCATTGGTTTGGTATTGATTGTGGTCCACTAGTGGAGTGACTGCACTACTGGAATCACCTACAACTATAACCTTGTTCCCTTGTGTGTGTGTGTGTGTGTGTGTGTGTGTGTGGCGCAACACAATGGGAGAAAAAAAGGCTAGATTTGGCTGTGGCGAGATGGTTTGGTCCAAACCAACTGAACCTTGAGTTAGTATTCGACCAATATCAGATATTATATTGCTACGTACGTCTTTAGAATAAGGTTTGGCAAACCTTTCTAGCGAAGCTAATCGAACTGAAGCACTTGATGAAAGCTTTATCAAACGTCTTGTTAATCTTGACATCCTACCCTGAAACCAAGACTCAAGTCAGGCTTCCAGAGAAGATTGTACAGCATCAGGGTTCTGTTGTGTCTCCTGTTTGGGATACTTCACAACATCCTCTGCTTTTCCCCTCAGATGGATGAGAATCTCTTCAACTGGATCCAGTTTTTAAATTACATTACTCTTAATGTCCTTTCTTAATAAACTGAAGAGACTGGTGGTTTGAAATATTTTAACTTCAAAATGTTGTTAGCGGTCATATTTACATGGGGTTTATGGGAATTGTTATATGTATGTGAATATTGTACTATACTGTATCTGTGTAGCTTGTATTCGGTTATCAAATGTCTTTAAATCCTCCAGTGTTAACATTAAGTTAAACTGCCATTAACAGTTTAACATTAAGTTAAACGGCCATGAGCCGGTTTAATCCACTACAGAGAATGAGGACTGAACACAGTTGATCCACATGGGTTTCCCAGACCCTATCGACCCTGAAGACTGCTGGCTCAAACTGCTACACCAACCAGAACCACACACAACTCTAGAACTTTGAGAGCATAAGTGATATCTGGTAACAGCCTACCTATTGAATGCACTAGCTGTGAGTTGCTTTGGACAAAAGCGCTACACTTGCGCAAAATGACAAATTAATGAATCATTTGAACAGTAACTTCATCATAAACATTTTAATATTGTACTAAAGAAAAATAACGGCAACAGTTTTGTGCGGGTTGGTTTTGCTAGAATGCCAGGGCAATGTGGTCTAAGTAAACTAGATTCAGGGAAGCCTTATTCAGCCTAAACTTCGATCCAAAACGCCTCTGTGGGTAAACATAAGGGTGGACTTGCGTTGGAGGGCTTCAGCTGGTTGAGGATGGTAGTCTTGCCGCTGTTGTCCAGGCCCAGACACAGCACGTTCACCTCCTTCTTCTTCAGACCTAGCCACCCTGCCAGCTTGTCCAACAGCCCCATCGCTCCGCCTCAGGACCTGTCCACAGAACCCACCACCGTTACACCTCAATTATTAAGTTCAGTGTATTCAATGAAAAGTGTCTCCTGTTTCCCTAGCATTTTAAAAGGCATAATCGTCCACCTAATGTGTTCCGTGTAATCTGGACATGCAGTGTTCACAGTATGGCCCACAGTGCTGATGCACTTTAGTGATGTATGCTTGCATGCATCATGCTGCAAACTACGTCTAAAGTGAACAACCCCCTTTAACAGGTTATTAATAACCTGTATTATTAATAACATGTATCATGGGTGTGGTCTGGGGTGTAGTGCTGAGCATCATTTCACGGACTAAACTCTTAACGGTAGTTACATGTCCCCTCTAGTGGATCGGAATCACTGTCATGTACATGTTTACAGGTCTATCGTTATTAGTAGACCTCACATTTAGTTGCCGTTCATCTTTAAACATGTCATATAAATGTACATTTGAACAAGCGATGTAAACAACGAAGGGTTCATCCCGGTGAGGCTAGGTGAGGCTAGCTGGGGCTCAATGATGCTAAATACACCATCCTAACACATTCTCTAATAAACCTCATCACATACGTGATAGTTTGGTGTTAATATACTACATTATGTTATACATTATATAGTATATTAACATAACCTAATAAACCAGTTAACAGGAACGCCACAGCGGTTAACCCTCGCTATCGGGCTAACCTGCTAACGGCGTTAGCTCGCTTTAACGTTAAACCGGATTTACCTGAACCGGACGCACGCGCTTCTAAAGCTCGTTCTTCTAGAACTCTAATCAATAATTCGATATAATAACTATTGATTAGAGAGACGGACGAGGGTCGGTCCACGGTCCTCTGGCTCCACTAGTCTGGTCTGGACGATGGAGATTTACACGTCGTTGCTAAGAAACCAGGATGGGCGTGTTCTCATGTGACTCGAGGCTGACCTCTAGAGGCCGGAGGTGGGATACACACACACGTGTGTGTGTGTGTGTGTGTGTGTGTGTGTGTGTGTGTGTGTGTGTGTGTGTGTGTTTGAACAACGTTCATCCGAATATTTGTATTGGTTTGTGTGTATGTGGTATGTGTTTAATAAACAAATATATACTCGTAAAAAGTTAATGTTATATGTAGTTAATATTTAGTTTAGCAGACCTCACCATTTTCATACAAAGGGACTTGGTAAATTCCGACATGTCCTTAAGGAGCAGGTAGGGGTTAAACAGTACAGAGACAGGTCATTAAGGAGCAGGTAGGGGTTAAACAGTACAGAGACAGGTCATTAAGGAGCAGGTAGGGGTTAGACAGTACAGAGACAGGTCATTAAGGAGCAGGTAGGGGTTAGACAGTAGAGAGACAGGTCATTAAGGAGCAGGTAGGGGTTAAACAGTACAGAGACAGGTCATTAAGGAGCAGGTAGGGGTTAGACAGTACAGAGACAGGTCATTAAGGAGCAGGTAGGGGTTAGACGGTACAGAGACGGGTCATTAAGGAGCAGGTAGGGGTTAGACAGTACAGAGACAGGTCATTAAGGAGCAGGTAGGGGTTAGACGGTACAGAGACGGGTCATTAAGGAGCAGGTAGGGGTTAGACAGTACAGAGACAGGTCATTAAGGAGCAGGTAGGGGTTAAACAGTACAGAGACAGGTCATTAAGGAGCAGGTAGGGGTTAGACAGTACAGAGACAGGTCATTAAGGAGCAGGTAGGGGTTAGACAGTACAGAGACAGGTCATTAAGGAGCAGGTAGGGGTTAGACAGTACAGAGACAGGTCATTAAGGAGCAGGTAGGGGTTAGACAGTACAGAGACAGGTCATTAAGGAGCAGGTAGGGGTTAGACAGTACAGAGACAGGTCATTAAGGAGCAGGTAGGGGTTAGACAGTACAGAGACAGGTCATTAAGGAGCAGGTAGGGGTTAGACAGTACAGAGACAGGTCATTAAGGAGCAGGTAGGGGTTACACAGTACAGAGACAGGTCATTAAGGAGCAGGTAGGGGTTAGACAGTACAGAGACAGGTCATTACGGAGCAGGTAGGGGTTAGACGGTACAGAGACAGGTCATTAAGGAGCAGGTAGGGGTTAGACGGTACAGAGACGGGTCATTAAGGAGCAGGTAGGGGTTAGACGGTACAGAGACGGGTCATTAAGGAGCAGGTAGGGGTTAGACTGTACAGAGACGGGTCATTAAGGAGCAGGTAGGGGTTAGACAGTACAGAGACGGGTCATTAAGGAGCAGGTAGGGGTTAGACAGTACAGAGACGGGTCATTAAGGAGCAGGTAGGGGTTAGACAGTACAGAGACAGGTCATTAAGGAGCAGGTAGGGGTTAGACAGTACAGAGACAGGTCATTAAGGAGCAGGTAGGGGTTAGATAGTACAGAGACGGGTCATTAAGGAGCAGGTAGGGGTTAGACGGTACAGAGACAGGTCATTTAGCAGCAGGTAGGGGTTAGACGGTACAGAGACAGGTCATTAAGGAGCAGGTAGGGGTTAGACGGTACAGAGACAGGTCATTAAGGAGCAGGTAGGGGTTAGAGGTTGTTAAGGAGGTTTCAGACTCAGGCTCAATGGATCACCTCCACCAGACAAACACACCTGCCCTTCCTTCACATCCACAACATGTGTGCAGGTCACTTGAGTGACACTTAAGTGGTGTGTGTGTGTGTGTGTGTGTGTGTGTGTGTGTGTGTGTGTGTGTGTGTGTGTGTGTGTGTGTGTGTGTGTGTGTGTGTGTGTGTGTGTGTGTGTGTGTGTGTGTGTGTGTGTGTGTGAAATAGGAAAATCACACACATACACATTCCCGTCCTTTTGACCTTTTTATCAGGATTCACAATGTAACTTCCAACACATTCTCATCACTCACCACCACCAACACCACCCATATTGTTTTGATTATCACCACCTTAATGATCATTGTAATCAGTTTTCATCATTATATTGTACTCTGTGTTCTATTACATTCTCCTCAAATGTCAAATCTGTCTTCATCATTTTCTCCATTAAAGTCTAAATTTTATAGTTCTAATTATACTTTTCAATTTTGTCTAATCACATATGTTCATCTTTATATTCACATTCTTTATCGGATTAATAATACTCCTTATCGTCGTACTCTTCATCCTTGTTTAATGGTTATCACAATAGCCTTCATCGTGGTCATCGTCACACACAAACACTTGCGATGTTCCCCCACTGACCAGAAGGTAGGAACCTTCTTCTCTCTTCACCAGGAGGGCCTCCTCTAGATCTAAGAGGAGGCCTACGTGTTTTGAACATGAGGGCAGGGGGTTGTTGGCTAATTTGAATGAGAATATTGAATAAAGTATTCACTTGGAACACGACGTGACACACTTGGTTATTATTTTCAGAATATACATCTCTATAAAATCTCAGAACATTCAGTGGTCTTCAGCTCCAAAACGCACAAACATGTCCCATGAGTCAGGTCCTCCACGTCGTCTCACCACCCGGGGGGGGGGTTCTCATCAACGTGAGGTAAACAGTTGTTGAACCGTTGAGAGGGAGAGCATTGGATTGTGTGAGAGAGAGAGAGAGAGAGAGAGAGAGAGAGAGAGAGATATGTCTGAAAAAGAACATCTTCCAAGAACTAGGCTGAGGGGTCTTCTCGTCCACCCGTTCCTGACCGAAGTCCAAACTAAAGCGCTAAGCCGCCGAGAGGGAGAGTGTTATTGTTCAGGCCCCGCCCCCTTCTCCCAGCAAGGTGAGGCGTCCTTCACAAGAGGTCAGTGTTGTGGCGGGGAGACGAAGGTCTGGCCTGGCTGTCCGGGAGCGCGCCGGGCGCCGGGCGCCGGGCGGTGGTGAGGGGTCAGACTTGGAAGGCGCTCTGATGGATGTGGTGGATGTGGTGCAGCTGCAGGCGGAGCGACTGAATGCTGCTCACGATGCGTCGCTGGTGGCCGATCAGACCCACTCCCACACGCCGGACATCGCTGAGAGAGAGAGAGAGAGAGAGGGAGAGAGAGAGAGAGAAAGAGGGAGAGAGAGAGAGAGAGAGAGAGAGAGAGAGAGAGAGAGAGAGAGAGAGAGAGAGAGAGAGAGAGAGAGGAGAGAGAGAGAGCTCATGTAATGTGATGTATGTCCCCCTTTGCCCTCCTCACCCTCCCTGGAAGGAGGGATCCCCCACTCTGCATTCTTTTTCTAGATTTCCTCATCATGAAGGGAGTTTTTTCTTCCCCTTTGGGAGGTTAATGGTTGGGGGGGGGGGGGGGGGGGGTGTACATGTGTGGCCTGTGAAGCTCTTTGAGACTGAGTCCGTCTCTCTCTGGATTCTCATGTGAGACTCTAAACCTCCAACTACCAGCAGCACTATAAGATATTAGTGGAGAGTAGTTAGTTTTTTCATGTAATCTGTAAATATTGTTATTTTTTTATTTTTAGACGCCTTAACCATTTTATGTGTGATTTCATTTTTTGTGCGGTTCTTAACGGGATCATATCAGACCACCAGGTGTGATTATCCCTCAAAGGTCATTTAAAATGGTCTGTTACTTGGTGACGTGTCACTATAGACTGATCCATTCAGATCTATGATGGTTAAGATCAGTCTACCAGTTGGTACAGTCCACTGGGTGACCAAGTACACTCACACCTGGTGGTACAATTTAACACATGTTCTCTGTGACCAAAGGGAACTAAACTAGTTGAGGAGAATCGACTATAATTGGTAAATACACTCTAGAGCCCTCTGTAGGACGGTACCGGTAGTTCTCTTCCACTCAACATTCATATGACTGGTCCAGTGTGTGTCCTCTCACTCACTCTATGCTCATGGTGGAGATGGAGTCCAGCGTGGAGTAACCGGCCACCAGGAAGTTGTTCTTGTATTGGCTCATCTGGATGGAGTCCAGCCAATCACCGATGGAGATGAACAGAGGGTAGTCTCTCATGTCCTCTGGGGACTCCGGGAAGCTGCCACCAAACATGGACAAACAGGGCCATGTAAAATACAATAATAAACTCAAATATATAAAAAAAGATGGAAATATTGAAAGCTGTTCCCCTTGTTAATACAATGTTTAGTATCTTTGTCTGTTTGTTGTGTTATTGGTGAGTCTTAAGTTTAAGACAAATTGTTTTATAATTGCTTTCAATCTGCTTTCAATTTAAACTGGTTCATGTTTGGGTTGATGTCGTAATCTGCTTATTGTAGTGGATTGTATATATATTTGTTATTCTTTTGCCATCAGTTTTTTATTAATGATTTCTGTTTTATTGAATTGCTTTGTTGTAAAGCGCTGTGGGCTGTATATGCTTGATAAGCGCTATATAAATAAAGGTATTATTATAGGAATGAATCAAGTAATGCAGTAGGTACCACAACATCGAGATCCTGTGTTATTGATACTGTTCAATATAAGAACACGCTAGTCCTGTACTGCACCCAGGACTGACCTCTGGTTTGGGTCAGTGTGTTCAGTCTAACAGTTCAGTCTATGCTGGGGTCATGACCTCTGACCTGAGGTCGTGGCTGACCAGGGCCAGCAGGGTGCTGGGGTCTATACATGACCTCTGACCTGAGGTCGTGGCTGACCAGGGCCAGCAGGGTGCTGGGGTCATGACCTCTGACCTGTGGTCATGGCTGACCAGGGGCAGCAGGGTGCTGGGGTCTAAGACATGACCTCTGACCTTTGGGCGTGGCTGACCAGGGGCAGCAAGGTGCTGGGGTCTAAGACATGACCTCTGACCTTTGGGCGTGGCTGACCAGGGGCAGCAGGGTGCTGGGGTCTAAGACATGACCTCTGACCTTTGGGCGTGGCTGATCAGGGGCAGCAGGGTGGTGATGTCTAATACATGACCTCTGACCTTTGGGCGTGGCTGACCAGGGGCAGCAGGGTGCTGGGGTTGCGGATGAGCTTGTCCAGGAAGGAGGCCACGTCTGTGAACAGCGGCCGCTGCAGCCGGTCCTTCTGCCAGCAGTGGAGCATGAGCTGGTGGAGGGCCACGGGGCAGCCCAGGGGGCCGGGAGGCGGTAGCCCTCCTCAATGGACAGGATCACCTGCAGGGGGGGAGACAGGGGAGGTCAGACAGACAGACAGACAGACGGCCAGATAGCCAGGCACCCAGCATAATGGAGCTACAATCAGGCTGGCAGACAGGCACACCACAGACAGACAGACAGCCAGGTACCCAACAAGGAGCTACAGTAATAATAATATATAATAAATAATAAAACTATTACTAGTTACTACTCCTAATTATGCAATTAAGACTTTTTTTTGTCGTAAGTTATTCCAAACATACAGTACATACTTACAAATACTCTATATAGTGTCTATATGAGTAATATACAGCATATACTTGGGTATATATTTATATTGTATTTTATTTAGAAAGTGGTGAATCTCACATCCTGATTGGACATCTCCCAGTAGGGCCGCTCCCCGTATGACATCACTTCCCACATGAGGATCCCGTAGCTCCACACGTCACTGGCCGACGAGAACTTCCCATAGGCCACGGCCTCGGGGGCCGTCCAGCGAATAGGAATCTTCCCTCCCTGACATGTGACGACAACCGGCACAGACACAGTCAGCTACACACAGACACACGATGGTCCCGCTATAGCAGACTGTCCAGAGGGCTTCACATCATTTGAAATGGTAAACGGACTGCATTTATATAGCACTTTTACCCAAGTCGCTTTACTCATATCACATTCACGTTCATACACATATTCATTCACTAATGCCTCCACAGACAGCAGTCAGCCATCAAGGAGACCCCAGCAGGTCAGGAGCAGTTAGGGTTAGGGGGTCTTGCTCAGGGACACCTCATCACTTGGCTCGGAGGAGGAGGAGCCGGGGAATGGAACCAGCGACCTTCAGGTTGTCAGACGAGCTCCACCTCCTGAGATACTGCCACACCATTTTAAAGACAATTAAAGGGCTATCGTTCCAACAAAAGATGATAACTTAAAAGAGAATGTTAAGGGAAATGTGAATAACGGTAAAGATGGTAAGACGGTAAAATAATACTTCTATAATAGTGCAGACATCTTAATGACAAGCTGTGGCAAACAGGTTTGAGGTCTGATTCAACAATGAGTGTTGAGACAGACTGATTTCCAGAGATGTGGCGGTAGACACAGCAAAGCAAAGTTGTCAGTAGCAGTAAGATAAAGTGGAGGTTGGTGTAGTTGACAGTCTAGTAATATTCAGGTTATATATATATATATATTCATATATATATATATATATAATACTGCTGGGAATGAAGACATTTTCCCAGCGACTAGCCTCAGAGCCTCCATCTCCGTTCAGAGTATCGTTTTACCAGCGCTTGACAAATGGTTCTGTCGCTGAAATCAAATCAACGTCCGCGGCTGTGAGTGTGGGAATCGATGTATGGGAGAACAAGAGTGGCTTTCTAAAACATTCTAAAATGATGGCGTATCTGCATGGCCCAAGCCTCCACACAGTGGAACACATGAAGTGTAGTGTCCTGTATTGCAGGGTATTGTGCTGTAGTGCAGCGTAAGATACGAGAGGATAGTACTTAGTTGATCCCAGGCGGGACGTCCCGAGTATATTGTAGTGTAGTGTATTGTTTGGTATCACATGAGGTGTATTGTATTGTCTTGTGCAGAAATACACACATACTTGCAAATGGTCTAAAGCATTGTGTACTACTCACAAATGGGCATTATGTGAGGTTTAGCTGGTCAGTTTATGGCCCCTTTAGTGGAGGGTTTGCAGGGTGTAGCCGGTCAGTTTATGGCCCCTTTAGTAGAGGGTTTGCAGGGTGTAGCTGGTCAGTTTATGGCCCCTTTAGTGGAGGGTTTGCAGGGTGTAGCTGGTCAGTTTGTGGCCCCTTTAGTGGAGGGTTTGCAGGGTGTAGCTGGTCAGTTTGTGGCCCCTTTAGTGGAGGGTTTGCAGGGTGTAGCTGGTCAGTTTGTCCGGGCGGTGTACTGGTCATGGTCCTCACCGCGGCAGTGCAGGCGGAGTCGGGCTCGTCCTCCACCACCACGCGGGACATCCCGAAGTCAGACACCTTGCAGACCAGGTGGCGGTCCACCAGGACGTTGCGGGCCGCCAGGTCCCGGTGGATGTAGCCCATGTCAGACAGGTAGGTCATGCCCTCGGCCACACCCCGCAGCAGGCCGGACAGCTGCACCGCCGTGAACTGGTCATCGTGCGTCTACCGGGAGAGACAGACTTGTTAATCCCAGCGGAACGTGAAGGACAGTAGGAGAAAGCAACGGTGCAGTCAGTAAGATTCAAGAGCTCTGACTTTAGTCAGCTAAGAGTTAGTTAAATGTGCTCTGTGAGAAGATCGGACCGCCTCAGATGTTTTGATTTGCTTTTCAGCTACCGGCTTATTTCTGACAATCTGAAAATGGTGTCATATTCCCCGATTGGTCAAAGAAATCCTTCTAGCCTGCTGATCACGCAAATCAGTCATGAAATAATAATTATGTTTTTGAGAATAGACTCTGGTTCTGTTCGAAGCAAGTCGGACGACGAGAAGTGTGGTCATGTGGTCCTGTGGTCCTGTGGTCCTGTGGTCCTGTGGTCATGTGGTCCTGTGGTCCTGTGGTCATGTGGTCATGTGGTCATGTGGTCCTGTGGTCCTGTGGTCATGTGGTCCTGTGGTCATGTGGTCCTGTGGTCCTGTGGTCATGTGGTCATGTGGTCATGTGGTCTTCTGTTTGAGTCTGTCTGTGAAGTTTGTTACCCGGAGGAAGGCGTCCAGAGCTCCATTCTCCATGAACTCCACGACGATCATCACTGGACGACCTGTGGAGACAGCAAGGCAGACACACCTCTAACACACAGACATAACAGACAGACACCTCCAACACACAGACATAACAGACAGACACCTCTAACACACAGACATAACAGACAGACACCCATAACAGACAGACAGATGGAACAGACAGACACCCATAACAGACAGACAGATGGAACAGACAGACACCCATAACAGACAGACAGATGGAACAGACAGACACCTCTAACAGACAGACAGATGGAACAGACAGACACCTCTAACAGACAGACAGATGGAACAGACAGACACCTCTAACAGACAGACAGATGGAACAGACAGACACCTCTAACAGACAGACAGACACCTCTAACAGACAGACACCTATAACAGACAGACACCTATAACAGACAGACAGATATAACAGACAGACACCTATAACAGACAGACAGATATAACAGACAGACACCTATAACAGACAGACAGATGTATTAGACAGACATCTATAACAGACAGACAGATACAACAGACAGACACCTATAACAGAGTATGTCACTCTGTATGCTACTGTACACACACACACACACGGTGACACACACTCTTACTCCTGGTGACCACGCCCTCTAGCCGCACGATGTTGGGGTTCAGGAACTGGCCCATGATGGTGGCCTCGCGCAGGAAGTCCCGCCTCTGCTGCTCCGAGTACCCGCCCTTCAGCGTCTTGATCGCCACGGCGACGTCCGGCTTCCCCGGCGTCTGCAGGTGACCGCTGCACACCTCCCCGAACTCACCTGGTGGGGGAGGACACACACACACACACACACACAGAAGCACTATCACTTCTTGTCCAACCTGAAAGCAAGAAGTTGAGTGTAAAGTACAACGAACGGAGGTCATTATTATAGAAATGTAAATACAACCGTTCAACCGTTCAACCATTCGTATTTAGACTTCTGCAGTTGCAGTTCCATGTTGCAGACACACGGTGTGTCCACTAGATGGCAGTCAATCCAGGAGGATAAGGGGGACAGAGAGCACCCCCAGTGTGTCTTCAAGGTGCTCTATGAAACAAATGTACTGACAACAACACTACAGCCGGGATGTCCTCATGTTAAATGTCCACGCTGGGCCCAAACGTCTGTTTCTGTTTTGGTCTGTTATTTATTCTCTGAGTGCCCCGCGTTGCCAGATATGACACAAATTGGCACACAAACACAGTGTGTGGAAGCGAGCAAACTAACTGGATCAACTGAGATTGTACCGGATTCTACCTGAACTAAAAATTCTCGTCCTCTTTCGTAAAGCTTCACGACCAGAGCTGTGCTAAAAGATGGCTACATCTCAGTGTCCTCAACCTGGCAACACGTCTGACCTTCTACTCCTTCCGACCTTCTGAATGTGGACTGCAGTAACTCCCATTGTTACATATAGCTCCTTTAGGTGCCAGGCTCAATAGCAGCCAGACTGATTCAATTAAATTAACAAAGAAACCGTTTCAATTGATGACTTTTCCAAGAGAACCGATAACGCCAGACTTTTGTTCTGCAGGAGGAGAACAAATGTTTTTTAAACGATTTTAATGTGTCTGTCTGCTGTCTACCAATTTATATATCTGTGTGTGTGTGTGTGTGTGTGTGTGTGTGTGTGTGTGTGTCTGTGTGTCCGTCTGTGTGTCTATCTGTCTGTGTGTCTATCTGTCTGTCTATCTGTCTGTCTGTCTGTCTGTCTATCTGTCTGTCTGTCTATCTGTGTGTCTGTCTGACAATATGAAGGAATGAACTTAAATCCTTCCATCCAGGGGACATTCAGAATGTCCTTGGTCCTCAGCCCTATAACCATAAATACAGTACCTCAGTACCTCAGTACCTCAGTACCTCAGTACCTCAGTACCTCAGTACCTCATACATTCAGACAGGTGTGGGCAGATTGCCGTTTTCCGCTTATTTTGAACTGTAATCCTGCGGCTGTTATCCTGCGGCTGTTATGAAGTGTCCCCAGAGGGGCGTGGACCGAGGTGTGGACACGTGGCCCGAGGTGTGGACACGTGGCCCGAGGTGTGGACACGTGGGCCGCTCCACAGACCCTAGTCACGTAGTGAGGGGGTCGTCTCCTCAATAAGCGGTAAACCTCGTATTAAAGAGGCTGTGAGGCCGATACCTCGTATTAAAGAGGTTGTGAGGCCGGTACCTCGTATTAAAGAGGCTGTGAGGCCGGTACCTCGTATTAAAGAGGTTGTGAGGCTGGGTGAGGCTGTATTCACTGGGCCTGATGGAGATGTCTTATTGTTTACCAGCCGGGGTAAAGGCTGTGATTGGCCCAGACAGCGGTAACGTGTAAAGGCGTCGGCTGTAAAGCAGGCCTTCAGGGTTACAGCCCTCCATAACACGCCAGACCATGTGACCACCACTGTGACCATGTGACCTCCTCTGGCCCCGAGCGGAGGATGAATGAGGGCATTCTACATGGCAATATTGGACAGAATAGAACAGAACATGACAATTGAGGAAGCACTGCCCTGACCTTCCTCTGAGCACTTGTTAGCGTCTTGTTAGTTCTATTTCTTCTATTTCTTGTCACCAGCGCTTGTTTATCAGACTAACTTAGAATCTGTGTGTCTATTGGTTTCACTGTTGGTCATTGTAGTCCCTGGTTGATGGACTTATTGGGTCAAATCTAGAGAGACAACTTATTGTGCTTTTACCTGAGCACTGGTTCTGCTCTGGGAGCAAATGTCATGTACTATATATTATGTTAATCTATATGTGTATATGTATTTATACATTATGTTATTATGGCTTGTTAGGAAGGAAATGCACTTATGACTTCTGGTGACAAGTTGTTCTCTTGTCTACCTGTTGAATGACCTGATTGTAATGTAATGTATTATATATTATGTTATTATATATGTGTATATGTATGTATATATTATATTATTATGGTGACTAGTAGTTCTCCTGTTGATTGACCTTATTGTAAGTCACTTTGGACAAAAGCGTCTGCAAAATGACTAATGTAATGTAATATACTGGACCGAATATAATACAATAGAAAATAACATGACAATACTGGATAGAAGTGTGTGTGTGTGTGTGTGTGTGTGTCACCTGCTCCGATGACCCTCTCGATGCGGATGTGTGAGGGGTCTATCTCTCGGGTGAACTCCTCCACAGCCTGACTGGGGTCCTCGTAGGTGTCCGGGTCCACGTAGGTCCTGACGCCGGAGAAGGGCACTGCAGGAGAACCAACACAACAACAACAACCACAACACAACAACAGCGTGAGGAACACCAGCGGGGGTCTGCTGCCCACCCTGTCAGGAGCATCACACCGTACAGTAACAACCTCATTCATCTACTGGAGCACAAACAATGGAGATCACAACACAATACAAGAAATATATTACAATATATTAACTCTGTCCTCTCTCTCTCTGTCTGTCTCTCCCTATATATCTATATATATATAGATATATAGGAGTTCTTTCTACAGAGAAAAATAATGCAAACAATGTAGAGAATATAAACTTTCCAATCATACATAATGCAAATATATTTTTATTGGATCTTCATCTCCACTTCAGTTCAACGCACAACAAACTAACATAACCAGAGGTGTGTGTCTGAGCTGTCTCAGTGTGTCACACACACACACACACACACACCAATTGGCAAAAACACACACACACACACACACACACACACACACACACACACACACACACACACACACACACACACACACACACACACGCACACAGAAAGCTGCAGTGCTCCCCTGGTCCCTCCCACGCCGGGGGAGAGAGAGAGAGATATGTCTTCAGGTACTAGTTATTGGTGTCAGGTGGAGGTGGTGCAGGGGGGGGGGGGAGAAGGAGGAGGTGGCGGAGGAGGAGGAGGAGGAGGAGGAGGAGGTGGAGGAGAAGTTGGTGGATTAGGAGGTGGTGGTGGAAAAGGAGGTGGTTGAAGAGGAGGAGGAGGAAGAGGTGGTGGAGAAGGAGGAGGAGGTGTACGGTGGAGGAGGAGTAAGAGGAGGAGGTGGTGTATGGTGGAGGAGGAGTAAGAGGAGGAGGAGGTGTACGGTGGAGGAGGAGTAAGAGGAGGAGGAGGTGTATGGTGGAGGAGGAGTAAGAGGAGGAGGAGGAGGTGTACGGTGGAGGAGGAGTAAGAGGAGGAGGAGGTGTACGGTGGAGGAGGAGTAAGAGGAGGAGGAGGAGGTGTATGGTGGAGGAGGAGTAAGAGGAGGAGGAGGAGGTGTACGGTGGAGGAGGAGTAAGAGGAGGAGGAGGTGTATGGTGGAGGAGGAGTAAGAGGAGGAGGAGGTGTACGGTGGAGGAGGAGTAAGAGGAGGAGGTGGTGTACGGTGGAGGAGGAGTAAGAGGAGGAGGAGGTGTATGGTGGAGGAGGAGTAAGAGGAGGAGGAGGAGGTGTACGGTGGAGGAGGAGTAAGAGGAGGAGGAGGTGTATGGTGGAGGAGGAGTAAGAGGAGGAGGAGGAGGTGTACGGTGGAGGAGGAGTAAGAGGAGGAGGAGGTGTATGGTGGAGGAGGAGTAAGAGGAGGAGGAGGAGGTGTACGGTGGAGGAGGAGTAAGAGGAGGAGGAGGTGTATGGTGGAGGAGGAGTAAGAGGAGGAGGAGGAGGTGTACGGTGGAGGAGGAGTAAGAGGAGGAGGAGGTGTATGGTGGAGGAGGAGTAAGAGGAGGAGGAGGAGGTGTACGGTGGAGGAGGAGTAAGAGGAGGGGGAGGTGGTGTACGGTGGAGGAGGAGTAAGAGGAGGAGGAGGTGTACGGTGGAGGAGGAGTAAGAGGAGGAGGAGGAAGAGGTGGTGGAGAAGGAGGAGGCGGAGGAGGAGGAGGAGGTGTATGGTGGAGGAGGAGTAAGAGGAGGAGGAGGTGGTGGATGGTGGAGGTGGAGGTGGTGTACAGTGGAGGAGGAGGTGTTGGAGGAGGAGGTGATGGAGTTGCTACTCAATATAGCCTTGTTAGCTTCACTATAGCCTTGTCCTCAACCCTGTACCCTAGCTAGCCTTAATATAGCCTTGTCAGCATACTTTAAGTGCTGACACGGCTATATATATATATATATATATATATATATATATATATATATATATATATTTGAATGTGATATATCATATAAACAACAGAACTCACTAGCAGAATAGGATACTCTATTCAACGTCCAACGTGTGTGTGTGTGTGTGTGTGTGTGTGTGTGTGTGTGTGTATGTGTGTGTGTGTGTGTGTGTGTGTGTGTGTGTGTGTGTGTGTGTGTGTGAGTGTCTGTGTGTATTTTTTAAAGATGTTTTAATTTAAATAAATAAAAACACACGCTGTGCGAGTCGGTCAAAAATAGATATGATTCATCCCCTTTGTTTATGCCAATGCTACATCCTGTAGTATGTAGCGGTGTGTCTGCTAGCAGGGGAACTGTTTATCCTGTAGCATGTAGCATTGTGGAGGGTCGTTACCGTGGCCGCTGTGCAGACGAGTCCTTCTCTTCTCCTCTGACTTCATCCTGGCTTTGATATAGCCCTGACACCTGCAACAACAAGTTACATATAGCATGTTAGCCCTGACACCTGCAACAACAAGTTACATATAGCATGTTAGCCCTGACACCTGCAACAACAAGTTACATATAGCATGTTAGCCCTAACACCTGCAACAACAAGTTACATATAGCATGTTAGCCCTGACACCTGCAGCAACAAGATACAGTGAGCATGTTAGCCCTAACACCTGCAACAACAAGATACAGTTAACATGTTAGCCCTGACACCTGCAACAACAAGATACACTAAGCCCTGACATCTGAAACCCAACAGTCATTTAGACAACATTCATTCAGTTAAATGGCTTTGCTTTTGTTTTACTTCTCTTTCCTTCCAAAAGTTGTTACTTAAAGTACATTTAATATACGTACTAAAGTACATCTATCCATCCTTCCATCCATCGTAGCAGCTTCAGCAGGGGACTCCAAACGTCCCTCTCCCTGGCAACATCGACCAGCTCTGACTGGGGGATTTCGAGGCGTTCCCAGGCCAGCGTGGAGATGTAATCACCCTTGGTCTAAGTACCTTGGTCTGCCCTGTGGTCTCTTTCCAGCCTGGAAAAGCACACCAGGAACCATCCTAACTAGATGCCGGAACCACTCAACTGGCTCCTTTCTACACGAAGGAGCAGCGGCTCTACTCAGAGTCTCTTAAAAGTCACTGAGCTTCTCACCCTATCCCTCAGGGAGATACCAGCCACCCTCCTGAGGAAACTCATTTCGGCCGCTTGTATTCGCAATATCGTCCTTTCGGTCATTACCCATTCTTCATGACCATAGATGAGGGTAGGAACGAAGACTGACCGGTAGATCTTGAGCTTTGCGTTCTGGCTCAGCTCTCTTTTGGTTCTTTTTGGTTTGGTTAACAGTGCGGTAAAGGGCACCCAATAAATCCCGCTGCACCTATTCTCCGGTCTATCTCACGCTCCATCCTCCCCTCACTAGAGAACAAGACCCAGACATACTTGAACTCCTTCACTTGGGGTAAGGACTCCCTCCCTACTTGGAGTAAACAATCCACCGGTTTCCTGCTGAGAACCAGATTTAGAGGTGCTGATCCTCATCCCAGCCGCTTCACATTCCGCTGCAAACCGATGCAGTAAGTGCTGAATGTCACATACTGATGACGCAAACAGGACCACATCATCTGCAAACAGCAGCGATGCAATCCTGAGCCCACCATACTGAAACCCCTCCCCTCCATGACAGCAGCAGCCCCTCCGACAGGCCCAACTTACTACCTAGAATCCGGACACAGCTCTTGTGTTATGCTACACACAGATTGTTGCTTGCGGAACCCCGGGGTAGTATAGACAGAGTCGGAGGCAAAAGGAGTTCAATAACCCGTAGGGGTCTTTATTTGGATATTGCTCAAATGAATATAATGCTATGTGGTGTGAACAATCAACTATGTGTGTGTCAATTACGGAAGTAATAATACAATGTGTCAAGTGACTTAGGTGATTGTGAAATGGAAATCCAAACAGGGGATGTTGTAAAATGTGCTGCGGGGAGAAGGCTGGAGTCCAAAACGAACACAAAAACATCCTGGGGTAGAACAAAATCGAAGTAGAAAAATCCAACAAAGGAACATACAAGCAAAATAGTCCAACGAGGAAATACCAGGAATCCACAGGAGATTGCGACAGGGTCTTCACGGGGAATCACGGAGGAGTTGGCAAGAGAGTCTCAGGTTGTAACAACAGGAAAGTTCTGGCAAAGAGTGACAGGGGAGTGGAGTCTAAATAGGGAGGCTGATTGGGAATAGAGAACGATAGAGAGGTGTGCTGACGTGACTACAGTCTTCTGGGACGGAGTGTTCTCCTGGGTGTTGTAACCCAAGGTGGCAGAGAGGGGGAGGCAGAGGAGCGTTGCTGGAGAGGAGAGGGTGTGAGGCTGGAATAACAACCGTACCCCCCTCCCTAGGGGCGACACCAGGCGGCCTTACAGGGGCATCGGGGTGGGCTTGGTAGAAGTCTGTGAGCAGGGAGGGGTCGGCCAGGTAGCTAGGAGGGACCCAACTGCGATCCTCAGGACCGTAGCCCTCCAAGTCCACCAGGTACTGGAATCCCCTGCCTCGTCGGTGGACAGCCAGGAGCTCCTTAACTGTCCAGACTGGGTCGCCATCTGTGAGGACAAAAGGAGGTGCAGGGGCTTGGGCAGGAGTAGACAGAGTGCTGACAGACACTGGTCTAACTAGGGAAACGTGGAACACGGGATGAATATTCATGGAAGGGGGAAGGTCGAGACGTACAGCGGAGGGGTTGAGGACATGGACAATGGTGTAGGGGCCGACATAACGGGGGTTGAGCTTTGGGGAAGAGGTGTAGTTCCAGATTCAACAGCCAAACCCTCTGACCCGGATGGTAGGCAGGGGCTGGCCTCCGTCGCCGGTCTGCTCCCCGTTGAGCCCGTTGGGTGGCTCTCAGGAGAGCAGCTCTCAGGAGAAGCAGGCGGATTTGGGAACGAACAGCCGAGCAGGGGGACCCCCACCCGGATCATGTTCGTCACGCTGGAATGTCCTCACAACCATCTCGATCTCCCAGATGACCATGACTGGAGGCAGGATGGTGTCCTCCGATACCGGGCTGGCCCTCTCAGGGAAGGGATTGGTGGTATTGTGGGATCCCGGGTGAGAAGTCGAAACAGCTGAAGAACAGGGACATGCGTGCCTGACGGGAATTCAGCCGCTTGGCTGTACGGAGGTAGGTGAGGTTCTTGTGGTCCGACCAAACCACAAAAGGTTGCTGAGTCCCTTCCAGCCAGTGTCGCCACTCACTTAGTGCTGCTTGAACCGCCAGCAGTTCCCTGTCGCTGATGGCGGAATTCCTCTCGGCAGGGCTAAAGCGTCGAGAGAAATAGGCGCAGGGATGGAGCTTCTCGACCTCTGCCGACCTCTGGGAGAGGATTGCCCCGATGCCCTCATCAGAGGCGTCCACCTCCACGATGAATTGTCGGGAAGGATCGGGTCGGGAGAGTACCGGGGCTGCGGTGAACAGACTCTTCAAGGCAGAGAAGGCCGATTCAGCCTCTGGGGACAATGAGAAGGAGCGGAGAGTGGAAGTGAGGGCCGTGAGAGGGGCGACCACACGGCTGAATCCCCAAATGAAACGGCGGTAGAAGTTTGCAAACACCAGAAAGCGGCGCAGTTGCTTTCTGTGTTTGTGTCGGGGCAACTCCTCCACGGCCTGGATCTTTCTGGGGTCGGCTGTGGTGTGTCCCCACAATGTGGCCAAGGAACTCCACAGACATGGATTGAAACAGGCACTTCTCCGCCTTGACAAACAGCTTGTTCTCCAGGAGACGTTGGAGAACCAAGCGAACGTGCTGCCGGTACTCCTGCTCCGACCGAGAACAAATCTAAATATCGTACAAATACACCACCATGCACACATTGAGCATATCCCGGAGGTGATCGTTGACCAAGGCCTGAAAACCGCCGGGGCGTTGGTCAACCCGAATGGCATCACCAGATTCTCAAAGTGTCCGAGGTGGGTATTGAACGCCGTCTTCCACCCGTTCCCTTGCCTGATGTGGACGAGGTAGTAGGCGTTGCGGAGGTCTAGTTCAGTGAAAATGGTGGCGTGGGTCAAGGGTTCGAACATGGAGCTCATCAACAGTAAGGCACAACGATTCTTTACCGTGATGTCATTCAGGGCCGAAAGTCTATGCAAGGTCGGAGGTCACCGCCCTTCCTCTAAACAAAAAAAACCCCTGCTGCCACCGGGGAAGAAGAAGCGTGGATGATTCCGGATGCCAGGGATTCAGTGATGTAACTCTGCATGATAGTCTTTTCAGGAACCGAGAGGCTGTACAGCCGCCCGGAGGGAAGGGGGGCGCCAGGGAGGAGGTCTATGGGGCAGTCATAGGGACGATGAGGTGGAAGGGAAAGGGAGCGCTCCTTACTGAATACCTCAGCCAGGTCTCGGTACATAGACAGAACTTCGGAGAGATCAGGAGGGAAATGCGCGGGTCTGAGGCAGGAGGAGTAGCTGACCGCAGGCAGTTGGCGTGGCATGTTGCCCGAGGTCCAGCAAATGTGGGGATTGTGTCTCTCAAGCCAGGGTCCAGTGGAGCGGTGGGGGTGTGAACGACTAGTCCAGGTGGACTCATGGTGGTTTTCTGAAATGGACAGGCTTATGGAGGCATTGCTCTGAGTGATCAGGACCAGGGGCTGGCCATCCAAGGCGTGAACTGTGAGGGGTTTGTCGAGAGTCAACAAGGGGATCCCTACCTGCTAGGCCAAGGTGGTGTCTATGAGACTCTCATCCGCTCCAGAGTCGATGAGGGCTCCGAGTCCCCAGGACAGCGTGACGGGGAAAAGTCGGTTCCCAGGTGGCCACTGCTTGGGGGGGAAGGGTCATCAGGCTCACCAGGGTTCTCAAACCTAGTGAGCCTGGCCTTTTGGCATGTGGAGTCGGTTAGTCCCGGAAGCGCTGGTCTCGCTCCTCCGTAGACAGTCGGGAGCGACCCACCTGCATCGACTCCTCCATGGTCAGGGTCTAGGGATGTGAGGGAGGAGGTCTACGGGGAGCCACAGGGAACACAGAAAAGGGATGACGACCTGACTCACGGTCACTCGCTCGTGTTAACCCAACCAAACGGGTTATTCAGCCGAGCAACCATCTCATGGAACGCAACTCCTTGCTGCTGTGTGGTCTGGATCAATGCAGCTAGGTCTTTAGTAAAATCTGACCCGTCTGCTGTACTACCGGGTTCCATGTTGGCCAGAATTTGCTGTTATGCCTGTGCCTTTTATGTTATTCTGTTAATTTTCTGTTATGTTTTTTATGGGTTAAAAAATTAGGAAATACCAGGAATCCACGGGAGATTGGGACAGGGTCTTCATGGGGAATCACGGCGGAGTTGGCAAGAGAGTCTCAGGTTGTAACAACGAGTGACAGGGGAGCGGAGTCTAAATAGGGAGCCTGATTGGGAATTGGGAACAGGTGCGCTGACGTGACTACGGTCTTCTGGGACGGAGTGTTCTCCTGGGTGTAGTAACCCCAGATGGCAGAGAGGGGGAGGCAGAGGAGCGTGGCTGGAGAGGAGAGTGGTGTGAGGCTGGAATCACATCATCTTGCTTTAGGAGTACAGAGCCTTCAGCAACCGCTTTGCTGCTGAAAGTCCTTCTCCATGGCTTCTCTGAATTCCTCCCACACCCGCTGCTTTGCCTCCACTACGGCTGAGGGTGCAGTCCTCTTGGCCTGGTCTCCTGGACAGGGGCATCCACCAGACGTTCCCAGTTCACTCGCACTACACGTTTGGGCTTACCAGGTCTGTCCAGAGGCTTCCCCCGCCATCTTACCCAACTCACCACCAGATGGTGATTGGTTGACAGCTCTGCCCCTCTCTTCACCCGAGTGTCCAAAACATGAGCCCCACATGCGCCCCACATGAGCATGAGCGAAAAATGTATATTTTTATTTAGTTTGCCTTCTTGAACATTAAAAGAGAGAGCGGACCGAGATGGTTTTACAATTCCATCGGTACTGACTTTAAAAACTGTATTTTATTTAATGTGAAGTTTGTCCTTTATGATTCAGGAAAAATCTATTATTAAAAACAACTTTCCTCTAAGTGACTACTTTATTTAATTATACAAAACTGATACAGCAGCTTATGTTCTTACGTCTCAATAAAACCCATTTCATTATTTCTGAAAAGCCTTAATGCATGATATAAAAACGATAAATCTAAAAACGAAATATGAGTAGTATAAAAACAACCTCTGTTTTTTAATGGTACATTGAAGTACACATTTATGAATATGATAACACATGTAGCTACAGAACTACTAATAGTAGGTAGTTCTACGTCTAATGTAGGGAAAACTACATATGGTGTAGTTAGTACTACTTCTAGTGTAGGTAGTACTACTAATGTAGGTAGTACTACTTCTAGTGTAGGTTGTGCTACTTCTAGTGTAGGTTGTACTACTTCTAGTGTAGGAATCACTACTTCTAGTGTAAGTAGTACTATGTACTACTACTACTAAGAGAACCCAGACTATAGGGCCACACCAGGAAAAATATAAATGTTAGAAGCTGCATTATGTATTATGTATAATATTACTCATGTTTGGCTATTTTAAATCTGTTTATTTCATTTAGTTTAGTTTTTAAATATAATAAAAAATATTAAATATCATTTAATATCTTGTGAACTCTATACTCTAAATAGAATAATGCAGCTTTAACGTTTGAACTGTCCCCTGTACGGTGGTTAAGATATGCACCAATCCCGTTACAACCCGCCCCCTCTAACACCAGGACATGAAGCCTCTAAGGCCAACCGACAGCAGCAGCTTGGCCTATTAGACCGGGGGAGACCACCGCCGCAATTAGGCAGAGACAGGGTCAACTGGCTGGAAATGAGAGTGTCTGCCTGTTGCCCCGGACGACCGATTAGCGGCCTCTGATTAGAGCAGAGGGGTTTGGCTGGAGGAGAGAGCACCCCAGAGACTAGCACAGACCGAGCAGGGGCCCGCGTACCCCTAGGGGGTCCCAGAGCAGGGTTCTAGGGGTAATTATATAATATTATTAAATATAATATATGTTATATTTGTTACTGATCAGGAAACTGAAGCTCAGACATAGAACACTTCATCTCCTTCCATGTCAAAGGCCTAGGAGCCCAGACCAATAGTATTCATAACGCTGCTGAATAATAATATGATATTATCCACTACATTATTCATAATGATGCTAAACACTTACAGTATAATGTTAGTTAAAATTAACCATTTGTGGGTTGGGTGTGGATGAAGGAGTACTTGAGCTGTACCGATGACCCTCACCCTAACCCAGACCCCCAGTGGAACCAGGACCCAGAAAGACATCGACCAGACCCCCATAGGAAGCAGAGACCTAGAGAGACAGAGACCCATAGAGACATAGACCAGACCCCCAGAGGAAGCAGAGACCCAGAGAGACAAATACCAGACCCCCACAGAAACCCAGGACCCAGACAGAAGTGACATGGAGCTCACCTTCCTGTGATGAGCAGGAAGAGGGTGAGGACCACTAGGAGGGAACAGCCCCCCACTGCTGCAGTGACCACCACCAGCACCTGACCATGATCCGCTAGGTTAGGATCTAAGGAGGGAGAGAGAGGTAGGAGGGGGAGAGAGGTAGGAGGGGGAGAGAGGTAGGAGGGGGATAGAGAGAACAAAGGATTGAGGAGATGTAGGAGGAGGAGGAGATGAGAAGAAGGTTGGAGAGAGAGAGGAAACATGGTGTTGAGGATTTGGTATTTTCACTTGTTCAAGGAACTTTGTTCCAGACACATTGAGGTTAAAACCAGATTCTCTTTCTTTAGACTCTCAAACAGCCTTGGGCACAGCGGAGACAAGCTGTCTACGTTATCCAACGACCAATACGAAAACACTCCTATCTTTATGCAGCAGACAAGAAGATGGTAATGAGTGTGTTTAGCTCAGAGGTCCACAAGGTCTACATGTGTAAACAGTGGGCTGTCTAACCCCTACCTGCTCCTTAATGACCTGTCTCTGTACTGTCTAACCCCTACCTGCTCCTTAATGACCTGTCTCTGTACTGTCTAACTCCTACCTGCTCTTTAATGACCCGTCTCTGTACCGTCTAACCCCTACCTGCTCCTTAATGACCCGTCTCTGTACTGTCTAACCCCTACCTGCTCCTTAATGACCCGTCTCTGTACCGTCTAACCCCTACCTGCTCCTTAATGACCCGTCTCTGTACCGTCTAACCCCTACCTTCTCCTTAATGACCCGTCTCTGTACCGTCTAACCCCTACCTGCTCCTTAATGACCCGTCTCTGTACCGTCTAACCCCTACCTGCTCCTTAATGACCCGTCTCTGTACCGTCTAACCCCTACCTGCTCCTTAATGACCTGTCTCTGTACTGTCTAACCCCTACCTGCTCCTTAATGACCTGTCTCTGTACTGTCTAACCCCTACCTGCTCCTTAATGACCTGTCTCTGTACTGTCTAACCCCTACCTGCTCCTTAATGACCTGTCTCTGTACTGTCTAACCCCTACCTGCTCCTTAATGACCTGTCTCTGTACTGTCTAACCCCTACCTGCTCCTTAATGACCTGTCTCTGTACTGTCTAACCCCTACCTGCTCCTTAATGACCTGTCTCTGTACTGTCTAACCCCTACCTGCTCCTTAATGACCTGTCTCTGTACTGTCTAACCCCTACCTGCTCCTTAATGACCTGTCTCTGTACTGTCTAACCCCTACCTGCTCCTTAATGACCTGTCTCTGTACTGTCTAACCCCTACCTGCTCCTTAATGACCTGTCTCTGTACTGTCTAACCCCTACCTGCTCCTTAATGACCCGTCTCTGTACTGTCTAACCCCTACCTGCTCCTTAATGACCCGTCTCTGTACTGTCTAACCCCTACCTGCTCCTTAATGACCTGTCTCTGTACTGTCTAACCCCTACCTGCTCCTTAATGACCCTCTGTACGTCTAACCCCTACCTGCTCCTTAATGACCTGTCTCTGTACTGTCTAACCCCTACCTGCTCCTTAATGACCTGTCTCTGTACTGTCTAACCCCTACCTGCTCCTTAATGACCCGTCTCTGTACTGTCTAACCCCTACCTGCTCCTTAATGACCCGTCTCTGTACTGTCTAACCCCTACCTGCTCCTTAATGACCCGTCTCTGTACTGTCTAACCCCTACCTGCTCCTTAATGACCTGTCTCTGTACCGTCTAACCCCTACCTGCTCCTTAATGACCCGTCTCTGTACCGTCTAACCCCTACCTGCTCCTTAATGACCCGTCTCTGTACCGTCTAACCCCTACCTGCTCCTTAATGACCTGTCTCTGTACTGTCTAACCCCTACCTTCTTAACACCTAATAACAAACAACAATCGTGAGGATTGAATCCTCTCTTACTGGTCACATACCTGAGGACATACAGTGAACCTGTTCTCTGCACTGTCTAACCCATCCTGCTCATTAGGAGCCGTCTGCTGTACTGTCTACCCAGCGCCCGTAAGGACCAGTTCGGTTAGGTCTTCCTCAAGACACCGCGACAGTCTTTGCTTGAGGAGCCGTGGATCGAACCAGCAACCTTCCGTTGTGAGGCGACCGCTCTACCTCCTGAGCTAGACTGCCGCCCTCACCTGCTCCTTAATGACCTGTCTCTGTACTGTCTAACCCCTACCTGCTCCTTAATGACCTGTCTCTGTACTGTCTAACCCCTACCTGCTCCTTAATGACCTGTATAACCCCTACCTGCTCCTTAATGACCTGTCTCTGTACTGTCTAACCCCTACCTGCTCCTTAATGACCTGTCTCTGTACTGTCTAACCCCTACCTGCTCCTTAATGACCTGTCTCTGTACTGTCTAACCCCTACCTGCTCCTTAATGACCTGTCTCTGTACTGTCTAACCCCTACCTGCTCCTTAATGACCGTCTCTGTACTGTCTAACCCCTACCTGCTCCTTAATGACCCGTCTCTGTACTGTCTAACCCCTACCTGCTCCTTAATGACCCGTCTCTGTACCGTCTAACCCCTACCTGCTCCTTAATGACCCGTCTCTGTACCGTCTAACCCCTACCTGCTCCTTAATGACCCGTCTCTGTACCGTCTAACCCCTACCTGCTCCATAATGACCCGTCTCTGTACCGTCTAACCCCTACCTGCTCCTTAATGACCTGTCTCTGTACTGTCTAACCCCTACCTGCTCCTTAATGACCTGTCTCTGTACTGTCTAACCCCTACCTGCTCCTTAATGACCTGTCTCTGTATTGTCTAACCCCTACCTGCTCCTTAATGACCTGTCTCTGTACTGTCTAACCCCTACCTGCTCCTTAATGACCTGTATAACCCCTACCTGCTCCTTAATGACCTGTCTCTGTACTGTCTAACCCCTACCTGCTCCTTAATGACCTGTCTCTGTACTGTCTAACCCCTACCTTTTTAACAACCAACAAATCGTGAGGATTGAATCCTCTTTATTGGTCACATACATGAGGACATACAGTGAAACGTGTTCTCTGCATTTAACCCATCCTAGTATTAGGAGCAGTGGGCAGCTATTGATACAGCGCCCGGGGAGCAGTTAGGGTTAGGGTCTTCCTCAAGGACACCTCGACAGTTTTTGCTTGGAGGAGCCGGGGATCGAACCAGCAACCTTCCGGTTGTGAGGCGACCGCTCTACCTCCTGAGCTAGACTGCCGCCCTCACCTGCTCCTTAATGACCTGTCTCTGTACTGTCTAACCCTACCTGCTCCTTAATGACCTGTCTCTGTACTGTCTAACCCCTACCTGCTCCTTAATGACCTGTCTCTGTACTGTCTAACCCCTACCTGCTCCTTAATGACCTGTCTCTGTACTGTCTAACCCCTACCTGCTCCTTAATGACCTGTCTCTGTACTGTCTAACCCCTACCTGCTCCTTAATGACCTGTCTCTGTACTGTCTAACCCCTACCTGCTCCTTAATGACCTGTCTCTGTACTGTCTAACCCCTACCTGCTCCTTAATGACCTGTCTCTGTACTGGCTAACCCCTACCTGCTCCTTAATGACCTGTATAACCCCTACCTGCTCCTTAATGACCTGTCTCTGTACTGTCTAACCCCTACCTGCTCCTTAATGACCTGTCTCTGTACTGTCTAACCCCTACCTGCTCCTTAATGACCTGTCTCTGTACTGTCTAACCCCTACCTGCTCCTTAATGACCTGTCTCTGTACTGTCTAACCCCTACCTGCTCCTTAATGACCTGTCTCTGTACTGTCTAACCCCTACCTGCTCCTTAATGACCTGTCTCTGTATTGTCTAACCCCTACCTGCTCCTTAATGACCTGTCTCTGTACTGTCTAACCCCTACCTGCTCCTTAATGACCTGTCTCTGTACTGTCTAACCCCTACCTGCTCCTTAATGACCTGTCTCTGTACTGTCTAACCCCTACCTGCTCCTTAATGACCTGTCTCTGTACTGTCTAACCCCTACCTGCTCCTTAATGACCTGTCTCTGTACTGTCTAACCCCTACCTGCTCCTTAATGACACATTATCTGTACATCAATACATCTCCCTTTGGATAAAAGGACGTGTTCACTGTTTATGATCAGTGAGCACATCCTTTAACCCAGTATGACGTATGAACAGTGAAGCAGTGAACAGTATGATGTATGAACAGTGAAGCAGTGAACAGTATGACGTATGAACAGTGAAGCAGTGAACAGTATGATGTATGAACAGTGAAGCAGTGAACAGTATGATGTATGAACAGTGAAGCAGTGAACAGTATGATGTATGAACAGTGAAGCAGTGAACAGTATGATGTATGAACAGTGAAGCAGTGAACAGTATGATGTATGAACAGTGAAGCAGTGAACAGTATGATGTATGAACAGTGAAGCAGTGAACAGTATGATGTATGAACAGTGAAGCAGTGAACAGTATGATGTATGAACAGTGAAGCAGTGAACAGTATGATGTATGAACAGTGAAGCAGTGAACAGTATGATGTATGAACAGTGAAGCAGTGAACAGTATGATGTATGAACAGTGAAGCAGTGAACAGTATGATGTATGAACAGTGAAGCAGTGAACAGTATGATGTATGAACAGTGAACAGTTTACATGTATAGACAGACAAAGAGCCTGCGATGAGAGCCAACAGCGTTAGCGATAGCTGCCGTAGCTCCAAAAGTTGTCCACAGTCTTTATCCAAATGAGGTGCAATAGAAGCATCCCATGGAACACCTCTGTGCCTGTGCTTTATTTCCGCTCTGTGTATTAATCTGATGATCTGATGTTATTGGAGCATTCATCCACCGAGCCGACAGCAGAGCTCTGACTTCCACGTGAAGTCGCAGCAGAATTGATGTACAGCACCGGCGTCCCTAATATCCCCCCCGGAGGTTGGCGTTCACTTTGTTTACCCTCCCCCCTCCCCCATCCTGCCCCCCTCCCCCGTCCTCTCCCCCCGGCCATGGTGAGGTGTGAAGCACGAGCATGTGAACGCCGCACTTTAATGAAAACGTCTTTGATATATAATAAGTCTGGATGATCAAGAGTCTATTGACGTGGCACTGATATGAGCAGTGGGGGTCTGTTGGGGCGTGGAGGGACGGGGACTAGAGATGGGTCTGTTGGGGGGTGGAGGGACGGGGACTACAGACGGGTCTGTTGGGGGGTGGAGGGACGGGGACTACAGACGGGTCTGTGGGGGTGGAGGGACGGGGACTACAGACGGGTCTGTTGGGGGGTGGAGGGACGGGGACTACAGACGGGTCTGTTGGGGGTGGAGGGACGGGGACTACAGACGGGTCTGTTGGGGGGTGGAGGGACGGGGACTAGAGATGGGTCTGTTGGGGGGTGGAGGGACGGGGACTACAGACGGGTCTGTGGGGGTGGAGGGACGGGGACTACAGACGGGTCTGTTGGGGGTGGAGGGACGGGGACTACAGACGGGTCTGTTGGGGGGTGGAGGGACGGGGACTAGAGATGGGTCTGTTGGGGGGTGGAGGGACGGGGACTACAGACGGGTCTGTGGGGGGTGGAGGGACGGGGACTACAGACGGGTCTGTTGGGGGGTGGAGGGATGGGGACTACAGACGGGTCTGTGGGGGGTGGAGGGACGGGGACTACAGACGGATCTGTAGGGGGTGGAGGGATGGGGACTACAGACGGGTCTGTTGGGGGGTGGAGGGATGGGGACTACAGACGGGTCTGTGGGGGGTGGAGGGACGGGGACTACAGACGGGTCTGTGGGGGGTGGAGGGATGGGGACTACAGACGGGTCTGTGGGGGGTGGAGGGACGGGGACTACAGACGGGTCTGTGGGGGGTGGAGGGACGGGGACTACAGACGGGTCTGTGGGGGGTGGAGGGACGGGGACTACAGACGGGTCTGTTGGGGGGTCTCCAGAGAGAGAGAGAGAGAGAGGGAGACGGCTTTGTCCAAGTGGAACACTAAATAACTAATAATAAATAATAATAGTCTTATATACAATTGTACATTCAACACATATTTTCAGCTTGGATTGGAGCACTGATTCTCCCAGAACAAAGTCGATCTCCCATTACACACTCGAATACCGCTAATAAATTGTATGTATTCTTTTTTTAAATATCAAACCAAATTTTTCTGGTTCCTTTCGCTACTCTGCACTTTTCATTTTTTAGAAACTTGCTTGTGCAGCATTTAGAAGTTAAGCTCCACTTCTCCTGATGGCGTGGACACTAAGGCTAACGGTGGTAGGGTCCTGGGTTCAAACCCCAAAGGTTTACAGTCTCCCTGTTGTCCACCTTCCCCCACCTGTTCACTAATGACTTGTTATCCCAAGAAATATGCAGCAATTTAGTTTTGTCTGAATTGTATGGTAAATGGACTGCATGTATATAACACTTTTAACCTAAGCGCTTTACAAGTTATGCCTCATATTCACCCATTACTACACACATTAATACACACATTCATACACACACAAATTCATTCATACACACATTCATACACACAATAATTTACCCATTAATACACACATTCATACTGCCACCCTATACTTTGGCAGCATTGTAACTCACATCAGATGAAAACGTCTGCCGATGACTAAATGATGAGTAAAGAGGAGCTCAGCTTTACAAGCAGGACTGTTTTAAAGGGACAGTCTAGAGACAAACAGCTGGTCCTTCCCTCCTCTTGTTTTAAAGGGACAGTCTATAGACAGACTGCTGGTCCTTCCCTCCTCTTGTTTTAAAGGGACAGTCTAGAGACAGGCGGCTGGTCCTACCCTCCTCTTGTTTTAAAGGGACAGTCTAGAGACAGGCTGCTGGTCCTACCCTCCTCTTGTTTTAAAGGGACAGTCTAGAGACTGCGGCTGGTCCTACCCTCCTCTTGTTTTAAAGGGACAGTCTAGAGACAGGCAGCTGGTCCTT
>CM051000.1:24698356-24703356 GCA_027704905.1 Muraenolepis orangiensis
TGCGCTGGTGAATACCCAATCAGAGTTTTAGGGGGCGGGTCATCATCATGTAAGGATCTATCTTGTGTCATTTATTAATTCCGCGTTCCAGAAAACTCGTAAGTAAGGTGGGGTTTCTTTGACCTGCGATTAGACAATTTACATGATTAACGTGCATAACTGGTTTTACTTTATGATAGTATGTCTTATTTAATTTAAATACAGGTAAATATACTTTACACTAAAAATGCTTCTCCCTCAAATCTCACTCAAAAATGAAATATGTTAGGTTTGTTTAGTAGAACTCGCCACTGTGCATTGAAGTTGGAGTATGGCGCCGTACGAGATGGCTGCCGTGTTGCGAGCTCCCGCACGACGACGCAGTTTTTTGTTATTTATTCTTTTTATCGCAACTATTTTAGTTCAGGAAGTTAGCAGCACATTCATTTATAACTTTTGCACACTTCTGGAGATCAGATCGACAGTCGCTCGCCGCCTTCCGGAGTTTTTTCATTCTTTCGACTCGGACGTCCCGCCCAAAGTCACAGCTGGATTATCTCTGACCATCTTGGCCACGATTACACGCAAGCGTCGCCGGAGGAAGCGAGGGAAGCTCGAGTCTCTGGACAATAAGTTAAGCGAGCTACAGGCTCATATTCAATTCCACCGGGAAACTAAGGACAATTGTATCATCTGCCTTACGGAGACATGGATGTCGGAGGGGGTTACCGACGCAGCTATCGAGCCGACGGGATTTTCCGTCCACCGTGCGGACAGAACAAATGCTCTCTCCGGTAAAGATCGCGGAGGGGGGGTATGTCTCATGATAAACAGATCTTGGTGCAACCAAAGTCATGTACATCCCCTCAAGTCTTGAGGGGATGTACATGATAAGCATCAGGTACTCCAGGTCCGGGGACCTGGAGTACCTGATGCTTATGTGCTGTCCATACTGTCTACCTCGGGAGTTTACAGCGGTAACCGTGACCGCTGTTTACATTCCCCCACAAGCGAACACGGACACAGCGCTGAAGGAACTGTATGGGAGCCCGTTATGACCTCCGTAAAAGCGGCAGGCCCCGACGACATTCCGGGCCGCGTCCTCAGATCATGCACAGACCAGTTGGCAGTTGGAGTCTTTGCAGACATCTTCAACCTCTCCCTGTCCCAGGCTGTTGTCCCCGCGGTCTTCAAGATGTCCACCATCATGCCTGTCCCTAAACAACCCAAGGTAACATGCCTATGGGGCTATCAGCGAACAGGAGTCGGCACACCCCGAGGCTGCTCTCATCGTGGCGGGGGACTTGAAGCGAACCTCAAGAAGGTTCTCCCGAAGTTCTACCAACACATAACGAGCAACACACGGGGCGAGCGGATCCTCGACCACTGCTACACCCCCTTCCGTGATGGCTACAAGGCCCTCCTCCGCCCACCGTTCGGCAAATCAGACCACCGCTCTATCCAGCTGCTACCCGCCTATAGGCAGAGACTGAAGCAGCAACCGATCACTGTGAGGGAGGTCCAATGCTGGTCGGACCAATCGGACTCCATGCTGCAGGATGGAGTCGTTCGGATATATCCCAACCAGAAACCATGGATTAAGGGCGATGTTCGCGCTGCCCTACACGGGCGTAACGCCGCCTTTGGCTCCGGGAATACGGAGGAATATACGAGAGCCCGTTACGACCTCCGTAAGACCATCGTCACTGCCAAGCGGGAGTATAAGGACAGAGTGGAAGATAAATTCAAGAGCCACGATGCGAGGGGTATGTGGCAGGGGCTGCAGACGATAACGAACTTCAGAGGGAGAACCAGTTGTGTAGAGAACTCCTCTACCTCCCTCCCAGGAGAGCTAAATACTTTTTTTGCTCGGTTCGACGTGAACGGCAGCCCGCCGAAGCCAGCGCCACCTGAGGAGATCAGCCTGCTGAGCATCTCGGAGGCGGATGTACGCCGCACCTTCAAGCGGCTGAACATCCGTAAAGCGGCAGGCCCCGACGACATTCCGGGCCGCGTCCTCAGATCATGCGACAGACCAGTTGGCAGTTGGAGTCTTTGCAGACATCTTCAACCTCTCCCTGTCCCAGGCTGTCCCCGCGGTCTTCAAGATGTCGACCATCGTGCCTGTCCCTAAACAACCCAAGGTAACATGCCTGAATGACTATAGACCTGTAGCCCTCACCTCGATTGTCAGCAAATGCTTCGAGAGGTTGGTCAAGAACTTTATTTGCTCCGTGTTACCTGCCACGCTGGACCCATGGCAATTTGCATTTCGTCAAAATAGATCCACGGACGACGCAATTGCCATGGCCCTCCACACTGCCCTTTCCCACCTGGAGGGAATGAACTGTTATGTGCGAATGCTGTTTGTGGACAGCTCAGCGTTCAACACGATAGTTCCTGCCAAGCTTGACACCAAGCTTAGAGGTCTAGGCGTGCCCCCATCCACGTGCAGCTGGATACTGGACCTCCTGTCAGACCGCCGCCAGGTGGTGAGGATGGGCAGCACCACCTCAGAGCCACTGACCCTCAACACGGGAGCCCCCCAGGGATGCGTGCTGAGCCCTCTCCTCTACTCCCTCTACACCCACGACTGCATGGCTATGCACAGCTCCAACGCCATCGTCAAGTTTGCTGACGACACGACAGTGATGGGCCTGATCGCCGGCGACGACGAGACAGCCTACAGGGAGGAGGTTGGATCGCCAGTCAGTGGTGCCAGGAGAACAGCCTCGCCCTCAACGTCAAGAAGACCAAGGAGCTGATCGTGGACTTCAGGAAGCAGAGGGGAGAGCACAGCCCCATCTCCATCAACGGTGTTGCAGTAGAGAGGGTCAGCAGATTCAAGTTCCTCGGCGTGCACATCTCCGAGGACCTCACATGGTCCACGCACACCACACACGTGGTGAAAAGGGCCCAACAACGCCTGTATTTCCTCAGGCATGGGCCCCCGCATCCTGAGAACATTCTATAACGGCACCATCGAGAGTGTTCTTACAGGGTGGAACTGCACCGCACTCGAGCGCAGAGCGCTTCAAAGGGTGGTGCGGACGGCCCAGTATATCGTTGGAGGTGAGCTCCCCTCCCTCCTGGATATATACAATCAGCGGTGTGTGGCCAAGGCCAAACGCATCATAAAAGACATTGCCCACCCCAGCCACGAACTGTACTCACTGTTACCGTCAGGCAGGCGATACCGCAGTATCAAGTGCCGTACAAATAGACTCAGAGATAGCTTCCTTAGTCAGGCCATCAGGCTGCTGAACAAGGGCGTATAGCATATAACAATACATATTGCTCTTATCGTGCCGATATTTTGCATTTTATAAATTGCATTTTTATTTTTATTTTTTTACTTTATTCTATTTTTATTGTATTTTTATCTATTTTTATAACTGCTGTCTGTCGTCGGGTATTGCACATAATATTTTCACATCACCGCTATTACGATTTTTCGGATTTTCATCATTAATGGAGTAATTAGCTAAATTGCTCTTTTTCATTAAACATTGCTTCTTCCCCCTCAGATCACAATCGGTTTCAATTCTGTTTGGCTTGTCTGCTAAAATGACCACTGATACACTGTTAAAACTGATAGTGGGGCACCTTCCTTCCTCCCCTACTTTCACAACCACCAGCCACGCCTGCACACACACTTGTGCACATGCACACGTGTGTGCGCATGCATGGGTGCATTTGTGTGTGTGTGTGTGTGTGTGTGTGTGTGTGTGTGTATGTGTGTGCGTGAGTGCGTGCGTATGTGCGTGCGTGCGTGCGTGCGTGTGTGTGTGTGTTTGTATGTGTGCGTGTGTGTGCGTGCGTGCGTGCGTGCGTGCGTGCGTGCGTGCGTGCGTGCGTGCGTGCGTGCGTGCGTGCGTGTGTGCGTGTGTGTGTGCATGCGACAGTAAAGCCATGAACTGAGTGGAGAACATTAAGGACCGCTCCAGTTCAATCACAACAACCAGCAGCCGATCAATACCCTGTATCGACACCCGATCAATACCCCGTATCGACAACCAATAACACAATGATTGTTTATTGCCAACGTGGAGAAATAGGTTAACATCAACTTATAGAGTCAGAGAGAGAAAGAGAGCAAGAGGGGGATGAGAGGGATGGACAGAGAGAGGGGAGAGAGAGAAAGGGAGCAAGAGAGACAGAGATGAAGAGAGAGAGGGAACAGGAGAACAGAGGGAAAAATAGAGAGGGAGAGAGGGAGAGAGAGGAGAGAGAGGAGAGAGAGGAGAGAGAGGAGAGAGAGGAGAGAGAGGAGAGGGAGGAGAGGGAGCACATAGGAGAAAAGCCTGAGACAAAGGGAAAGTGAAGGAGAGGAGCAAATGAGGGAGAGAGGGAGAGAGAGACACACAGATAGGTAGAGAGAGAGTGAAAAAGAGATGGGGCAAAAGAGAGAGAGAGAGAGAGAGAGAGAGAGAGAGAGAGAGAGAGAGAGAGAGAGAGAGAGAGAGAGAGAGAGAGAGAGAGAGAGAGAGAGAGAGAGAGAGAGAGAGAGAGAGAGAGAGAGAGAGAGAGAGTGAGAGCTGGGTGTCCCAGGAGGTTAAATCTCCCAGCATCTGAGAGTATAAATAGAAAACAGCCTTATTCCCAGAGAGAGCAGTGGGGGAGGAGGGAGAGGGAGAGTTGGAGGAGGAGAGGAGGGGAGGTGAGGAGAGGAGGAGGGAGAGAGAGGAGGAGAGGGGAGGTGGGAAGGAAGGGAGAGTTGGATGTGGAGAGGAAGAGGAAGGAGAGGAGGACAGGAGGAGGAGAGGGGAGGAGAGTGATGGGGAGAGAGGAGGAGGGAGAGAGGAAGAGGAAAGGGTTCGCTGGAGAACGCTGGCCAGTGGAAAGCCTAAAGTCTAGAAATGGAATCAGGAACCAGAAAATGTGGACGCCATTTTAGTCCTCGAACTATAGCAGTGGATGGAGATCAGGCCTCCTGTAAACATTTCAGTATCAAAGCGTGAAGGTAAGGCAGCTAAAGGACTCTGCAGCGCTGCTCTCTGAGCTACTGCTGCTGCCCACAG
>CM051000.1:24708356-24718356 GCA_027704905.1 Muraenolepis orangiensis
GTGAGGACTCCCCCCTCTCACTCCCCCATGTGAGGACTCTCTCCCCCTTGAGACTCCCCCTCCTATAGTCTCCCCCATGTGAGGACTCTCCCCCTCTCCTACAGTCTCCCCATGGAGACCTCCTAGTCTCCCCATGTGAGGATTCTCCCCCTCTCCTATAGTCTCCCCCATGTGAGGACTCTCCCCCTCTCCTATAGTCTCCCCCATGTGAGGAGAGACACTCCACAGCCAAAGCGTTCATGTCTCCCTGGCAAAGAGCCTGCCGTCCCAGGCATCAAGGTCCTCCTAATACCTTACCCTTGCTCTTAGACAGTACAGAGACAGGTCATTAAGGAGCAGGTAGGGGTTAGACAGTACAGAGACAGGTCATTAAGGAGCAGGTAGGGGTTAGACAGTACAGAGACAGGTCATTAAGGAGCAGGTAGGGGTTAGACAGTACAGAGACAGGTCATTAAGGAGCAGGTAGGGGTTAGACAGTACAGAGACAGGTCATTAAGGAGCAGGTAGGGGTTAGACAGTACAGAGACAGGTCATTAAGGAGCAGGTAGGGGTTAGACAGTACGAGACAGTCATTAAGGAGCAGGTAGGGGTGACTACAGAGCAGGTCATTAAGGAGCAGGTAGGGGTTAGCAGTACGGACAGGTCATTAAGGAGCAGGTAGGGGTTAGAGGTCATTAAGGAGCAGGTAGGGGTTAGAGGTCATTAAGGAGCAGGTAGGGGTTAGAGGTCATTAAGGAGCAGGTAGGGGTTAGAGGTCATTAAGGAGCAGGTAGGGGTTAGGGGTCATTAAGGAGCAGGTAGGGGTTAGAGGTCATTAAGGAGCAGGTAGGGGTTAGAGGTCATTAAGGAGCAGGTAGGGGTTAAGGGCTGATGGTCCTTCATTACTGTAACATCACCTTCAGCTTCATGACCACAGACTGAAGCCTGATTGGCTGAGCTGGACCTGGTCTGCTCTCTACTATGTCTGGTTTTGTCTATTCAGGACTGGAACCTGAGATCCAGACACACATACAGTAAACTATGGAATGGCATATATAATACAGTATCTGTTTCCCGTTTGGACACATGTATATCCCCCATTGACCAATCAGAATTGCCTTTGGGAGTTAAATAAAAAAGTCTAATCAATGGACTGTATCAGAGGTGTTCTGAATAGACCAAGTTCACCCAGACGGCCAGGCTACGTTATCACTGAGGGCTAACAGACTCTCTAGTTCACGAGGAGGACGGTGGTGGAGGACACGTTTCTCATTAGACAGAAAGACACACATTATGGACACACGTTAATCCTGGACCTCCTGCTGCTCTCCTCATGACGCCTGGAGGCTGAAGGTTCCAACGCCTTTGTATCCTGTTTCCTGTCCACAATGTTCTGTCCATGCTGAAATGAGCATCACTTCTCCACACTTCACTACAATGTTTATTAACCCATCTACCACCCCCACCACCACCACCACCTCATCCATCACCATCACCATCTCCAGACACCACCCCCACCACCACCACCACCACCACCACCTCCATCACCACATCCTCCACCACCACCACCACCACCACCACCTCATCCATCACCACCACCACCACCACCACCACCACCTCATCCATCACCATCACCATCTCCACCACCACCCCCACCACCACCACCACCTCATCCATCACCATCACCATCTCCACCACCACCACCACCACCACCACCACCACCACCACCACAACCTCATCCATCACCATCACCATCTCCACCACCCCCACCACCCCCACCACCACCACCACCTCATCCATCACCATCACCATCTCCAGACACCACCCCCACCACCACCACCACCACCTCATCCATCACCATCACCATCTCCAGACACCACCCCCACCACCACCACCACCACCACCTCCATCACCACATCCTCCACCACCACCACCATCACCACCACCACCACCTCATCCATCACCATCACCATCTCCACCTCCACCACCACCACCACCACCACCTCCACCACCACCACCACAACCTCATCCATCACCATCACCATCTCCACCACCCCCACCACCCCCACCACCACCACCACCTCATCCATCACCATCACCATCTCCACCACCACCCCCACCACCACCACCACCACCACCTCCATCACCACATCCTCCACCACCACCACCACCACCATCACCACCGACATCAACATCACCTCCATCACCACCACCACCTCCATCACAACCTCCACCTCCATCACCACCACCACAACCACCATCCACCACCACCTCCACACCACCACCTCCCCATCACCACACCACCTCCCACATCACCATCACCACCTCCATCACCACCACCTCCACCTCCGATATCACCACCTCTACCTCCATCAACACCACCTCCATCATCACCACCTCCATCATCACCAACACCACCACCACCAGCACCTACTCCATCACCACCACCTCCACCACCTCCACATCCATCACCTCCACCTCCACCTCCATCACCACCACATCCATCACCTCCACCTCCACCTCCATCACCACCACCTCCACCTCCATCACCACCACCTCCTCCATCACCATCTCCACCCCCACCACCACCACCACCTCCTCCATCACCATCAGCCTGGCACACACACACACACACACACACACACACACGTGCCTCAGTACTCATAGCTCTGGCTTGCTGCAGGTATTCTGCCCATCTTCCTCCCTAAATGGTTGAAATAATGGATGCTTGCAGCTTCCTATTTATAACCTCGTCCCACTGATCCCTCCATCAATAATTCAGCCTCCCTGTCCTTGGACTGGAAGCTTCTCCTGAAGAACAACGCCCACTTCCAGATGCAGAAGACCCCTGGTCAGACCCCCACGGTGACCCCACGGTGACCCCACGGTGACCCCACTGTGACCCCAGGGTGACCCCTGGGTGACCGAGTGCCCATTAGGCTGGCGAGATGCTGGCCACAGCAACTTTTCTCTCTCTCTCTCTCTCTCTCTCTCTCTCTCTCTCTCTCTCTCTCTCTCTCTCTCTCTCTCTCGCTGTCTCTCTCTCGCTGTCTCTCTCTTGTTCCCGTACTCCCTCTCGCGCACACACACACAAGTGCATACACACACGCACACACACACACACACACACACACACACACACACACACACACACACACACACACACACACACACACACACACACAGACTACCACAATAAAAGTCTAGCATCAGCAATATGCTTTAATTATTAAAATATATGCGTGGAGAGCGAAACACTTAATAGAGAGAGAGAGAGAGAGAGAGAGAGAGAGAGAGAGAGAGAGAGAGAGAGAGAGAGAGAGAGAGAGAGAGAGAGAGAGAGCTAGAGAGAGAGAGAGAGAGAGAGAGAGAGAGAGAGAGAGAGAGAGAGAGAGAGAGAGAGAGAGAGAGAGAGAGAGAGAGAGACGAGAGAGAGAGAGAGAGAGAGAGAGAGAGAGAGCTGCTTTAGAACATCTACCTGCAGGGACCGGTCCCTCCTGCTAGTCTCATTAATGTCCAAACTACAAACAATCACAGCCAACAAGCTGACATCATCGCTCTGCTAATGACCGTACTTCCTGTTTCCTGCTGGAAACGTTTGCCACCTGAAGGCGTTCAGGTGGGACTTTAACAGCACAATGACGAGGCGTTCCTTCAGAGAGTCACATGGTATCACCTATCTCCTCTCTGTTGGGTCTCTCCCTCTCGTTAGCAAGAGGGAGGCATGAGGACAGAGGACTGAGGTATGAGGAGAGAGGAGTGAGGTATGAGGAGAGAGGAGTGAGGTATGAGGAGAGAGGAGTGAGGTATGAGGAGAGAGGACTGAGGTATGAGGAGAGAGGAGTGAGGTATGAGGAGAGAGGAGTGAGGTATGAGGAGAGAGGAGTGAGGTATGAGGAGAGAGGAGTGAGGTATGAGGAGAGAGGACTGAGGTATGAGGAGAGAGGAGTGAGGTATGAGGAGAGAGGAGTGAGGTATGAGGAGAGAGGAGTGAGGTATGAGGAGAGAGGAGTGAGGTATGAGGAGAGAGGACTGAGGTATGAGGAGAGAGGACTGAGGTATGAGGAGAGAGGAGTGAGGAGTGAGGTATGAGGAGAGAGGACTGAGGTATGAGGAGAGAGGAGTGAGGTATGAGGAGAGAGGACTGTGGTATGAGGAGAGAGGACTGAGGTATGAGGAGAGAGGAGTGAGGTATGAGGAGAGAGGACAGAGGACAGAGGAGTGAGGTATGAGGAGAGAGGAGTGAGGTATGAGGAGAGAGGAGTGTGGTATGAGGAGAGAGGACAGAGGAGTGAGGTATGAGGAGAGAGGAGTGAGGTATGAGGAGAGAGGAGTGAAGGGTGAAGAGAGAGGAGAGGAGCATCAACAAGCTCCACCGTTCAGCTCCTCCCGGCAGAGACAGGACCACGAGCTCTGTGACAAATTACAACATTTAGACCAGGAAAGTGATACTCACTACTGACCTTTCAGAGAGAGAGAGAGAGAGAGAGAGGAGAGAGAGAGAGAGAGAGAGAGAGAGAGAGAGAACGTTTCTCCAGCAGCGGTGTCTGACCTGCTTGGTGCGTCGTCACGGTAACGTTGGCCAGCGAGCGTGCCCCCAAGGCGAGCCCCGACACACCGTTCAGCGCCTCCACCTGGAAGGTGTAGTCGGCGTGCAGCGCCAGGTCCAGCACCGCCACCGTGGTCCCGGTGAGGCCCAGCGGGCGAGGGATGAAGCGGAGGTCGGCCTCGCACGGCTCGCACCGCCCGCCTCCATCGTCGGCACCGCCCTCGTCGCCACGGGGACCCTGGCAGCGCTTGCACAGGACGTTGTAGGACAGGTCCTTTCTGCCCCCCGGGTCGCTGGGCACCGCCCACTGAAGGAAGAGGGCCGTGTCGTTGACGAAGGAGACCAGGTTCCTGGGGGGCGAGGGAGGTCCTGAGGGGAGAGAGAGACTCTCAACACGGTCCACTCTGTCCCTTCTAATCATCAGATTCTGGATGGAAAAGCTTGAGAATGACCGTCCCCCAACTGTGATGGGACTAGCCCCTACTGACTAGCCCCTACAGACTAGCCCCCACTGACTAGCCCCTACTGACTAGCCCCTACTGACTAGCCCCTACTGACTAGCCCCTACTGACTAGCCCCTACTGACTAGCCCCTACTGACTAGCCCCTACTGACTAGCCCCTACCCACTAGCTCCTACTGACTAGCCCCTACTCACTAGCTCCTACTGACTAGCCACTACTGACTAGCCCCTACTCACTAGCTCCTACTGACTAGCCCCTACTGACTAGCCACTACTGACTAGCCCCTACTCACTAGCCACACACAACAACAATGGTGAGGATTGAATCCTCTTTATTGGTCACATACATGAAGACATACAGTGAAACGTGTTCTCTGCATTTAACCCATCCTAGTATTAGGAGCAGTGGCAGCTATTCATACAGCGCCCGGGAGCAGTGAGGTTAGGGGTCTTCCTCACGGACACCTCGACAGTTTTTGCTAGGAGGAGCCGGGATCGAACCAGCAACCTTCCGGTTGTGAGGCGACCGCTCTACCTCCTGAGCTAGACTGCCGCCCACTAGCCTACTCACTAGACTGCCGCCCACTAGCCTACTCACTAGCTCCTACTCACTAGCCCCTACTCACTAGCTCCTACTGACTAGCCACTACTGACTAGCCCCTACTCACTAGCTCCTACTGACTAGCCCCTACTGACTAGCCACTACTGACTAGCCCCTACTCACTAGCTCCTACTGACTAGCCCCTACTCACTAGCTCCTACTGACTAGCCACTACCCACTAGCTCCTACTGACTAGCCCCTACTGACTAGCCCCTACTGACTAGCCCCTACTGACTAGCCCCCACTGACTAGCCCCTACTCACTAGCCCCTACTCACTAGCTCCTACTGACTAGCCTCCACTGACTAGCCCCTACTCACTAGCCCCTACTCACTAGCTCCTACTGACTAGGTCCTACTGACTAGCCCCTACTGACTAGCTCCTACTGACTAGCCACTACTGACTAGCCCCTACTGAGTAGCCCCTACTGACTAGCCCCTACTGACTAGCCCCTACTGACTAGCCACTACTGACTAGCTCCTACTGACTAGCCCCTACCCACTAGCTCCTACTGACTAGCCCCTACTCACTAGCTCCTACTGACTAGCCCCTACTCACTAGCTCCTACTGACTAGCCCCTACTGACTAGCCCCTACTGACTAGCCACTACTGACTAGCCCCTACCCACTAGCTCCTACTGACTAGCCCCTACTGACTAGCTCCTACTGACTAGCCCCTACTCACTAGCTCCTACTGACTAGCCACTACTGACTAGCCCCTACTCACTAGCTCCTACTGACTAGCCACTACTGACTAGCCCTACTGACTAGCCCCTACTGACTAGCCCCTACTCACTAGCCCCTACTGACTAGCCTCTACTGACTAGCCCCTACTCACTAGCTCCTACTGACTAGCCCCTACTGACTAGCCCCTACTCACTAGCCCCTACTGACTAGCCCCTACTGACTAGCCCCTACTCACTAGCTCCTACTGACTAGCCCCTACTGACTAGCCCCTACTGACTAGCCCCTACTGACTAGCCCCTACTGACTAGCCCCTACTCACTAGCTCCTACTGACTAGCCCCTACTGACTAGCTCCTACTGACTAGCCCCTACTGACTAGCCCCCACTGACTAGCTCCTACTGACTAGCCCCTACTGACTAGCCCCTACTGACTAGCCCCTACTGACTAGCCCCTACTGACTAGCCCCTACTGACTAGCCCCCACTGACTAGCCCCTACTGACTAGCCCCTACTGACTAGCCCCTACTGACTAGCCCCTACTGACTAGCCCCTACTGACTAGCCCCTACTGACTAGCCCCTACTGACTAGCCCCTACTGACTAGCCCCTACTGACTAGCCCCCACTCCCCCCTGGCCATGAAGCCTCAGTGGAGAACACTCAACCGCCTGAGAACGAGAACGGGGCGATCAAAAGCTGCTCTGGTCAGAAGGCCCAACCCCCTGTGGAGGAGGAGACCAGGCAGTCAGACACTGCCTGCCTGTACTCCCTACCTGCAGCTCAAAGACCTTGCAGTGTTCATTAAACATGCAAAGAAAGTGTAAAGAAATGGGAAACTGTCATAAAACCAGATAACAGCAATCTAGAAGAAACTAAAAGAAGAAGATCAGACTGTAGTCTGCTTCTGTTTTCTGGTGTGCTGCTGTGACCCTGAGGTGACCCTGAGGTGACCCTGCTGTGACCCTGAGGTGACCCTGAGGTGACCTGAGGTGACCCTGAGGTGACCCTGAGGTGACCCTGCTGTGACCCTGAGGTGACCCTGAGGTGACCCTGAGGTGACCCTGAGGTGACCCTGCTGTGACCCTGAGGTGACCCTGAGGTGACCCTGAGGTGACCCTGCTGTGACCCTGAGGTGACCCTGAGGTGACCCTGAGGTGACCCTGCTGTGACCCTGAGGTGACCCTGAGGTGACCCTGATGTGACCCTGCTGTGACCCTGAGGTGACCCTGAGTGACCCTGAGGTGACCCTGAGGTGACCCTGCTGTGACCCTGAGGTGACCCTGAGGTGAGGCCCAGACACCCGGATCACATGTATCCACCATTTGATCACTGTCCCCTGTCTGTTTGGTTGTTTGTTTGTCTGTTTGCAAGATAACTCAACAAACTCCACCAAACTGGTGGTTAGATTACTGATTGGCAAAGCAACAAAACAGTTGATTACATTTTGGGGTGTGGTAAATATGCGGCCCGTAAAGCCATTTTAAACTAACAGTAATTAAGGGCTCGACTAAAAAAGGTGACTTGACTTGAAGCGTCTCCCCTCTCCTGACTACATTAAGAAATGGAAGGTGAAGGTTTAATTGTTGTCCTTTAATAGTCGAAGGGTTAAGTGACTTCACTTCTTCAGTTCACCATGCGAAGGTACGGAAGTACTTTAGGGGCCGTAGAAAAACATTTATCCAAAGACACTTTTTCAGACCTAATTGTCATTACCAGCAGACCCCACACAATTGGTGTCAATGTGTACATTTTCTTGGGGTCAAGGAATCCAATGAAATAGGTAGCAATGCTGAAAAGACAACTACGTCTAATATAAAGAGCAACAACAGACGAACAGACTGCAGGGATCCTGGCCAGATGGGGGTATTACAACCACTGGATGGGTTTAGGATTGTCAGTGACAGCTTCTTCTTTGGAGCTGACCCTGAGGTCATGTTGTTCTGTTGTTCTCTGGTCATGAGGCACCAGTTCTCTATGGCTGTTGTTATCTGGTCATGTAGCACCAGTTCTCTATGGCTGTTGTTCTCTGGTCATGTAGCACCAGTTCTCTAGGGCTGTGGTTCTCTGGTCATGTAGCACCAGTTCTCTATGGCTGTTGTTCTCTGGTCATGTAGCACCAGTTCTCTAGGGCTATGGTTCTCTGGTCATGTAGCACCAGTTCTCTATGGCTGTTGTTCTCTGGTCATGTAGCACCAGTTCTCTAGGGCTGTTGTTCTCTGGTCATGTAGCACCAGTTCTCTAGGGCTGTGGTTCTCTGGTCATGTAGCACCAGTTCTCTAGGGCTGTTGTTCTCTGGTTATGAGGCACCAGTTCTCTAGGGCTGTTGTTCTCTGGTCATGTAGCACCAGTTCTCTAGGGCTGTTGTTCTCTGGTCATGTAGCACCAGTTCTCTAGGGCTGTGGTTCTCTGGTCATGTAGCACCAGTTCTCTATGGCTGTGGTTCTCTGGTCATGGAGCACCAGTTCTCTAGGGCTGTTGTTCTCTGGTCATGTAGCACCAGTTCTCTAGGGCTGTTGATCTCTGGTCATGTAGCACCAGTTCTGTAGGGCTGTTGTTCTCTGGTCATGTAGCACCAGTTCTCTAGGGCTGTTGTTCTCTGGTCGTGTAGCACCAGTTCTCTAGGGCTGTTGTTCTCTGGTCATGTAGCACCAGTTCTCTAGGGCTGTTGTTCTCTGGTCATGTAGCACCAGTTCTCTAGGGCTGTGGTTCTCTGGTCATGGAGCACCAGTTCTCTAGGGCTGTTGTTCTCTGGTCATGTAGCACCAGTTCTCTAGGGCTGTTGTTCTCTGGTCATGTAGCACCAGTTCTCTAGGGCTGTTGTTCTCTGGTCATGTAGCACCAGTTCTCTAGGGCTGTTGTTCTCTGGTCATGTAGCACCAGTTCTCTAGGGCTGTTGTTCTCTGGTCATGGAGCACCAGTTCTCTAGGGCTGTTGTTCTCTGGTCATGGAGCACCAGTTCTCTAGGGCTGTTGTTCTCTGGTCATGGAGCACCAGTTTCTATTTGTGTTTTTCTAGCCCCGTTGTATGAAAAGCTCTTCTTTCCACCGGGAAAACACTCCCCTTTAAGGGCTCTGTCTGAGAGCCACTCAGGAGGTAAGCTGCCAGGAGATTCTACTGCAAACAGAGCAGACGTGTCAACAGCATCCATTCAAATAAAGATGAGGAAAAGGGATTCAGGGAGGAGTGGAAAGACCACAGAGACAGAGTGGTAACAAAGACCACAGAGACAGCGTGGTAACAAAGACCACAGAGACAGAGTGGTAACAAAGACCACAGAGACAGCGTGGTAACAAAGACCACAGAGACAGAGTGGTAACAAAGACCACAGAGACAGAGTGGTAACAAAGACCACAGAGACAGAGTGGTAACAAAGACCACAGAGACAGAGTGGTAACAAAGACCACAGAGACAGCGTGGTAACAAAGACCACAGAGACAGAGTGGTAACAAAGACCACAGAGACAGAGTGGTAACAAAGACCACAGAGACAGAAATAACACAAATAAAACAACCCAGGAGTCCTATTCACATATGGCTACAGTCAGCGGGACAAGAGTACAGACAGACAGGGTCAGGGGTCAGGGGTCAGGGGTACTGACTGGAGCAGGGGGAACTGGTCGAGAGGACAGACAGACAGGGTCCGGGGTCCGGGGTCAGGGTCCGGGGTCAGGGGTCAGGGGTCAGGGGTCAGGGGTCAGGGGTCAGGGGTCAGGGGTACTGACTGGAGCA
>CM051000.1:24723356-24725856 GCA_027704905.1 Muraenolepis orangiensis
ACACACACACACACACACAAACACACACACACACACACACACACACACACACACACACACACACACACACACACACACACACACACACACACACACACACACACACACACACACACACACACACACACACACACACACCCTGCAATCTAATTTATTCTGGATATCTAGTTTCTCTTTTTTCTATGTTCTTGTTCAGCAACACAGGAGCTGTACTCCACACACACACAGCAACACTCACATGACTGCAGGGTTTGATTCATATGCTCACATTCACGCCTGCTTTGATGTGATGAACCTTGAAACAAATAATTCATAACACACATTCTGGGATGCAACTCTAATTGTAAATGATCCCGTAAATGGCTAAAGAAGAGGAATATTTGGTCCATCTTGTTTGGCATGTGTCACATGGAGGCTGTACGTGTCATCAACTCCTGATCCATCAATAACCTGACTTATTATTTAGATTCATATTTATATTTGGTTGTGTTCTCACCCCTCGGGGTTCAGTGTGATGGCCTACTTAATGTTCCCTCTCCTCAGGGCTGTGGACTAATAGTGATGCTCGTACCACAACACAAGTACTCTGGAGCTCTGTTCATGTTCCCTTGCCTTAGTTCCTTCTTTAAATAAAGTTTTCTTTTTGAATAGGAAACACAAGAGGCCCAGCGGGTGACACCTGAATGTAGTCCAGATGCAAGGCGCAGCGGAGCCGTCGCTGGGGCTTGTTGAGCTTCAGTTAGGACGGCATGACACAAGATTACTTTATTCATCCTAGACGGGAAATGTGTTACGTCTTAAGTTGAAATGTGATTCTTTTGAGTGACATTGGGATTGTTTTTAAGTCACATAGTGATAGAACAACGTGCAATATGTGCGAAACACACCTGACCTCTCCCTCTCTGCTCGCTCCAACATCAGAATTGGGTTGTTACTTTGTGTTGGTATTTAAGTTACATTCTGATTATATTAAGTTACATAGTGTTGTCAATCACAAGCACTGTGGGTTTCCCAATTAATACACTTTTACTCTCATATAAATTCCAAAACTATTTTGGCAAATGTTTCTTATATTATGGTGAGTCATCCTTACAAATACTGAATATATTTTATTTGTACAAAAATAAAATAAAATATGAATCAGAATCAGTAAGAATATTGAAGTGGTCCCCTGAATGGAAGCCCAGGTACAGTCCAAGGAGACACATGGAGGTGGTTAGAACCCTCAGGAGCCCAGACACATGGAGGTGGTTAGAACCCTCCAGGAGCCCAGACACATGGAGGTGGTTAGAACCCTCCAGGAGCCCAGACACATGGAGGTGGTTAGAACCCTCCAGGAGCCCAGACACATGGAGGTGGTTAGAACCCTCCAGGAGCCCAGACACATGGAGGTGGTTAGAACCCTCCAGGAGCCCAGACACATGGAGGTGGTTAGAACCCTCCAGGAGCCCAGACACATGGAGGTGGTTAGAACCCTCCAGGAGCCCAGACACATGGAGGTGGTTAGAACCCTCCAGGAGCCCAGACACATGGAGGTGGTTAGAACCCTCCAGGAGCTGGAGCCCGTCCGTTCTGTTCGGCTGCCGCTCCATAACATTAGTTAGTTGTTGATGAGCATGGTGAGGTCATGGTGAGGTTAATGAGGGGGAGGAGGAAGGAGACAAAGCTGAGGATGAGGAGGAAGACAAAGATGAGGATGCTGATGAGGATGCTAATGAGGATGCTGATGAGGATGCTAATGAGGATGCTGATGAGAACATCCAGTAAGCTGGTCTCCCTTCAGTCTGTGGTTGTTTATTCAGTGAGCTGGTCTCTCTGTAGTCTGTGGGTGTTTATTCAGTGAGCTGGTCTCTTTTCAGCCTGTGGGTGTTTATTCAATGAGTTGGTCTCTCTTTAGTCCGTGGGTGTTTATTCAGTGAGCTGGTCTCTCTTCAGACTGGATGTTTATTCAGTGAGCTGGTCTCTCTTCAGTCTTTTGGTGTTTATTCAGTGAGCTGGTCTCTCTTCAGTCTTTTGGTGTTGATTCAGTGAGCTGGTCTCTCTTTAGTCTGTGGGTGTTTATTCAGTGAGCTGGTCTCTCTTCAGTCTTTTGGTGTTTATTCAATGAGCTGGTCTCTCTTCAGTCTGTGGGTGTTTATTCAGTGAGCTGGTCTCTCTTCAGACTGGGTGTTTATTCAGTGAGCTGGTCTCTCTTCAGTCTTTTGGTGTTGATTCAGTGAGCTGGTCTCTCTTCAGTCTGTGGGTGTCAGCAGATGAACCATCACCTGAGTCTGGACCACAACACACTGGGACATGATTGTTGTGGCAGTAGGGGCTCTGCTCTCTAAAGCCCCTGACTGGAAACAGATGGAGAGAGAGGTGTGTTTACCACAGCTCTCCTGGCTTTGATATGCAGATGGAGGAGAGGGGGAGAGAGGGGGAGAGAGGGGGAGAGAGGGGGAGAGAATGGCTGAACGGCGATGGGCTCTGAGCTCTGGGCTGAGGTGAGCAGCATCCCCCG
>CM051000.1:24733356-24740856 GCA_027704905.1 Muraenolepis orangiensis
GGGACGAGAGGGGAGGGGAGACGATGGGGGAGGGACGAGAGGGGAGGGGGAGACGATGGGGAGGGACGAGAGGGGAGGGGAGACGATGGGGGAGGGACGAGAGGGAGGGGAGACGATGGGGAGGGACGAGAGGGAGGGGAGACGATGGGGGAGGGACGAGAGAGGAGGGGGAGACGATGGGGAGGGACGAGAGGGGAGGGGGAGACGATGGGGGAGGGACGAGAGGGGAGGGGAGAGATGGGGAGGGACGAGAGGGGAGACGATGGGGGAGGGACGAGAGGGGAGGGGGAGACGATGGGGAGGGACGAGAGGGGAGGGGGAGACGATGGGGGAGGGACGAGAGGGGAGGGGGAGACGATGGGGGAGGGACGAGAGGGAGGGAGACGATGGGGGAGGGACGAGAGGGGAGGGGAGACGATGGGGGAGGGACGAGAGGGGAGGGGAGACGATGGGGAGGGACGAGAGGGAGAGAGGGGGAGGACGAGAGGGGAGGGGAGACGATGGGGGAGGGACGAGAGGGGAGGAGACGATGGGGGAGGGACGAGAGGGGAGGGGAGACGATGGGGAGGGACGAGAGGGAGACGAGGGGAGGGAGAGAGGAGGAGACGATGGGGAGGGACGAGAGGGGAGGGGAGACGATGGGGAGGGACGAGAGGGGAGGGGAGACGATGGGGGAGGGACGAGAGGGAGGGGAGACGATGGGGGAGGGACGAGAGGAGGGAGAGGGGAGGACGAGGGGAGGGGAGAGAGGGGGAGGGAGAGAGGGAGGGAGGGACGAGAGGGAGGGGAGACGATGGGGGAGGGACGAGAGGGGAGGGGAGACGATGGGGGAGGGACGAGAGGGGAGGGGGAGACGATGGGGAGGACGAGAGGGGAGACGATGGGGGAGGGACGAGAGGGAGGGGAGACGATGGGGGAGGGACGAGAGGGGAGGGGGAGACGATGGGGAGGGACGAGAGGGGAGGGGGAGACGATGGGGAGGGACGAGAGGGGAGGGGAGACGATGGGGGAGGGACGAGAGGGAGGGGAGACGATGGGAGGGAGAGAGGGAGGGGAGACGATGGGGAGGGACGAGAGGGAGGAGACGATGGGGGAGGGACGAGAGGGGAGGGGAGACGATGGGGAGGGACGAGAGGGAGGGGGAGACGATGGGGAGGGACGAGAGGGGAGGGGGAGACGATGGGGGAGGGACGAGAGGGGAGGGGAGACGATGGGGAGGACGAGAGGGGAGGGGAGACGATGGGGAGGGACGAGAGGGAGGGGAGACGATGGGGAGGGACGAGAGGGGAGGGGAGACGATGGGGGAGGGACGAGAGGGGAGGGGGAGACGATGGGGAGGGACGAGAGGGGAGGGGAGACGATGGGGGAGGGACGAGAGGGAGGGGAGACGATGGGGAGGACGAGAGGGAGGGGAGACGATGGGGAGGGACGAGAGGGGAGGGGAGACGATGGGGGAGGGACGAGAGGGGAGGGGAGACGATGGGGGAGGGACGAGAGGGGAGGGGAGACGATGGGGGAGGGACGAGAGGGAGGGGAGACGATGGGGGAGGGACGAGAGGGGAGGGGGAGACGATGGGGAGGGACGAGAGGGAGGGGAGACGATGGGGGAGGGACGAGAGGGGAGGGGAGACGATGGGGGAGGGACGAGAGGGGAGGGGGAGACGATGGGGGAGGGACGAGAGGGGAGGGGAGACGATGGGGGAGGGACGAGAGGGGAGGGAGACGAGGGGAGGACGAGAGGGGAGGGGAGAGAGGGGAGGGACGAGAGAGGGAGAGAGGGGGAGGGACGAGAGGGAGGGGAGACGATGGGGAGGGACGAGAGGGAGGGGGAGACGATGGGGGAGGGACGAGAGGGGAGGGAGACGATGGGGAGGGACGAGAGGGAGGGGAGACGATGGGGGAGGGACGAGAGGGAGAGAGGGGAGGAGAGAGGGGAGGGAGAGAGGGGAGGGAGAGAGAGGAGGAGGGAGAGAGGGAGAGAGAGGGAGAGATGGGGGAGGGACGAGAGGGAGGGGGAGACGATGGGGGAGGGACGAGAGGGGAGAGATGGGGGAGGGACGAGAGGGGAGGGGAGACGATGGGGAGGGACGAGAGGGGAGGGAGACGATGGGGGAGGGACGAGAGGGGAGGGGAGACGATGGGGGAGGGACGAGAGGGGAGGGGAGACGATGGGGGAGGGACGAGAGGGGAGGGGAGACGATGGGGAGGACGAGAGGGAGGGGGAGACGATGGGGGAGGGACGAGAGGGAGGGGAGACGATGGGGGAGGGACGAGAGGGGAGGGAGACGATGGGGGAGGGACGAGAGGGGAGGGGGAGACGATGGGGGAGGGACGAGAGGGGAGGGGAGACGATGGGGGAGGGACGAGAGGGGAGGGGAGACGATGGGGGAGGGACGAGAGGGGAGGGGAGACGATGGGGGAGGGACGAGAGGGGAGGGGGAGACGATGGGGGAGGGACGAGAGGGGAGGGGAGAGATGGGGGAGGGACGAGAGGGGAGGGAGGAGAGAGGGGAGGGACGAGAGAGGGAGAGATGGGGGAGGGACGAGAGGGGAGGGGAGACGATGGGGGAGGGACGAGAGGGGAGAGGGGAGACGATGGGGGAGGGACGAGAGGGAGAGGGAGACGATGGGGAGGAGAGAGGAGGGGAGACGATGGGGAGGGACGAGAGGGAGGGGAGACGATGGGGGAGGAGAGAGAGGGGAGACGATGGGGGAGGGAGAGAGGGAGGGGAGAGAGATGGGGGAGGGACGAGAGGGGAGGGGAGACGATGGGGGAGGGACGAGAGGGGAGGGGAGACGATGGGGGAGGGACGAGAGGGAGGGAGACGATGGGGGAGGGACGAGAGGGAGGGGAGACGATGGGGGAGGGACGAGAGGGAGGGGAGACGATGGGGGAGGGACGAGAGGGGAGGGAGACGATGGGGGAGGGACGAGAGGGGAGGGGGAGAGAGGGAGGAGAGAGAGGGGAGACGATGGGGGAGGGACGAGAGGGAGGGGAGACGATGGGGGAGGGACGAGAGGGGAGGGGGAGACGATGGGGGAGGGACGAGAGGGGAGGGGAGACGATGGGGGAGGGACGAGAGGGAGGGGAGACGAGGAGGGAGGGAGAGAGGGGAGAGAGGGGGAGGGGGAGAGGGGAGAGAGGGGGAGGGAGAGAGGGGAGGGGAGACGATGGGGAGGGAGAGAGAGGGGAGACGATGGGGGAGGGACGAGAGGGAGGGGAGACGATGGGGGAGGGACGAGAGGAGGGAGACGATGGGGGAGGGACGAGAGGGGAGGGGGAGACGATGGGGGAGGGACGAGAGGGAGGGGGAGACGATGGGGGAGGGACGAGAGGGAGGGGAGACGATGGGGGAGGGACGAGAGGGGAGGGGAGACGATGGGGGAGGGACGAGAGGGGAGACGATGGGGGAGGACGAGAGGGGAGGGGAGACGATGGGGGAGGGACGAGAGGGGAGGGGGAGACGATGGGGGAGGGACGAGAGGGGAGGGGGAGACGATGGGGGAGGGACGAGAGGGGAGGGGAGACGATGGGGGAGGGACGAGAGGGGAGGGGAGACGATGGGGGAGGGACGAGAGGGGAGGGGGAGACGATGGGGGAGGGACGAGAGGGGAGACGATGGGGGAGGGACGAGAGGGGAGGGGAGACGATGGGGGAGGGACGAGAGGGGAGGGGGAGACGATGGGGGAGGGACGAGAGGGGAGGGGGAGACGATGGGGGAGGGACGAGAGGGGAGGGGGAGACGATGGGGGAGGGACGAGAGGGGAGGGGAGACGATGGGGGAGGGACGAGAGAGGGAGACGATGGGGGAGGGACGAGAGGGAGAGAGGGGAGACGAGAGGGAGGGGGAGACGAGGGGAGGGAGAGAGGGGAGACGATGGGGGAGGGACGAGGAGGGGGAGACGATGGGGGAGGGACGAGAGGGGAGGGGAGACGATGGGGAGGGACGAGAGGGGAGGGGAGACGATGGGGGAGGACGAGAGAGGGAGACGATGGGGAGGGACGAGAGGGGAGGGGGAGACGATGGGGGAGGGACGAGAGGGAGACGATGGGGAGGGACGAGAGGGGAGGGGGAGACGATGGGGGAGGGACGAGAGGAGGGAGACGATGGGGGAGGGACGAGAGGGGAGGGGAGACGATGGGGAGGGACGAGAGGGGAGGGGGAGACGATGGGGGAGGGACGAGAGGGGAGGGGGAGACGATGGGGGAGGGGATGAGAGGTGAGAGGGAGAGACGAGAGGCAAGGGAGAGACAGGGAGGGAGAAAGGGGACCCAGATGACACACGGCCCCAAAACAAACCCCCGATGACGGTCCTTTTATCCAACAAGCAAATCATTAAAAAAAATAGCGGATCCAGAGTGTATATATCATTATTCAAACATAACTTTATCGAGCTTCCGGCGTTTCACAGTTGAATTCACGCGTGTAACAGTTGTGACGGACTATTTTGTCTCAGTTGTCTCATAAATGTGGTTATAGGAACACACAACTGTGTATCTCTCTGGCTTCAAATACAGACAAGACTACACCAAAAACATGATCGAAATCCTAATGACAGACAGCTAAACCGCCGCCATCAGAACGGCAGAAACAAGCCAGAGGGAAGGACGCAGGGTTCAGTAAGGCCTCGCTGGGGAACCCAGACCAGACAACATTCCCTCCCCTTCCTGATGGGGTCATGACCTCCGGCCGTACCGACTGGTTCCTCTGTACGTCCAGAGGCCTGACCACGACCTTTACATCGTATGAATGACCACTGAAACTACTTCATGTTTCAAGGCTGGTTTAAATCGTTGTATCACGTAGCAGAATAACAAGGTCATTCAGTTCAGTGAACGGGCTAATCTCTGAAGTATGAAAACACACACAATAGGATAGTGACAAAAATACTCAATAAAGACTGTAAAACTTAATTGAAACATTAAGTTACATGTTGACAAATGAAGTCCGCTTCAATAAGAAGTCTATTAATCATTCATTGTTTTCATTCATTGCCTTTGACATGTGAAGCAGTTTATATATTTTACCTTGCATTCAAACACATTTGCTGATTGAGAAAAAACACCATTCAACCTGAAATTCAAGCTGTCAGCTGTTAAAATTGATGAAAAAAACAGCAGCAAGACTTACTGTATAAACACACACGACTTACTGTATAAAACACACACGACTTACTGTATAAACACACACGACTTACTGTATAAACACACACGACTTACTGTATAAACACACACGACTTACTGTATAAACACACACGACTTACTGTATAAACACACACGACTTACTGTATAAACACACACGACTTACTGTATAAACACACAAGACTTACTGTATAAACACACACGACTTACTGTATAAACACACAAGACTTACTGTATAAACACACAATACTTACTGTATAAACACACAAGACTTACTGTATAAACACACAAGACTTACTGTATAAACACACAAGACTTACTGTATAAACACACAATGTTTGAAGAGTGAACACCAGATATTAGAAGAGTGAATCCTCTCTTTGGCACATTTGCCACAGTGGGTGACCTGGTGGTTTGCAATCAAATGCGTCTTCAAAGTAATGTTGCAAGACTTTAGCAAAACAAATAGGTTTCACCCCTTTTTGGTGTGGCGAGGTGATGTGCTGGGTTAAATAACAAATACACAGATAAACAGATATAGTATTTCCCATCTTTGCTTGGAGAATTAAAGGCCCGTCCATACAGACGTCTGACCTTTTGAGTTTCAGGATCGAAGCAAATAAAAGCTGGGCTGTTAGTTTTATGGCCGTTCAATAAAATCACATTTTGAGTTAATATTTACAATCCGCATTTACAAGATACAGCACTTGACCGCAAAAAAACCCTCCCATCCAGGAGGTGATCGGGGTACGGGGAGGGGCCTGAAGCGTGACCTCTGGTACTGACCTTGACAGACACCAGGGCGATGCAGGCGCCCACATCCTGGAAGGCCAGGTAGAAGCCCTTCCGGGTCACGGGCCCGACCTCCCGGACCTCGGTGTTGAGGCGGAGCACACGGTCGCCCAGGTCCGTCTGGGTGAAGCTCTCGTCTGCTGCGATGGTGTCCACCTTGTAACACACATTGAAACACACACATTGTAACACACTACTGCTACGAGAGAGAGAGAGAGAGAGAGAGAGAGGAGAGAGAGAGAGAGAGAGAGAGAGAGCAGAGAGAGAGAGAGGAGAGGAGAGAGAGAGAGAGAGAGAGAGGACGAGAGAGAGAGAGAGAGAGAGAGAGAGAGATTGTATTAATATTATTATTATTATTGTATTATATAGTTATAGTAGATAGAGGATGCTCTCTGGCTGGTTGTGTGGGTTCCAGCTCCCCGGTGCCTCCTGGCTCCTCCCTCCTACGCTGTGGCAGCTCACTAGGTTCTATCTCTGGATTCTACTGGGTGGACACTAGGATGAAGAGTAAGTGGTGAGGAGCTAGGGAGGAAGGGGCTAGGGAGGAAGGGGTTAGGGAGGAAGGGGCTAGGGAGGAAGGGACTAGGGAGGAAGGGGTTAGGGAGGAAAGGGCTAGGGAGGAAGGGGTTAGGGAGGAAGGGGTTAGGGAGGAAGGGGCTAGGGAGGAAGGGGTGAGGGAGGAAGGGGTTAAGGTGGGGTTAGGGAGGAAGGAGCTAGGGAGGAAGGGGTTAGGGAGGAAGGGGCTAGGGAGGAAGGGGCTAGGGAGGAAGGAGCTAGGAAGGAAGGGGTTAGGGAGGAAGGGGTTAGGGAGGAAGGGGTTAGGGAGGAAGGAGCTAGGGAGGAAGGGGTTAGGGAGGAAGGGGTTAGGGAGGAAGGAGCTAGGGAGGAAGGGGTTAGGGAGGAAGGGGTTAGGGAGGGGTTAGGGAGGGGTTAGGAGGAAGGGGTTAGGGAGGAAGGGGTTAGGAAGAGGGGTTAGGGAGGGGTTAGGAGGGAGGGGTTAGGGAGGGGTTAGGGAGGAAGGGGTTAGGGAGGGGTTAGGGAGGAAGGGTTAGGGAGGAAGGGGTTAGGGAGGGGTTAGGAAGGAAGGGGTTAGGAGGAAGGGGTTAGGGGAGGGGTTAGGGAGGAAGGGGTTAGGGAGGAGGGGTTAGGGAGGAAGGGGTTAGGGAGGGGTTAGGAAGGAAGGGGTTAGGGAGGGGTTAGGGAGGAAGGGGTTAGGGAGGGGTTAGGGAGGAAGGGGTTAGGGGGGAAGGGTGTTAGGGAGGAAGGGGTTAGGGAGGAAGGGGTTAGGGAGGAAGGGGTTAGGGAGGGGTTAGGAAGGAAGGGGTTAGGGAGGAAGGGGTTAGGGAGGGGTTAGGAAGGGGTGAGGGAGGAAGGGGTTAGGAAGGAAGGGGTTAGGGAGGAAGTGGTTAGGGAGGAAGGGGCTAGGGAGGGGTTAGGGAGGAAGGGGTTAGGGAGGAAGGGGCTATGGAGGAAGGGGTTAGGGAGGAAGGGGTTAGGGAGGAAGGGGTTAGGTAGGAAGGGGTTAGGGAGGAAGGGGTTAGGTAGGAAGGGGTTAGGGAGGAAGG
>CM051000.1:24745856-24748356 GCA_027704905.1 Muraenolepis orangiensis
GAGAGTCCATCATAAAGGACCTCAACCACCCTGGGCTCCATCTCTTCTCCCCCCTACTGTCCAGTCGCCGGTTGCGCAGCATCCGTACAGCAAGGACTAGCAGGTTTAAGGATAGTTCTTATCCACAGGCAGTGACCTACTGAACTGCTAGTGCTGCCACTATCATAACATGTCATTAACATTACACTATCATAACATGTCATTAACATTACACTATCATAACATGTCATTAACATTACACTATCATAACATGTCATTAACATTACACTATCATAACACGTCATTAACATTACACTATCATAACATGTCATTAACATTACACTATCATAGCATGTCATTAACATTACACTATCATAACATGTCATTAACATTACACTATCATAACATGTCATTAACATTACACTATCATAACATGTCATTAACATTACACTATCATAACATGTCATTAACATTACACTGTCATAACATGTCATTAACATTACACTATCATAACATGTCATTAACATTACACTGTCATAACATGTCATTAACATTACACTATCATAACATGTCATTAACATTACACTATCATAACATGTCATTAACATCACACTATCATAACATGTCATTGCAGTTACTCTGTACTGTACTGCACTGTATTCATGATGCTGCTGCACTACTGCACTTTTCTGACAGTGTAAAACAATATTTAAAAAAACATTCAATACATGTAAATATACTTTGTAAATGTCACTTTGCTGCTCTTTTTTGGTATATTTTTATTGTACATATTATTTGTATGGTATTGCTTAGGAGATGTAAACTGCAAGAGGGAATGGGGGTAAGCATTCCAATGTACCTTTCAAATGACCAATAAACATATCTTGTATCTTGTAGATGGAAAGAGAGATTGTATTATTATTGCAACATTCTACATTTTACAATGATGTTATTAATCTAACTATAATTAAGCTTGTACAAGATGTTAATATTATCCATATTCCATTTAAAAAATGAGAGAGAGAGCAAGAGCGAGACACACACACACACACACACACACACACACACACACACACACACACACACACAGATGGAAAAGCAATCTCTGGTGCAGCGACCTAATGGAATAACCCACCAGTGGGTGCTGGGTGGGGAAATGAGTGCAAGGGAGGGGGGAGGGAGAGAGAGAGGGAGAGGGAGAGAGGGAGGGAGGGAGAGAGATGGAGGGAGGGAGAGAGGGAGAGAGGGAGGGAGGGAGGAGGGAGAGAGGGAGGGACAAAGGGAGAGATGGAGGAGGGAGAGAGGAGGGAGAGAGGAGGGAGGGAGGAGGAGGGAGGGAGGGAGGGAGGGAGGGAGGGAGGGAGGGAGGGAGGGAGGGAGGAGGGAGGGAGGGGAGGAACTAGAGCAGACAGAAACATGACTACATCAGGGGTTCAGGATACCGTCCTCAGAGAAGGATGCTGTTCACACAAGGACCTGGTCCACCAGCCGCGGTACCTTACTACTGGATCAGAATACTGTCATGACTATGGTTATTGTTATGATTATCATGACTACTGGATCAGAATACTGTCATGACTATGGTTATTGTTATGATTATCATGACTACTGGATCAGAATACTGTCATGACTATGGTTATTGTTATGATTATCATGACTACTGGATCAGAATACTGTCATGACTATGGTTATTGTTATGATTATCATGACTACTGGATCAGAATACTGTCATGACTATGGTTATTATTATGATTATCATGAATACTGGATCATGTTACTGTCATGACTATGGTTATTATTATGATTATCATGAATACTGGATCATAATACTGTCATGACTATGGTTATTATTATGATTATCATGAATACTGGATCATGTTACTGTCATGACTATGGTTATTATTATGATTATCATGAATACTGGATCATAATACTGTCATGACTATGGTTATTATTATGATTATCATGACTACTGGATCATATTACTGTTATGATGACTATGGTTATTATTATGATTATCATGAATACTGGATCATGTTACTGTCATGACTATGGTTATTATTATGATTATCATGAATACTGGATCATGTTACTGTTATGATGGCAACACAGTAAAATAACATTCCTGTATTATTAAATGTGTGTGTATATGTGTTATATGTAAACTGTAAATTATATTACATGCACTTTACTGCAACATTTGTACTCTTGGTTAGATGCTAAATTATTTTCGCTGTACTGTACTTGTGCTGTGAAATGAGAATACATTTGAGTCTAATATGGCCACAAATCTACCAGTAAAGTAATAGATGAAAGAACTAATGAAATTAAATATAATTTTCGACTGTAGCTTAGGGTTGCAAAAATACCATTTGAAAAAAAGTCTAAAGGAGAGTTTTGAAAGCAAAAACCTATTTTTTCTGCCCTGATTTCATGAGGGAGCTCATTCCATAACAACGTTTAACAATGAGGATGATGAAGATGATGAAGAATTATGAGCTGAGCTAAGCTATTGGTATTC
>CM051000.1:24753356-24760856 GCA_027704905.1 Muraenolepis orangiensis
CACTTTGTAAAACACACTCTTTCTTTTCTTTTTTTTTGTCGGATAGAATCACGTACAAATAGATTTGGATTGTTTGTGTTGCTGGTTTCTGTCAGTTGGATATCTCCCCCGTTCTGACCTCACTGACCGGGAGGATGGGACCCCCTTTACCTGTGGATCAGAAAGGGTCTCAGACAACGTCCCCTTCATATTCCTGTACCTGCAGATAGATATTCTATATATATACTATATATCTATACATAGAAATAGTTATATACATATATATATATATATATCTGTATATATGTATAGATATATCTATATCTATAGATATCTATAGATATATCTATAGATATCTATAGATATATCTATATATCTATCTATAAATATATATATCTATCTATATATATATATCTATATATATATAGATATATATATATCTATATCTATATCTATATATAGATATAGATAGTAATATCAATGTAATAAGCTTGGCTGTTTTCAAATTGTTGTTCAAGTGTTGAGTGTTTGGTTTCTGTTCCCGAATACGAAGCAGGAAGCACATAATGCAGTGTATTGATTAGTGTATAATGCAGTGTATTGATTAGTGTATAATGCAGTGTATTGATTAGTGTATAATGCAGGTTATTGATTAGTGTATAATGCAGTGTATTGATTAGTGTATAATGCAGTGTATTGATTAGTGCATCATGCAGTGTATTCATTAGAGTATAATGCAGTGTATTGATTAGTGTATAATGCAGTTTATTGATTAGTGTATAATGCAGTTTATTGATTAGTGTATAATGCCGTTTATTGATTAGTGTATAATGCAGTGTATTGATTAGTGTATAATGCAGTGTATTAATTAGTGTATAATGCAGTGTATTAATTAGTGTATAATGCAGTGTATTCATTAGTGTATAATGCAGTGTATTGATTAGTGTATAATGCAGTGTATTGATTAGTGTATAATGCAGTGTATTATTAGTGTATAATGCAGTGTATTAATTAGTGTATAATGCAGTGTATTCATTAGTGTATAATGCAGTGTATTCATTAGTGTATAATGCAGTGTATTGATTAGTGTATAATGCAGTGTATTGATTAGTGTATAATGCAGTGTATTAATTAGTGTATGAAGCAGTGCATTAATTGGTGTATTAATTAGTGTATGAAGCAGTGAATGAAGCAGTGTATTAATTAGTGTATTAATTAGTGTATGAAGCAGTGTATGAAGCAGTGTATTAATGAGTGTATTAATTAGTGTATAAATTAGTGTATTAATTTGTGTATTAATTTGTGTATTAATTGGTGTATGAAGCACACTCTCCGATATTAGAAACTAGCCAAGCCAGAATGATAACGTCTGTATAGATATATAACGATAGACTCTGAATGATATGAATGATAACGTCTGTATAGATATAGAACTATAGACCCTGAATGATATGAATGATAACGTCTGTATAGATATAGAACTATAGACCCTGAATGATATGAATGATAACGTCTGTATAGATATAGAACTATAGACCCTGAATGATATGAATGATAACGTCTGTATAGATATAGAACTATAGACCCTGAATGATATGAATGATAACGTCTGTATAGATATAGAACTATAGACTCTGAATGATATGAATGATAACGTCTGTATAGATATAGAACTATAGACTCTGAATGATATGAATGATAACGTCTGTATAGATGTAGAGCTATAGACTCTGAATGATATGAATGATAACGTCTGTATAGATGTAGAGCTATAGACTCTGAATGATATGAATGATAACGTCTGTATAGATGTAGAGCTATAGACTCTGAATGATATGAATGATAACGTCTGTATAGATGTAGAGCTATAGACTCTGAATGATATGAATGATAACGTCTGTATAGATGTAGAGCTATAGACTCTGAATGATATGAATGATAACGTCTGTATAGATGTAGAGCTGTGTAGAGGGTGCGCATCTCCTGTGTTGTGCAGCGGCTGAGCCAGGAGCCATAAAAGCGAGAGACAACAGGCTCCTGTTAATTAACACACTGTCTCCGTGAGGACCGGTGAACGGGTCATAAAAGCAGGCCCTTAACGGAGCTCCGAGGGGCCGGCTGGCAGCAGCCTGGCCTCAGTGCCCCGACCCTCGTGTGAGTCAGAGCTGGGAGGAGACGTGGGGCTCTATTATTAGATCAGGGTACCGACTACGACGCTACCCAGGGGACGGCTGCTTCTACTGCTGCCACTCTATATAGAACTATATCATATATATTATAAAGATTTATAATATTATCATATATATTAAAAAGATATATAATTATATCATATATATTACAAAGATTTATAATATTATCATATATATTAAAAATATATATAATAATATCATATATATTATTAAGATTTATAATAATATCATATATATTAAAAAGATATATAATAATATCATATATATTATAAAGATTTATAATAATATCATATATATTAAAAAGATATATAATAATATCATATATATTATAAAGATTTATAGTGATATCATATATTTTAAATATTTATAATGATATCATATATAATATAAAGATATATACTAATATCATATATAATATAGAGTAATGTAATAATATCATATATAATACTAAGCGATATAATAATATAATTTATAATATAAAGTAATATAATAATATCATATATAATATCAAGTAAGACACCACATCACCAATCACCAAGCACAACATCATCGGCCGTCCAATCACCGGTGGCCGATCGCAACGCTGGCCTAGTAGTCCCCGGTGTCCTGTACCACTCATCACTAGAGCAGGGTGCTAACCCCGGTGTCCTGTACCACTCATCACTAGAGCAGGGTGCTAACCCCGGTCTCTCTGTACCACTCATCACTAGAGCAGGGTGCTAACCCCGGTGTCCTGTACCACTCATCACTAGAGCAGGGTGCTAACCCCGGTCTCTCTGTACCACTCATCACTAGAGCAGGGTGCTAACCCCGGTGTCCTGTACCACTCATCACTAGAGCAGGGTGCTAACCCCGGTGTCCTGTACCACTCATCACTAGAGCAGGGTGCTAACCCCGGTGTCCTGTACCACTCATCACTAGAGCAGGGTGCTAACCCCGGTGTCCTGGCTAGTAATTCCCTAGTGTCTTATTTTTGGACTGCCTCACACTCTCTCACCCCTTCACACATCCTCCGACGGCGGAGTCAGCCATCAAGGTGACCCCAGCAGGTCAGGAGCAGTTAGGGTTAGGGGGTCTTGCTCAGGGACACCTCATCACTTGGCTAGGAGGAGGAGGAGCCGGGGAATTGAACCAGCGACCTTCAGGTTGTCAGACGAGCTCCAGCGACCTTCAGGTTGTCAGACGAGCTCCACCTCCTGAGCTACTGCCGCCCTAGTTCCTTCATTGCTCACCTCCCCAATGTGACAACCAGTGTGTGTGTGGTAAGCATTCTGGTTCCTCTGGTTGTTATTTCACACACACACACACACACACACCACACACACACACACACACACACACCACACACACACACACACACACACACACACACACACACACAGTAAAGCACCTTGAGTGCCTTGAAAAGCAAAAAATAAATAATAATAATAATCCTGATAATAATGTATTCAATTAAGTTATCCCCAGAAATAACAGAACAAGTCAATTCCCTTTCAGGAAATAACAAATTAATGAACGTAAATCGGTGTTTGTAAGACAAGCGGCGTGTAGCGGGTGAAGTGGAGGTAAAAGCTCTAAAGAGGACTAAACTCCTCCTCTAAGCGGCCCTGTGAGCCGGCAGCTCCCGGCCCTCGGAGCGGCTCTGAGATATTTAGACGGATGGTTTTCCGCAACTTTAGGGCGTAGCGGTTCAAAAGCTGCCTCTCCACTTTTCTCCTAAAATACCGCGGGGATGCTCCAGAAACACCATCAGCAGAGGAACCACGGCGGAGAAGGACGGAGGCTTGGAGAAGCAGCAGGGCTAACGGCGGAGACTCGCTCTCCTCAGGGGCTAACGGCGGAGACTCGCTCTCCTCAGGGGCTTTTCTTTAAAAGTCGAGCGGCGGAATGAGCTGCAAACTTTCGGATCATTATGTGGATCGTTCTGGAACAAAAGAGCCAGAGTGCCTCCTCCCGTGGCCGCTGGTCAACGGCTTGACCTTCCCCCGATACATCCTGTGTTTTGACCTTTCACTGCGACCACATCCTGTTTTTACAGACCACCCACCGAGTGTGGAGCCCCTCAGCCTTGCATGTTTAAAACATCTCTGAACTACGATCGCTGTTGTTAATGTGAATTTAGGGGGCGCTTTTATCCATGGCCACTTGACAGTGAATTCAGATTATATTGTTCACGGAGCAGGTATGGGGTTTGACAGTGAATTCAGATACTTGTGATTACGGAGCAGGTATGGGGTTCGGGGTATCGTTAGGTGCTGGATATTATATATATATATATATTATATTGGGGATCAAACCCTTTTGGTTCATGTCTTTGGAGAAGCAGCTCTCAGTTCTTGAAGGGCTGCAGCTCGCCTGAGTGATAGCGGGGAGAGCTTTGGTAAGTACCAACACTAAATGCTAACAGTAAGTGCTAACATTACATGCTCAGACATGTGACCAGACCAGACCAGTTTGTCCGGGATTGTCCCGGTTTCAGGACAAATTAGATTTCCCGACAAATATCCGTAAAACACTGCAATGTCCCGGTTTTAAACATTCATTACCAAATTAATGAATCAAGTGTAACATCACAACACTGATGCTGATGTTCTGTCATTATTACATAATAATAATAATAATAATAATAATAATAATAATAATAATAATAATAATAATCATAATAATAATATTAATAATAATATTAATAATCATAATAATAATTGTATTATTACTAAAATTTGCATTGATTTAAATGAACCAGTGCAGTGGCCCTTCCTCTCGGTCCGGTGTCCGGTGTATATTTCAGATCTAGACCTTCAACCTAAAAATGTCTTTCCACGTCTTCGGAGGAAGCTGACGACTCGTCCCTCACCACGTTGAGAGGAAACATCCAAATACGCGGTAATAGTCGGAAATATCGCTAACCAACCACTCTCCTGCCAGGAGGATGATTTCCTTGTTACCGTGGTGATGAGGCTGTGCCGGTGAGCCAGCGATTTAAATCGAGAGATTTAGAAACCCTTTATGGGGAACAATGAGAGATGTGACTACAACCTTACGTTCTATAATTACTCAATGTAGTTGAGTACTCACTTTGAAGGTGGATTTCTAGATGGAGAGGCTAATGTGTCGGCTAAGATGGAAAAGATCATTCTAGTTCAGAAGCCTGAGCCTGAGAGAGAGAGAGAGAGAGAGAGAGAGAGAGAGAGAGAGAGAGAGAGAGAGAGAGAGAGAGAGAGAGAGAGAGAGAGAGAGAGAGAGAGAGAGAGAGAGAGAGAGAGGCTGGGGATGCTCAGATTCACACCAGAAAGGTACTAGGTCCCAGCCTAACCCTGTACCTGCTGCTTCATGTCATGGATCTGAATTCACTCTGGAATCGCCTGGAAAAAACTGTTTGAATAGTACCAATCAATTGGAGGAAACAGATGGATTGTGGATGCATAAGTCAACTGAGTGAAATCATTTCCTAATTTCTCAACCCATTCTGTGCACAAACAACAGCGCTGTCAGTGTTATATTCGGCCATCCAGGTGAGTATCTCTACAGACAGCCTACTGACGTTTACACATTGAACATCTGGGTATCTCTACAGACAGCCTACTGACGTTTACACATTGAACATCTGGGTATCTCTACAGACAGCCTACTGACGTTTACACATTGAACATCTGGGTATCTCTACAGACAGCCTACTGACGTTTACACATTGAACATCTGGGTATCTCTACAGACAGCCTACTGACGTTTACACATTGAACATCTGGGTATCTCTACAGACAGCCTACTGACGCAGGGTTTAAATTAAAACAGCCCATTCATCAGTGCAGACGTCCCGGGCGAAAAGCACAAGTTGTCATCCTCGTCATCCTCGTCTGAATGAGTTATTGATTTGGGTGAAGCTGAGAGGTGTTGATTTGTGTACTTGGTGTTGTTGTGTTTGTCTCAAACCAGTTAATGATCTGATCTCTCACAGTGAAATTGCGCAGGACCTCGAAAAGGCGTTTTGATGTTATCTTGGATGGATGTTCATGTATTGTTTTCTATATTATAGATCATATATTCAATTATTGTTAAGTAATAATCGCCAGATCACCCGAGCCATCACCGCATTGTGGCATCTGGGCTGAATTAAGACATTTTAAGATCATGGGAGGAGGGCTGTTGTTCCAGCGTGTGCTCAGATATTCATACATATTCATAAGACATTCATAAAACCAAGTGTTATTTCCCTTCAGACATGGCCCGGGGAAGATGGGGTGCCAAATTAAAATGTGCTTTTTGCTTTCCTTCTCCATAGGAGGCTTGGAGGGCACGATCTGAGATCTACACTCCTCGTAAATCAACAGACAAACAGACGTGTGGTGGATGGACAGCCCGGGGCCCCCAGGGGCCGCCCTCACTTTAAAGTTATCGCAAAGAAAAAATAACTTTATTTAATCTTCCAAGGGTCCACCGGGGAGCAGAACAGAGGAACAACAGAGCTGTGTTGAAACAGACGAAGGAAGTGAACACCAGTGGTTCACTTCCTGTACACCTGTGGTAGATCTAATTGTAATGTTGTACACACACATATTGCTTTAAGGGCCCGCGAGGCCAAGGACCAAGCAGGGGGATCCCAGGGGCCCCAAATCCTCCTAATTGGAACAACGTTTGTCTCCACATGTTCAGTATGAAGTACCTTCACCTGTATGACTCTCTTGTCTCTCTGTCTTCTGAAGCTATGACTGATTCTGTCTCACCAAGGACAAACAACACGGAGTCAACGTCCACATTTAGACACCACAGAAGGGATGTAGTGTCAATCAATCAACACTGACAGTAGGGATGTAGTGTCAATCAATCAACACTGACAGGAGGGACGTAGTGTCAATCAATCAACACTGACAGGAGGGATGTAGTGTCAATCAATCAACACTGACAGAAGGGATGTAGTGTCAATCAATCAACACTGACAGAAGGGATGTAGTGTCAATCAATCAACACTGACAGAAGAGATGTAGTGTCAATCAATCAACACTGACAGAAGGGATGTAGTGTCAATCAATCAACACTGACAGTAGGGATGTAGTGTCAATCAATCAACACTGACAGTAGGGACGTAGTGTCAATCAATCAACACTGACAGAAGGGATGTAGTGTCAATCAATCAACACTGACAGAAGGGATGTAGTGTCAATCAATCAACACTGACATGAGGGACGTAGTGTCAATCAATCAGCACAGAAAGCAGAGACAAAGCGGCAAGCAGCACAGACAGGAGGGAGGTAGTCTAGACTCGGGAACTCTGAGTGGATGGGGAAGAGAGCGCTGAAGGATGGAGTGTGGGGGTGTAGAGGAGTCATAATTGGAC
>CM051000.1:24773356-24783356 GCA_027704905.1 Muraenolepis orangiensis
CCTCCTCCTCCTCTAGAAGGAGTCCTCCTCAATCCTCCTCCTCCTCCTCCTCCTCCTCCTCTTGAAGAAGTCCTCCTCAAGCTTCCTGACCAGACCTTCCCGGACCGGAACAAGAACATCAAAGCACAAAGGGTCGTCGGTAAATCCCTGCTCTCTGCACTCCTGCACTCCTCACAGAAGTTTACTCATCATCCTCCTCCCACAAAAACACAAACAGAAGAAGAAGAAGAAGAAGTGTGTGGTCCTCCGCCTGGTTGCTGCTGATGCTGTGAGTCTCTCTTCTTCTTCTCCCCGCGGCCGCATCATCCCGCTCGCCGCTCGCTCCCTCGGCCGCCACCGTCACACCGGGCATCGCCGGGCATCACATCACCGCCCGGCTGCCCGAGTTGAACCAGATGCACCGGTGGACTCCTGACCACCACCACCACCACCCGTCTGACGGTGCTGGAGGAGAGGCTGCTGGAGGTGGAGGAGGAGCAGGAGGAGAAGAGGAGTTGTGGGAGGAGGAAGAGCAGTAGGAGGACAGTTGCGCTGCTCCGGTGTGTCACAAGACAGTGCTGGAGGAGAGGCTGGCTAGAGGTGGAGGAGGAGCAGGAAAAGGAGGAGGAGGAGAGTTGCTCCCGTGTGTCACCAGACAGTCTGGCGGGTGTTGAGTTTCCTGGCGAGCGTCCCGAGCACACAGAGAGCGGGAAAACACTCCGCTTCCCGCTCTCGCATGGAGCTAATGCACCGCTCTCTCTCTCTCTCTCTCTCTTTCTCCCTCTCCCGGCATCTCTCTCTCTCTGTCTCCCTCCTCCCCCCTCCTGATCTCTTGTGCTCTCTCTCTCTCTCTCTCTCTCTCACTCTCTCTCTCTCTCTCTCTCTCTCTCTCTCTCTCTCTCTCTCTCTCTCTCTCTCTCTCTCTCTCTCTCTCTCTCTCTCTCTCTCTCTCTCTTGCTCTCGCTCACGCTCTCTCAGCACCTCTCTCTCTCGCACTTACTCTATCTCTCCCTCTCTCAGCATCTCTCTCTCTCTCTCTCTCTCTCTCTCTCTCTCCCAGTCTCGCTCTCTCTCTCTCTCTCTCTCTCTCTCTCTCTCTCTCTCTCTCTCTCTCTCTCTCTCTCTCTCTCTCTCTCTCTCTCTCTCTCTCTCTCTCTCTCTCTCTCTCTCTCTCTCTCTCTCTTTCTCTCTATCTCTCTCCCTACCCCCCATCTTCGGGAGACCGCCTCTCTGGCGTCACCTGGACAGGCAGACATTTCCCCAAAAATGAAACATTCATTTAATTATGGCTTCTTCTTCTTCTTCTTCTTCTTCTTCTTCTTCTTCTTCTTCTTCTTCTTCTTCTTCTTCTTCTTCTTCTTCTTCTTCTTCTTCTTCTTCTCTTCTTCTTCTTCTTCTTCTTCTTCTTCTCTTCTTCTTCTTCTTCTTCTTCTTCTTCTTCTTCTTCTTCTTCTTCTTCTTCTTCTTCTTCTTCTTCTCTTCTTCTTCTTCTTCTTCTTCTTCTTCTTCTTCTTCTTCTTCTTCTCCTTCTCCTTCTTCTTCTTGGAACTACAGGTGAGATGTTTATCGTATTGACTTTGGCGCACCCACTTAAGACCTCTAACTCTAGACCTCTAGATCTAAATCTCTAATGAGATCTCTAACCTCATCTCCTCTAACTCTAGTCATCTAAACCTCTAACTCTAGACCTCTAACTCTAGTCATCTACACCTCTAACTCTAGACCTCTAACTCTAGACCTCTAACTCTAGATCTCTAACTCTAGATCTCTAACTCTAGACCTCTAACTCTAGTCATCTACACCTCTAACTCTAGACCTCTAACTCTAGACCTCTACACCTCTAACTCTAGACCTCTAACTCTAGACCTCTAACTCTAGATCGCTAACTCTAGATCTCTATCTCTAGATCTCCAACTCTATACCTAACTCTAGACATCTAGACTTCTAGACCTCTAACTCTAGACCTCTAGACCTTTAACTCTAGACCTCTATCTCTATAACTCTGACTCTAGACCTCTAACTCTAGACCTCTAACTCTAGACCTCTAGACCTTTAACTCTAGACCTCTATCTCTATACCTTTAACTCTAGACCTCTATCTCTAGACCTCTAATTTTAGACCTCTAGATCTATATCTCTAACTCTAGACCTCTAACTCTAGACCTCTAGATCTAGACTTCTAACTCTAGACCTATAACTCTAGATCTCTAACTCGAGACCTTTATCTCTAGACCTATAACTCTAGATCTCTAACTCTAGACCTTTATCTCTAGACCTGTAACTGTAGATTTCTAGGCCTCTAACTATAGACCTCTAACTCTAGACCTCTAACTTTAGACCTTTATACCTCTTACACTAGACCTCTAACTCTATATCTATAACTCTAGACCTTTAACTCTAGACCTCTAGACCTCTAATTCTAGACCTCTAACTCTAGATCTCTAACTCTTGAACTCTAACTTTAGACCTTTATACCTCTTACTCTAGACCTCTACCTCTAGACCTCTAACTCTATACCTCTAGATCTAAATCTCTAATGAGATTTATAATGATAACCTCTAACTCTAGACCTCTACACCTCTGACTCTAGACCTCTAACTCTAGACCTCTAACGCTAGACCTCTAGACCTTTAACTCTAGACCTCTATCTCTACACCTTTAACTATAGACCTCTATCTCTAGACCTCTAATTTTAGACCTCTAGATCTAGACCTCTAACTCTAAACCTCTCACTCTAGACCTTTAACTCTAGACCTCTAACTCTAGACCTTTAACTCTAGACCTCTAGATCTCTAACTATAGAGTTCTAGACCTCTAACTCTAGACCTCTAACTCTAGACCTCTAACTCTAGACCTTTAACTCTAGACCTCTAGATCTCTAACTATAGAGCTCTAGACCTCGAACTCTAGACTTCTACCTCTAGACCTCCACACCTCTAGACCACTAACTCTAAACATCTAACTCAAGGCCTTTAACTCTAGACCTCTAGACCTCTAACTATCGAGCTATAAACCTCTAACTCTAGACTTCTACCTCTAGACCTCCACACCTCTAGACCACTAACTCTAGACCTCTAACTCTAGACCTCTAGACCTCAAACTCTAAACCTACAGACCTCTAACTCTAGACCTCTACCTCTAGACCTCCACACCTCTAGACCTCTAGACCTCTAACTCTAGACATTTAGACCTCTATCTCTGTAAATATGAATGTTGCAGCTCTAGAATTTGGGAGCTGTAGAATTCTAAAGCTCTAAAATGGAGCATTCTCTCGGTGGAATGTTCTGCACCAGGGCTGAAGGACGCCCATGGAGCTGTCAGTATGAGGGCCCCAGGCTGCTCCAGTACCTGCTGCTGAGGAAGGTTTTTTAATATAACTCTCAGTGTGGAAGGAAATCTGGAAAAAATCTATGTTCGCAAAGTTAAAGTTATGAAAATATAATATGGTCTTGAGTGGCTCTATTTTCTATCATGTGTTCGTTTTCACACTGCTTTTTGTGTGCGTGTTTGTGTGCATGTGTGTGTGTGTGTGTGCCTAACACACGTGCACCATACCAAACACCTTTTAAAAGTTTGTTGTCCTATGACAGACTTGTGTTATGGATCATAGATGTTTCATAGATTATGGACCACATGGAAGCACCTTGTGCACATGGATCTGAACAATGCTTTATGTTCAACAGCCTTCAGTCTTTATCTGGGTCTGTTTCTGCACACTAATGGCCAGCTCATCCTGACACCTCTGACTCTAGACCCCTAGACCATTACCTCTAGACCTCTAACTCTAGACCTCTAACTCTAGACCTCTAACTTTATACCTCTAACTCTAGACCTAAAACTCTAGACCTCTAACTCTAGACCTCTAACTTTATACCTCTAACTCTAGACCTAAAACTCTAGACCATTACCTCTAGACCTCTAACTCTAGACCTCTAACTCTAGATATCTAGACCTCTAACTCTAGACCTTTAACTCTGTGTTTCGGCGCACTAATGGCCCGCTCATCCTGACACAAGAGCAGGAAAACTTACCTGCCCAGCCCTCATGACGCATGGACTCACATCCGGACGGTGACATCAGAACACGGACGGTGACATCAGAACACGGACGGTGACATCAGAACACGGACGGTGACATCACAACACGGACGGTAACATCACAACACGCCTCTCGTATGGCAGGAAACAAAACAACACCGACCAGGATGAAAGACTGTAGACAGGGGAGAGAGAGATGAGTGATCTCAAGGTGTTGAACAGTTTAATAGGTGTCAGACACGGGACCAATAAACTGTCCACTGATAAAGTGAGAGAGTTCATAAAGTATGACATTTACCTTCTGGACCATAAACATACTCCTTATGGGAGAGATAGAGTGTGAGAGTGAGAGAGAGAGAGAGAGAGAGAGAGAGAGAGAGAGAGAGAGAGAGAGAGAGAGAGAGAGAGAGAGAGAGAGAGAGAGAGAGAGAGAGAGAGAGAGAGATGGGGGGGGGGGTGGAGGGGTAGAAAGAGAGAGGGGGAGAGAGAGACAGAGAGAGAGAGAGAGAGAGAGAGATGGGGAGAGACAGAGAGAGGGGTGGGGAGGGGTAGAGAAAGAGAGAGGGGAGAAAAGAGAGGGGGGAAGAGAGAGGGAGAGAGAAAGGGGGGGATATAGAGCAAGAGAGAAATGGGGAGTGATAGAGAGAATGGGTCGAGGGAGAGAGAGAGGGGGGAGAGAGAGAGAGAGAGAGGGGCAATAGAGGGGGGAAGAGGGAGAAAGACAGTGCGGTGGGAGAGAAAAGGAGAGAGAGGGTGGGAGAGAGAGAGGGGGAGGGAGAGAGAGAGGGGGGGAGAGAGAGTGGAGGGAGAAAGAGGAAACCGGTTTGGGTTTTCTCGTAAGACCAAACCAAGACCATACTTCCAGACAGTTTGACACGCTGGCTTAGAGCAACAAGATGTTGATGCCATCCAATTGTTTTCCATTCAGAAGAGGAACATATGGGTAAGTTGTCCCTGAGCACTGAGTCAACAACCTCAGACATTCGTCTTTTAGTCTGAGAGATCTACGTCTCCCGACCTCGCCGTGAGTGAGGGTAAGTGAGCTACTTAGATACGTGAGGGGCACAGCGGTGCGGACATGGTGTCTGACGGCTGGTAGTCAGGAGGACGCTGAGCTCTCTGTTCACCAGCCTCTGAGTTAGTGACCCTCAGGATGACATCACGGAAATTAGAATCCTCTGCAGGAGATGGACCAGGAAATTCCCAGAGCATCGGTGACCTGACATGACCTCAACATTTGGCCACTTCTCCCCCTGCTGAGGAAGAGAACACGAGGAGCTCCTCCTCCTGCTTCTGGGGGATTTCTGGAGGAGGAGGAGGAGGAGGAGCAAGGGAGGGAGGGGAGACTGGTCTGCATGCTGTGTTGTCATGGTGACCTTGATGGACCAAGAGCCCAAACTGAAAAGAAGGATGGATGGATGTGACATCACTCTTACTTAAGGCATTATGTGGCTTTTTAGGCATAGGCTAAGGTTGTATGAAGAGAAGGTTGGATGTATATCAGGTTGGATGAGGAGCTGGGTGGATGGGGAGATGGTTGGATGTATACAATGTTGGATTTATATCAGGTTGGATGTATTAAGGTTTGATGAGGAGCTGGTTGGATACAGAGATGGTCGGTTGTATATCAGATTGGATGTGTAACAGGTTGTATGCAGATATGGTTGGATGTGCATCAGGTTGGTTGAGGACCAGGCTGGATCTCTACACCCATACAGTATGGATGTAGAGATCGGTAAACAGCAGGTTGCCGGTTCAATCCCCGGGCTCCCCTCAGCCAGAGGTGCGTCCATCTCCACCTGGAGGACGGGCCGTGCAGGAGTAAACAAAAGGCTTTAATTGTGAAGCACTTGGAGGGCTCGTAAAGCTCCAGGAGAGATTCGTACGAACGCAGTCCATCCACCGTGAGACGATTAAAATATAATGACATCGTCGGAGGTTCCTGGCAAGCGGCTCAATGTGAAGCCATGCGGTGGCAGGCTGGATAGAAACGTCTCGTCCCACGTTGGAAAACTAATGGGCCCGGCCAAGAGACGCTTAAGTGTGTGTGTGTGTGTGTGTGTGTGTGTGTGTGTGTGTGTGTGTGTGTGTGTGTGTGTGGTGTGTGTGTGTGTGTGTGTGTGTGTGTGTGTGTGTGTGTGTGTGTGTGTGTGTGTGTGTGTGTGTGTGTGTGTGGTGTGTGTGTGTGTGTGTGTGTGTGTGTGTGTGTGTGTGTGTGTGTGTGTGTGTGTGTGTGTGTGTGTGGTGTGTGTGTGTGTGTGTGTGTGTGTGTGTGTGTGTGTGTGTGTGGTGTGTGGTGTGTGTGTGGTGTGTGTGTGTGTGTGTGTGTGTGTGAACACAGACGTATTTATTATTTCAATAACAAAAGGGTTTGGTTTCTATGAAGTCCATTATTTCAGCACCACGGACAGAGATCAACAGAGACGTCAGAACCCGTTGATGGTTTGGAGGACGGTGGATCGGACACGTCCTGAGGGAGAACTGGGAAACTGCTGGATTGGATTATGCTTTTGTAACTAAATATGAATACTAATTACAAATGACAAATTATGAATAATCAATTCTAAATTACAAATGCAAACACTAGGTGGAGCTCATTTATATGTTTGCCCCTTTGTCTTTCTGTCTGTCATTCTGTCTGTCTGCCTGTCCCTTACCCCACCTGTCTGTCTGCCTGTTTGTCAAAGTGTCTGTCTCTCTAAGTGTCTGTCTGTCTACCTACCTTCCTATCAGTCTATGTGTCTGTCTACGTGTCTTCCTGTCTGCCTGTCTGTCTGTCGACGTGTGTCTGCCTGTCTGTCTGCCAGCCCCTGCTGTGTGACTCCAGCCTGGTTCTCATTGATTCCCTCCAGCAGAGATCAATGTTAAGCCATTTACCTCCCGCAGACAGAGGCCTGGCCCCTGGCATCTGCTGGTCCGCTCCTGGGGGCCCCAGGCCCCAACTTACTGTAAACCACCCCCCCCTCACCCCTCCCACCCCCTGTGGGAGCCTGTCCTGTTGGAGATGGCTGTCAGCTGGCTGTAAGTGCACACGTCTGTACGATCCAATGAGAGCCTTTCCTCCACCGTAATCATAGTCAGAATACAGAGGAGGATAACATGAGGGGATTAGAGGAGATGTGTGTCAGAGGGGATGTGTGTTGTGTTAGAGGGGATGTGTGTTAGAGAGGATGTGTGTTAGAGGGGATGTGTGTTGTGTAAGAGGGGTTGTGTGAGTTGTTTGAGGGGATGTGTTTTAGAGGGGATGTGTGTAAGCGAGGATGTGTGTTGTGTAAGAGATGATGTGTGTTGTGTAAGAGAGGATGTGTGTGTTGTTAGATAGGATGTGTGTTGTGTAAGAGGGGATGTGTGAGTTGTTTGAGGGGATGTGTTTTAGAGGGGATGTGTGTTATAGAGGATGTGTGTTGTGTAAGAGATGATGTGTGTTGTGTTAGAGAGGATGTGTGTGTTGTTAGAGAGGATGTGTGTTGTGTTAGAGGGGATGTGTGTTGTGTGAGAGAGGATGTGTGTTAGAGAGGATGTGTGTTGTGTTAGAGGGGATGTGTGTTGTTTTAGAGGGGATGTGTGATAGAGGGGATGTGTGTTGTGTTAGAGGGGATGTGTGTTAGAGGGGATGTGTGTTGTGTGAGAGGGGATGTGTGTTGTGTTAGAGAGGATGTGTGTTGTGTTAGAGGGGATGTGTGTTGTGTAAGAGGGGATGTGTTGTGTTAGAGAGGATGTGTGTTGTGTCGAGGGGATGTGTGAGTTGTTGGAGGGGATGTGTTTTAGAGGGGATGTGTGAGTTGTTGGAGGGGATGTGTGTTAGAGGGGATGTGTGTTAGAGAGGATGTGTGTTGTGTTAAAGGGGATGTGTGTTAGAGAGGATGTGTGAGTTGTTGGAGGGGATGTGTGTGTTGTGTCAGAGGGGATGTGTGTTGTGTTAGAGATGATGTGTGAGTTGTGTTTGAAGGGATGTGAGTGTATCACACCCAGACTATTGATCCCTGCTGGGCTGAGTGATAGTAACAGGGTGGAGTGAGAACCAGGAATCCATTCTTATGTTATACTTCTATACTGGTGTGTTTTAAGACTTTTTCTTGATTAAATGGAAAATAGAAGATATATAATAATAACAATAATAATAATAATAATAATAATAATAATAATAATAATATTAATAATGATAATAATACTAGTTCTAACAATAATTATAATAGTTATACTAGTAATAATAATAATAATAATAGTAATAATAGTAATTATAATTATAATAATAGTAATGATAATTATCCTCTCCAGGAACCATCACCTTAATGCGGTGGAGAGGTTTGTGTGTCCCTGTGAACCTGAGAGCTGATTGGAGACCTGGACTGCAGATTGGTCTCAGGGGAGGGGCCAGACTTAAAATGGTTCAAAGACCTTAATGGACAAACAAACAAGAAGAAGTGCGGATACCCTGCCCGGAGGAAGCTCGGGGCCCCTTTCTGGAGCCAGGCCCGGAAACAGGGCCCATCAGCGAGTGCCCGGTGGCCGGGTTAGCCACGGAGCCCGGTCGGCCATAGCCCGAAAAAGCAACGTGGCCACTTCTCCTTCTCGCCGACCCACCGTCTACGGGTGCACTGCCAGTTAGGAGGCAGTGAAGGCAGGGGGCCTCGACGGACCAAACCCAGCTGGCTGAGACTGGCTTTGGAGACGTGGAATGTCACCTCTCTGGGGGGGAGGAGCCTGAGCTTCTGCGGGAAGTGGAGCGCTACCAATTGGCTCTGGAACTAAACTCCTGGATAGGGGTGGGACTCTTTCCTTCTCTGGAGTTGCTCAGGGTGTGAGGCGCCGGGCGGGTGTGGGGATACTCATAAGTCCCCGGCTGAGTGCCGCTTTGTTGGAGTTTACCCCAGTGGACGAGAGGGTCGCCTCCCTACGCCTTAGGGTCATGGGGGGGAAAACTCTGACTGTTGTTTGTGCCTATGCACCAAACAACAGTCCGGAATATCCCGCCTTCTGGATGAAGTCCTGCAGACACTATCTCTTCGATGAATTGTTCTTCATGCATTTGACCTTTAGCCTTTCTTGTGTCTAGAAGGTCCATTGCATTATTTACAAGTCACTGCTCTCTGATGCTGTCTTATGGAGCAGTAAGTTCTCACTGTAATTCCCTCTTATGCAATGATGACAGCAACGCGTTCTTTATGGTACTGGTAGGATTTATTCAAATCCAGACCGTGAGAACTGTGAAACACATACATGAAATAAATCACAGATCAAACAATAACAACATACATCCATATTATTTCTACTTGTCTCTTAGTGTCACATGTCTTTGCAATATTGTTAACCAAAATGAACTTAACCTACAAAACACATTAAGTCCTTCTGCAATAATAATAATAATAAACTCACTTAGCAAACATTTAGTTAGCACTTTAGCTACCTGGCTTGGCCTACACAGCAACCATTTCGTTAGCACTTTAGCTACCTGGCTTGGGCCTACACACAGCTAACAACCACAACACCAAACGTACCTTATTGGCTGCATGCAATAAGAGAGGAAATTATGGGGACTTTACTGACTGAACTGACTGACTGTGACTGAACTATCTCTTAAATCCGGAGATTTTGACACGCGTGCGTCGGTATAAAACGTCCCCGGACACTGTGGGCTTCACGGGTTACACGGGTCCCTCGGGAAATACTGTGGGGGGTGCTGCGGGAGTATGGGGTGCGGGGGTCACTGTTGAGGGCCATCCAATCTCTCTACTCCCAAAGCAAGAGCTGTGTCCGGATTCTCGGTAGTAAATCGGGCCTGTTCTCAGTGGGTGTTGGCCTCCGCCAGGGCTGCGCTTTGTCACCCATCCTGTTTGTGATTTTCATGGACAGGATTTCAAGGCGTAGTCATGGAGGGGAGGGGTTTCAGTATGGTGGGCTCAGGATTGAATCGCTGCTGTTTGCAGATGATGTGGTCCTGTTTGCGTCATCAGTATGTGACCTTCAGCGCTCACTGGATCGGTT
>CM051000.1:24788356-24798356 GCA_027704905.1 Muraenolepis orangiensis
GTAGCAGCCTCACCTGGCCTCAGTCAGACTGATTAGAGTCTGGTTGAAGCAGCCTCACCTGGCCTCAGTCAGACTGATTAGAGTCTGGTTGAAGCAGCCTCACCTGGCCTCAGTCAGACTGATTAGAGTCTGGTTGAAGCAGCCTCACCTGGCCCCAGTCAGACTGATTAGAGTCTGGTTGAAGCAGCCTCACCTGGCCCCAGTCAGACTGATTAGAGTCTGGTTGAAGCAGCCTCACCTGGCCCCAGTCAGACGATAGAGTCTGGGCAGCCTCACCTGGCCCCATCGACTGATTAGAGTCTGGTTGAAGCAGCCTCACCTGGCCCCAGTCAGACTGATTAGAGTCTGGTTGAAGCAGCCTCACCTGGCCCCAGTCAGACTGATTAGAGTCTGGTTGAAGCAGCCTCACCTGGCCCCAGTCAGACTGATTAGAGTCTGGTTGAAGCAGCCTCACCTGGCCCCAGTCAGACTGATTAGAGTCTGGTTGAAGCAGCCTCACCTGGCCCCAGTCAGACTGATTAGAGTCTGGTTGAAGCAGCCTCACCTGGCCCCAGTCAGACTGATTAGAGTCTGGTTTGAAGCAGCCTCACCTGGCCCCAGTCAGACTGATTAGAGTCTGGTTGAAGCAGCCTCACCTGGCCCCAGTCAGACTGATTAGAGTCTGGTTGAAGCAGCCTCACCTGGCCCCAGTCAGACTGATTAGAGTCTGGTTGAAGCAGCCTCACCTGGCCCCAGTCAGACTGATTAGAGTCTGGTTGAAGCAGCCTCACCTGGCCCCAGTCAGACTGATTAGAGTCTGGTTGAAGCAGCCTCACCTGGCCCCAGTCAGACTGATTAGAGTCTGGTTGAAGCAGCCTCACCTGGCCCCAGTCAGACTGATTAGAGTCTGGTTGAAGCAGCCTCACCTGGCCCCAGTCAGACTGATTAGAGTCTGGTTGAAGCAGCCTCACCTGGCCTCAGTCAGACTGATTAGAGTCTGGTTGAAGCAGCCTCACCTGGCCCCAGTCAGACTGATTAGAGTCTGGTTGAAGCAGCCTCACCTGGCCCCAGTCAGACTGATTAGAGTCTGGTTGAAGCAGCCTCACCTGGCCCCAGTCAGACTTGTAAGATGATTGGACTCTGGCAGTGGTGAGGCTACACTGTGTGTTAAACCTGTTTAACACACCAGCCATCATCACCACACACTCAGGAAGGGTGCTGACATGTCAGCAGGTATCACCTGCTCTGCCTGCATCAGCATCCTCAACCCTACAATTAACCCAGCAGTAGACTAGAGTGGTTTATTCAACACAAGGTCACTGCGTCTGAATGCATCTGAACCCGACTCCTCATCTACGTCCTCGGAAGGAGAAGCATGAGGTCGTACCTCTGGTCCCCTGTCTTGGAGGGCCGGTGGGTCTGAAGCCTTGAGGGGTCTGCTCCACCTGACAGCCCTGTGGACAGAAGACTGTTGACAAGATCAATACGGCTGTTGGTGGGGATGGAGCTGAGCTTAAAGAGGCGGACGGTGGAGGGCTTGTGGAGGAGGAGGGTGGAGTGTTGATGAGGGGGGGACTATCGGACCTGGTGAGTGACAGAGAGGGGGAGGAGGACGCTGTGTCCTTCAAACATCTGAGATAAGTGTGGTGGTAGTTACCTACACTATCCAAGATGGAACGGAGGCCTGTCTATTAGCAAGATAACTCTTATGGGCCGAGGAACAGTTGATATTTGGTGCAGACGATTTTGGTGCGGATCCGGATCCAAATCCGGATTCAGGGGATCATTTTTGGTGTGGCGGACATATGCCCTCAACTAGGTCCCTCTAGTTCTGGGATGCTCTCCGGCAGGCTGGTCCCAGCTGGGACTTCTACAACCCAATCTTTCGGTTTTTCAGAGAGCTATTAAGATCAAATATGTATTTCTTGGCGTGTGTTTTGGGACAGCGGTGAATGTGGGAGGAGCCACAGTGTGAAGCAGCTGGGCTGTCAGACAGGAGACAGCGGACTGGGGAACGCTCATCCTTTCAGTCCCTTTGAAGAGACCACACATTCCGCCTGACATTTTGTATTTCTGGAATTTAGAATCAGAAAGCTTTATTTATTTTGCAAAGTCAAAGTCAGATCCCGTCTAAAGGTCCTGCATCATTTCATTTCTCTCTCTCTCTCTCTCTCTCTCTTCTCTCTCTCTCTCTCTCTCTCTCTCTCTCTCTCTCTCTCTCTCTCTCTCTCTCTCTCTCTCTCTCTCTCTCTCTCTCTCTCTCTCTCTCTCTCTCTCTCTCTCTCTCTCTCTCGTTTATTTATATAAGTCTGTTGGGATGTATCTTGTAGTTGTCTCTGTGTTATAACAATACATCTTTACATTTCGGGTGAAAATTGTCTGATTGGTTTATGAATGCTGAATTGAATAATTGTTCGGTTAACCAGCTCGGTTAATTTAAACATTATAACCATGTATTTAATAATATCAACAATATAGATATAATATACATTATAGATAAAGATATATAATAATATCTACATTATGGATATAGCACTGTACGTAAGTTCTAGGTTGTGTTCCAGTGGTTCCTCCAGTGGTTCCTCCAGGGTGTTGAACTGTACTGATACCCTTTAACTGTCACACTGTGTCTCTATTGAACTTCCCAGCAGCAGTGTTATGTTTATATTTATATATTTATATATTTATATATTTATATATTTATATATGCCGTATGCCATATGCTGCATGTCACCATGAGCTGTGTTGTCACGGTGACCCGGTGGTCTGGGACGTCAGCTGAGAAGATGACAAACTGACAGCTGGTTTTAATACTGACACACTGCTGCTCCTCTTCCTCCTTCTCCTCCTCCTCTTCCTCCAGAAGGAGGAAGGGTGAGGTAAAGGGTGAGGTAAGGGTGAGGTAAAGGGTGAGGTAAGGGTGAGGTAAAGGTGAGGTAAAGGGAGGAGATACAGTGCCAGATAAGGAGGTGAAAAGGGAGGCGAGAAAATGCGGTAGGAGGGGTAAGGGAGGAGGTAAGGGAGGAGGTAAGGGAGGAGTGATGGGAGGAGTGATGGGAGGAGCTAAGGGAGGAGGTAAGGGAGGAGGTAAGGGAGGAGGTAAGGGAGGAGCTAAGGGAGGAGGTAAGGGAGGAGCTAAGGGAGGAGGTAAGGGAGGAGGTAAGGGAGGAGCTAAGGGAGGAGGTAAGGGAGGAGTGATGGGGAAGTAGGAGTGGCTTCCTAGAAATCAGGCCTAGCTAGACGATATACTGTACATCTGGGAGCCTGGGAAGGACCATGGCGAGACGATGGTTCCACGTGGGGGTATTGTTGTGGGAGGTATTATTTGAGTGTGACACCTCAGGCAGCTGGTATTCAAAGGGTGGGCTGTGGGGCCCCTGGGGGCCGCAGGATTGACAGGGAGACAGGGGAAGTAAACAAATCTTCCTCAGGCGCAAATTGAGAGCTTTAGAAAAACCGTGACGGCCAAATAACAATCTTTTGGCCGACAGTCAGATGCGACACACGGATATTTGTGTGCCGGAGAAGGAACAAAAAGTCTGGTGGAGGCTGGTGGTGGTAAGAAAAATACAATTCTGCTGACCTTTAAAGCAGCACTAATATATTCTGGCCGGTATACGGTAGAAAGGAACATCCAAAGAAATCTCTCCTAAACAAATGCTTTCAAAAGCAGCTTGTCGCAAAAACACAAACTCTGGGACTCATGGTGCTCGGCAGAGCCCTGATTCCTGATCCCAGTCAAGACAAACATAGACACTAGTCCACTATCTAACCCTAACCCTATCTAACCCTATCCCTATCTAACCCTAACCCTATCTCACCCTAACCCTATCTAACCCTAACCCTATCTAACCCTAACCCTAACCCTATCTAACCCTAACCCTATCTAACCCTAACCCTAACCCTATCTAACCCTAACCCTAACCCTATCTCGCCCTAACCCCAACCCAGCACTACAGCCCTTTGAGAATCCAAAAACCAGCTCACAGTAGCTGGAACATCAACGGGCTCGACAACAACAAAAGTGTTTTTACAAAAGTGGAAAATTGTAACGGCTGCCGTTCTGCTCCTGAACCAGAGTCTGGATGTTCTGCTCCTGAACCAGAGTCTGGATGTTCTGCTCCTGAACCAGAGTCTGGATGTTCTGCTCCTGAACCAGAGTCTGGATGTTCTGCTCCCTGAACCAGAGTCTGGATGTTCTGCTCCTGAACCAGAGTCTGGATGTTCTGCTCCCTGAACCAGAGTCTGGATGTTCTGCTCCTGAACCAGAGTCTGGATGTTCTGCTCCTGAACCAGAGTCTGGATGTTCTGCTCCTGAACCAGAGTCTGGATGTTCTGCTCCTGAACCAGAGTCTGGATGTTCTGCTCCTTGAACCAGAGTCTGGATGTTCTGCTCCTGAACCAGAGTCTGGATGTTCTGCTCCTGAACCAGAGTCTGGATGTTCTGCTCCTGAACCAGAGTCGGGATGTTCTGCTCCCTGAACCAGAGTCTGGATGTTCCACTGCTCCTAACACTGGGATGGGTTGAATGCAGAGATCACACTGTGTGGACAGTACAGGCATGTGACCAATAAAGAGGATTCAATCAGGATTCCATGAAGTTGGCCTCAAAACCCATCTGGACTTTAGCTGAGCGAGGACCAGGTGAGAGCACACAGCAGGGCTCTCCACTACAGCCCGGGATTTCCTGACGCACACCACGCAAAAGACGGATGAATGATTTCCAATATTCACTTCAAGCCACACACTGGGCTTATTGATAACGCCGCAACACAAACCTGCTTCCTACATCATTTCCCCTCTACAGAGGCTCGGAAATCAAGTGGAAATTGTGTTGTTTTGTATCGATCGGGTGTTTCAACACAACTCAGGACCCCTGAACAGAGCACTTTGTTCTGGTGGTCGGGGATGAAATAAAAGATGAGATTGAACACGTCGACGAGGTGAACACCAGACTGCTTTTATTGGGGCTGAATCTCTAGGAATGATAGCTGCAGAGACAAAGTTCATAACTTGGGTCTATATGTGTCCTATCTCCATACTCCTGTCTATATATCTATATCTGTATATATATAGCTTTATCTGTATATATTTCTACCGTATGTCTGTATATATATATCTGGATATACTGTAAATATATCTATATCTGTATATATATATATATATATATATATATATCTGTATATATTTGTACAGTATATCTGTATATATACCTATATCTGTATAGATACAGTGACTTTATACATCCAACCCGTCTTGACAAAGCAAGATAATTTTACTGGCCAATTGCAACAGGTACATATGAATGCTTACTCCCCATTCCCTCCCGCGGTATACATCTCCAAAACAATACCATCAAAATAATATATACAATAAAAATGAACTAAAATAGAGCAGCAAAGTGACTGTTAAATGATAAAGCGGAGGAATAGTGTCTGTGAGTGAGTGTACACACGAGGATACTTGGTTAACTTAAGGATCATCTTAAAAGTGACATGGAAAGTGTTTGAGTCGCAGTCAAGAGGTTCTGGGTTCAAAACCCCGTGTCTGCAGCCCAGCCTGTAGCGCTCTTGATCAAGACGTCTAACTCCCTACCTATTAACCCTAATGATCTGTATCTGAGTTCACTATAAGACACGCTTCCTTAAAGCACCTGCTAAATGACTAGGGATAGTAATAGTTAATGTTCAGCTGATCTTGATATCGGAAGATATTCATACTTGATATTGTTTTGTTCCAGCATTTGTAAAGCTTTTATTTTAAAGTTCAAACTATATATAAAAATACATATTATATATAAATATTACAATTTGTGAATATAAGAGAGTACTGCTTCATATGCATGTTCTATCACAGAATGTAAAAATAAAAAATTCTACTTTTTCCACAGAAACAGAGTTGATGCTGCAGACAGACAGGAAGCAGCACTCTCTCACAGACAGGAAGCAGCACTCTCTCACAGACAGGAAGCAGCACTCTCTCACAGACAGGAAGCAGCATTCTCTCACAGACAGGAAGCAGCACAGTGTGACAGTTCCACTTTAAAGTCTCACCAGCCCCATTCCTGCTCCATTAGTGCTGCCTGACATATCGACTGCAGCCAGTAGATGGCAGCAAACCATCCTCAAGGGAATCTTCCACATGGATGCTCTTTAAATACCCAACAACAAAGAACATCATAGACACTAGCCTTGTTTTTGACTAGTTTACAGTCCCTGAATCCACTGTATTTTGTGTTTCATAACATTTATGTGAGTTACCAAGACGAATGAGAGTGTGCGTGCGCTAACCGCATTTTTTAGCCAATAATCTTCTTCTGGGATCATTAGTTTTGTTTGCGATGCCTGGCTGCATCATAAATCCCGCTGCAGTGCTCTCCCTGGGGATGGATGAGTATCCTCTGCTCTCAGCCCTGGCAGACAGGTGCGCTGTTATAGGAGCAACTGTGTTTTGTCAGGTTTGGTAAGCTGGGGGGGGGGGGCTTTTTACCAACGCCCGCTGTCAGCTCCTGAATACACAATGAGGATAAGGTTATGTGGCTTTGTGTGTCCCGCACAAGACGATTTACCGGCCGTACGCCTTAGTTAATATGCTCTGTGTTCGGGGCGGCGTGTAATGGATTTGTGACATCACAAATATGGCAGCAGCAGCAGCGTGGCCCGTCACACAGCTGTCAGTTTGAGTGTGTTTGCTTGGAGAGGAGGTTGTCTGTTGTTGCCGTGGGAATCCTCCACAATAACATTGGAACGTTGGAAGTTGTGCGGGTGTCAAAGTTTAGGCCGGTGTGTCGCGTCCCTTCTCGTCCAACCGTGATCCTTTGGATTCTTCAAAGAGTCCTCTGGTGACTCCTGGCAGTCTGACTCAGTTAGACGTAGTCAGAGGAATGCAGTATTTTTTTCCATCCTGCCAAGATACACTGAAAAGTGACTTCTGAAAGGTGTCTATATATGCACCTGCTCTTTCAGGGATAGTATAACTTTAACTTTTTTTTTCTTTTTTCAGCCGAGGGAATGGAGGGTCGGGTGAGGGGTGCTTCTCACTGGGACAGGTCCGACCTGACCGCCGTCCCACGGTTCAACCTGACCGCCATCCCACGGTCCAACTGCTCAACCGTTGGACCCAAGCTGATATCAACAAGTCCTCCTGGTCCAGACAACCTTGAGTTGATGTCTCAACTGAACTAGACCCCTTCACAGTTCAGTATAACATTGTCCTATCTGTGTTTTAGCAGAACATAACTGTCTCACCCCCTGTCGGGTGACAGACAGTGTCTTACCTGCTCAGTCAGTAACCTGTCAGTAGTTTCTGACCTGGAGTGATTCACGATTGGTCACCTGTTGATGATCGCTAGTTATCCACTCGTCAGGTCTGGTCGGTCAACTTTAATAAACTCATAGGCTCCATACTTCAAAGTGTTGAATCATGTATTTGTGGTTCAGGTGTGAAGGTGGCCTAGAGAAGCGCCCTCCTCCTCCTCTGGGCCGTCTGTACATCCCGGCTGCTTCCCCATGCTCTCTGGGTTTTAGACATCTCCATCTGTAGGCTTGTCACACCTGAACCACCAGACATCCATATTCCTCGGTTAAGAGTTCTGTGTTCAGGGGGTTCTGTGCTCAGAGGGTTCTGCGTTCAAAGGGTTCTCCATTCAAGATTCAAGATTCTTTTTTTTTGCCATTTGCAGTACAAATGTACAAAAGTACAAAAGTACAATGAAATGCTTACTCCCCATTCACTCCCGCAGTATGCAATTCTAGAACAATACTATAAAAATACTAACACAATAAAAATAATAAAGTGATTGATTTGGATATGTACATATTTTATATTGTGCAAAAAGCATTTAAAGCATTTTAAAGTGCCAGTAGTGCAGCAGCATCATGAATACAGTGCAGTGCAGAGCAGTAACTGTAATGAGTAGTGTATATGAGTCCAGAAAGTGACGCCACTCGCCAGGACGCTCTCTGGTGCCACGGTAGACGTTCACTAGCAACCTCTGTGCCTATTCCGCTTTTTCTGAGGCACCGCAGAGCATAGAGGCGCTGGTGTTCCTTCTTCAGCATGACCTCCGTGTTGCGGGTCCACGCCAGGTCATCGGAACTCTGTAGCCCTAGAAAACTGAAACAGCTGACCGTTTCCGCCGGTGTCCCGTCCAGGCTGATGGTGGAGTTGGTGCCCCGGTGGCTCCTGAAGTCCACGATGAGCTCCTTATGCTGACATTCAGTGCGAGGCTGTTGTCCTCACACCATCGCGTCAGCCGGACCACCTCCTCTCTGTACTCCGTCTCATCGCCCTCGCCTATCAGGCCGATGACTGTGGTGTTGTCGGCAAATTTGATAATCGGATTATAAATTCAGATTATAAATTCCATTCAGAAGGTTCTGTGTTCAAGGGGTTCTGTGTTAAGAGGGTTCTCCATTCAGAGGGTTCTGTGTTAAGAGGGTTCTCCATTCAGAGAGTTCTGTGTTAAGAGGGTTCTGTGTTAAGAGGGTTCTCCATTCAGAAGGTTCTATGTTCAAGGGGTTCTGTGTTAAGAGGGTTCTCCATTCAGAAGGTTCTGTGTTCAAGGGGTTCTGTGTTAAGAGGGTTCTCCATTCAGAGGGTTCTGTGTTAAGAGGGTTCTCCATTCAGAGGGTTCTGTGTTAAGAGGGTTCTCCATTCAGAGGGTTCTGTGTTCAGAGGGTTTGCGTTGGTGATGCTGAGCGAAGGTTTTGCCAAAGGCTACTAGAGAGAGAGAGAGAGAGAGAGAGAGAGAGAGAGAGAGAGAGAGAGAGAGAGAGAGAGAGAGAGAGGGGGAGGAGAGAGAGAGAGAGAGAGAGAGAGAGAGAGAGAGAGAGAGAGAGAGAGAGAGAGGAGAGGAGAGGGAGAGGGAGAGAGAGAGATGGAGAGAGAGAGAGAGATGGAGAGATGGAGAGAGAGAGAGAGAGAGGGAGAGAGAGAGCACCTGTCCTGGAGTCGACCTCTATTCTAGAATCTCTGAAAGCCTCCCGACTCCAGGACCAGTGGAACATCTGAGTGTGCATCGTTGTCGTTGTGATCAACGGCGTTCGGGATGCGAAGCACGTAGCCCGTAACCCCCCCTCCCCCCTCCCCCCTCCCCCCCCCCCCTCCCCCCCCCCTCCCCCCTGCTGGGACGGGGGAACAAACGTAGATAAAAGGTTGGATGGCTGGCGTCCCACCTGGGTAGCAGGGCTGGCGTCCCACCTGGGTAGCAGGGCTGGCGTCCCACCTGGGTAGCAGGGTCGGGCGTCCCACCTGGGTAGCAGGGCTGGCGTCCCACCTGGGTAGCAGGGCTGGCGTCCCACCTGGGTAGCAGGGCTGGCGTCCCACCTGGGTAGCAGGGCTGGCGTCCCACCTGGGTAGCAGGGCGGGCGTCCCACCTGGGTAGCAGGGCGGGCGTCCCACCTGGGTAGCAGGGCTGGCGTCCCACCTGGGTAGCAGGGCTGGTGTCCCACCTGGGTAGCAGGGCTGGCGTCCCACCTGGGTAGCAGGGCTGGCGTCCCACCTGGGTAGCAGGGCGGGCGTCCCACCTGGGTAGCAGGGCTGGCGTCCCACCTGGGTAGCAGGGCTGGTGTCCCACCTGGGTAGCAGGGCGGGCGTCCCACCTGGGTAGCAGGGCGGGCGTCCCACCTGGGTAGCAGGGCTGGCGTCCCACCTGGGTAGCAGGGCTGGCGTCCCACCTGGGTAGCAGGGCGGGCGTCCCACCTGGGTAGCAGGGCGGGCGTCCCACCTGGGTAGCAGGGCTGGCGTCCCACCTGGGTAGCAGGGCTGGCGTCCCACCTTGGTAGCTGGGCTGGCGTCCCACCTGGGTAGCTGGGCTGGCGTCCCACCTGGGTAGCAGGGCGGGCGTCCCACCTGGGTAGCAGGGCTGGCGCCTTTTCAGTCAAACTGTGCCGATGCTGCGGAGGCTCAGGTGAGGAGCGATGGAGCAGATGTGTACGTTGTGCGGTGAGGGGGTGAGGGGGCGAGGGGGTGAGGGGGTGAGGGGGTGAGGCGGTGTGGCGGTGTTGGGTGGGGGTGAGGG
>CM051000.1:24803356-24808356 GCA_027704905.1 Muraenolepis orangiensis
GTACTCCCTGACAGGAGGAGGAGGAGGAGGAGGAAGAGGAGAAGACAACATGTCTCCTGTACTCCCTGACAGGAGGAGGAGGAGGAGGAGGAGACAACATGTCTCCTGTACTCCCTGACAGGAGGGAGAGGAGGAGGAGGAGGAGGAGGAGGAGGAGGAGGAGGAGGAGGAGGAGGAGGAGGAGGAGGAGGAGGGGAGGAGGAGGAGGAGACAACATGTATCCTGTACTCCCTGACAGGAGGAGAAGGAGGAGGAGGAGGAGGAGGAGGAGGAGGAGAAGACAGTGTGTCTCTCCACTGTACTCCCTGACAGGAGGTGGAGGAGGAGGAGACAACATGTCTCCTGTACTCCCTGACAGGAGAAAGAGGAGGAGAGAGGACGAGACAGCATGGCTCCTGTACTCCCCGACAGGAGAAAGAGGAGGAGGAGCAGGAGGAGAGAGGAGCAGGGAGGAGAAGGAGAAGGAAGAGGCTTCCTGACACAGGAAGGAAGAGGAGGAGAGAGGAGATAGAAGAGAGGAAGAGAGGAGGATGGAGGAGACAGCATGTCTGCTGTGGTCCCTCCTCTATACTCCCTGACACATAAGCAGGAGGAGGAGCAGGAGGAGAGGAGGAGAAAGAGGACGCATGGAGGAAGAGAAGGAGGAAGCAGGGATGAGGAGGAGGGGGGTGAAGGGGGAGTGAGGGAGAAAGGGGAGAGAGGAGGAGAGAGGTATTGGTGCATTACTACTACTGGTGGAGATGGTTTTATCCACACAGGGGCTGCAGCCAATAGGGAGACAACTGGAAGGTCCCTCTGGCCACGCCCCCTCACATGGAACAGGCCCTGTTGTTTTGATTGGCGCTAACTTCACTCATAATTGTGAAGTCTTAGAATCCTTGGATTGACCTTGATACACAGTGTGTGTGTGTGTGTGTGTGTGTATGTGTGTGTGTGTGTGTGTGTGTGTGTGGTGTGTGTGTGTGTGTGTGTGTGTTGTGTGTGTGTGTGTGTGTGTGTGTTTAATTGTTTGAATTATGATGATAAAAAGGCTTACAAGTACACCACTCGAGGAGAGAAGAGTGACAGTTTGGGGAGACAGAAGAGAAAAGGAAGGATGATATGATAATTATCTGAGAGAGAGAGAGAGAGAGAGAGAGAGGGAGAGAGAGAGAGAGAGAGAGAGAGAGAGGAGAGAGAGAGAGAGAGAGAGAGAGAGAGAGAGAGAGAGAGAGAGAGAGAGACAGCTTGTCAGTCCCTCATCATTTCTCTGTCTACGTTCTCCGGAAAATGTGTTGTAGTAAACGCATCAAAGGGTTTAAATTTTACTTTAAATCACATCCACACCACAATATATATATATATATATATATATATATATATATGAAATTATATATACATGGGCCGGGACGTCCTCTATGTCCCGCCTTCTCATCGCCCCCATTGGGCCGGGACGTCCTCTATGTCCCGCCTTCTCATCGCCCCCATTGGGCCGGGACGTCCTCTATGTCCCGCCTTCTCATCGCCCCCATTGGGCCAGGACGTCCTCTATGTCCCGCCCTCTCATCGGCCCCATTGGGCCGGGACGTCCTCTATGTCCCGCCCTCTCATCGGCCCCATTGGGCCGGGACGTCCTCTATGTCCCGCCCTCTCATCGGCCCCATTGGGCCGGGACGTCCTCTATGTCCCGCCTTCTCATCGCCCCCATTGGGCCGGGACGTCCTCTATGTCCCGCCTTCTCATCGCCCCCATTGGGCCGGGAAGTCCTCTATGTCCCGCCCTCTCATCGCCCCCATTGGTCGGTCAGGTGGCTACGACTGAAGCCCTCCGCACAAACATTGGTCGAACTGCATCTCAATCATAACCCTCAGAGCCTCTCTTCTGGAGACCTGAAGATGGTCACATGGTTTCTGATAACCAGGGCCTGTTCTACACCTGATCAGGGAATCAATCAGGATCAGGATCACAATCACAATCACAATCACAATCAGAGTCCCTGCAAACAGATTCAAGGGCTGTTGAAGCAGCTTTGGACAGACAGCAGAGCGTGGCAGGAAGTGGTGTTAGGGTAACAGGAAGTGGTTTATAAATACCTAAATCTAAGTGGGGGTGAAGGTCCTCTAGTAATGAATTGATAATTGAACAAGTTCTGTTGATCAGTTTAGTCTCTCCTGCATTATTCATCTGAACCTCATGAATAATGCATGAGCCAACACACTCACACACACACACACACACACACACAGTCACACACACACACACACACACACACACACACACACACACACACACACAGTCACACTCACACACACGGTGTGTGTGTGTGTGTGTGTGTGTTGTGTGTGTGTGTGTGTGTGTGTGTGTGTGTTGAGCTTCACCAGGTATTCAGGTTATTATTATATTACTGTAGCAGGAAGTGGTGTAGCGGTAGCAGGAAGTGGCGTAGCGGTAGCAGGAAGTGGTGTAGCGGTACCAGGAAGTGGCGTAGCGGTAGCAGGAAGTGGCGTAGCCGTAGCAGGAAGTGGTGTAGCCGTAGCAGGAAGTGGTGTAGCCGTAGCAGGAAGTGACTGTCAGCAGGCCTACACTGTAAACAAAAACCACTAATGAATTTTGAACATCTTGTTAATTAAAAATGTTTTTAATTATGCATAATATGTACATTTTTCAGATGAATGAATTCCTAATGAATTGAGCAATTAATAATGAATGAAATGTTTCTATGAATAGTGAATATATGATCTATAAGGCAGACCTGAGCTGTAGCTCTTATAGGATCCACTGAGAACCTCCTCCACCTTCCTCCACCGTCCTCCACCTTCCTCCACCGTCCTCCACCTTCCTCCACCCTCCTCCACCGTCCTCCACCTTCCTCCACCTTCCTCCCCTTCTAGAAGCTTCTAGAGGGACGGCACACATTCACATTTCCATTATATTGGATTTGAGTATTTTGGTGTTTAAATTTGTGTCTTATATTGAGAGAGAGATAGACAGAGAGAGAGAGAGAGAGAGAGAGAGAGAGAGAGAGAGAGAGAGGAGAGAGAGAGAGAGAGAGAGAGAGAGAGAGAGAGAGAGAGAGAGAGACACCCACACACCCACAGAGGGACAGGGGGAGAGATGAATGAGACTTCAGGGTCCTATTTGAAAGAGAACAGATGAATTCAAATGGCTGCTGGAGGACATCCTCATGGGGGGGATGGGGCTCCCAGCTGGAAGGTCCAGGGTTTGATTCCCCATCTCCCTGAGCCCTTGAGCCACTACCTGCTCCTTGATGACCAAGATCTGGATTCACCGCAGGGCTGGGGAGAAAAGATGGACCACACCTTTAGTGTATTGTTAGTAGGTCTCTCTCTCTCTCTCTCTCTCTCTCTCTCTCTCTCTCTCTCTCTCTCTCTCTCTCTCTCTCTCTCTCTCTCTCTCTCTCTCTCTCTCTCTCTCTCTCTACCTTTCTCTCTACCTCACGACTCTCTCTCTACCTCAAGACTAATCTCTCTCTACCTCATGACTACTCTCTCTCTCTTCTTCATGACTACTCTCTCTCTACCTCATGACTACTCTCTCTCTCTACCTCATGACTACTCTCTCTCTACCTCATGACTACTCTCTCTCTACCTCATGACTACTCTCTCTCTACCTCATGACTACTCTCTCTCTCTACCTCATGACTACTCTCTCTCTACCTCATGACTACTCTCTCTCTACCTCATGACTACTCTCTCTCTCTTCCTCATGACTACTATCTCTCTCTCTCTACCTCATGACTACTCTCTCTCTCTACCTCATGACTACTCTCTCTCTACCTCATGACTACTCTCTCTCTCTTCCTCATGACTACTCTCTCTCTCTACCTCATGACTACTCTCTCTCTACCTCATGACTACTCTCTCTCTCTACCTCATGACTACTCTCTCTCTCTACCTCATGACTACTCTCTCTCTACCTCATGACTACTCTCTCTCTACCTCATGACTACTCTCTCTCTACCTCATGACTACTCTCTCTCTCTACCTCATGACTACTCTCTCTCTACCTCATGACTACTCTCTCTCTCTCTCTCTCTACCTCATGACTACTCTCTCTCTCTACCTCATGACTACTCTCTCCGTAAGACCATCGTCACTGCCAAGCGGGAGTATAAGGACAGGGTGGAGGAGAAATTCAAGAGCCACGACGCGAGGGGTATGTGGCAGGGGCTGCAGACGATAACGAACTTCAGAGGGAGAACCAGTTGTGTAGAGAACTCCTCTACCTCCCTCCCAGGAGAGCTAAATACTTTTTTTGCTCGGTTCGACGTGAACGGCAGCCCGCCGAAGCCAGAGGAGGACCAGCCTGCTGAACATCTCGGAGGCGGATGTGCGCCGCACCTTCAAGCGGCTGAACATCCGTAAGGCGGCAGGCCGAAGACATCCCGGGCCGCGTCCTCAGAGCATGCACAGACCAGTTGGCAGGAGTCTTTGCAGACATCTTCAACCTCTCCCTGTCCCAGGCTGTTGTTCCTGCGGTCTTCAAGATGTCCACCATCGTGCCTGTCCCTAAACAACCCAAGGTAACATGCCTGAATGACTATAGACCTGTAGCCCTCACCTCGATTGTCAGCAAATGCTTCGAGAGGTTGGTCAAGGACTTTATTTGCTCCGTGTTACCTACCACGCTGGACCCATGGCAATTTGCATATCGTCAAAACAGATCCACGGACGACGCAATTGCCATGGCCCTCCACACTGCCCTTTACCACCTGGAGGGAAAGAACTGTTATGTGCGAATGCTGTTTGTGGACTACAGCTCAGCGTTCAACACGATAGTTCCTGCCAAGCTCGACACCAAGCTTAGAGGTCTAGGCGTGCCCCCATCCAAGTGCAGCTGGATACTGGACCTCCTGTCGGACCGCCGCCAGGTGGTGAGGATGGGCAGCACCACATCAGAGCCACTGGCCCTCAACACGGGAGCCCCCCAGGGATGCGTGCTGAGCCCTCTCCTCTACTCCCTCTACACCCACGACTGCATGGCTATGCACAGCTCCAACG
>CM051000.1:24810856-24848356 GCA_027704905.1 Muraenolepis orangiensis
CGGGGCCCCAGCTGCTGTCTGCTGTCACTCCCCGGGACTCCAGGCCCCGGAAACGTGCTTCTGTCAGGGGCCCCATGCTGGGTATCGGATCTGTCCTTTACTGGGATCCCCTGATCCCTCCTCAGCCTCCTGCTGCTTAACTGCATTATGAAGCGGAGGAGTCAATAGTCCTCCATTATGGTCCCCACCACCGGGGGCAGCGCAGCAGAGCCTCAGATCCATGTTATTAAAAGCCAGCAGGGAGCCTGTAGTTTACTGGGGCTGTACGCAGGGCCGTGGGTACGGGACATGCTGTGGAGGGCACATCCTCCTGGGTGGCACACCCCCCCCCCAATCTAAAAACGAAACACTATTTGATTGGTCACCCCCAATAAACGTTAACAGAAGTGGAACAGAAAACTCCTTTCACTACGCGATGACACACAATGTTTGAATTGTCCTGGTTTGATATGAGATATGTGTGTAGTTTTTATCATGTTATAATGTTATCATGAACATTGTATAATGTTATAATGTATAATATTCTAATATATAATGTTATGTTATCATGTTTAATGTTATAATGTGTGATGTTATGTGATATGTGCGTATTTATATGTTATAATATATAATGTATCATTTTCTAATGTATAATGATATAATGTAATAATGTATAATGTTATGTTATAATATATAATGTTATAATGATGTTATGATGTGTGTATTTTATAGAATGTTCTAATGTATAATGTACTAATGTTCTAATGTATAATGTTCTAATGTTCTTTTGTACAATGTTATAATTAGTTTTAATGTTCAATGTTATAATGTATAAGGTTATAATGTATAAGGTTATAATGTTGTAATGTATACTGTTATGCTATAATGTATAATGTTTTAATGTTCAATGTTCAATGTATAAGGTTATAATGTATAATGTTCTAATGTATACTGTTGGAATGTGTGACGTTGTGATATGTGTGTTTTTTACCAGTGAATTATTGAATAGTTGTACTGTGGTGTAGCACCACGGGCCGCGTGGTGAACACGCTCCTGTTTATTCCCCACAAGAGAACCATAAGTGAGTTAAATCTCAGACGGCCATAAAATGTGCATTTGCTCCTCCAGACGGAGCGCTCCTCCAGACACTGCCGTGTTGGGCGGTATCGATCGGTGTTATGATGAACCGAAGGGAAGGTTGATTAGCACAGTAGGAGACACACTGGAGCAGGACTCGTGATGGAAGAGACAGGATGAAGACTTCCTCAGGCTGGGGGCCCACAGACCAGGGTTCATCGGTTTGTGTGCGGAGATGATCTTGGGTGCTGGGTGCTGGTGTCACACAGGGCCCATGTTGTCCTGGGGGGGCAACATGGGGGCCCCTGGTCTGAGGGCCGGCCATGGACCCCTGGTCTGAGGACCTGCCAGGGGCCCCTGGTCTGAGGGCCTGCTAGGGGCCTCTGGTCTGAGGGCCAGCTAGGGGCCCCTAGCAGGCCTAGGGTCCATGTTCACCAGGAGGGCTCTAGTGATGGTCCATGTTCACCAGGAGGGCTCTAGTGATGGTCCATGTTCACCAGGAGGGCTCTAGTGATGGTCCATGTTCACCAGGAGGGCTCTAGTGATGGTCCATGTTCACCAGGAGGGCTCTAGTGATGGTCCTTCTTTAGGGCCATGTCAGTTGATATCAGTGACTTTACACAAACGTCTGGCTTCAATAAACAACAAACCCAGGAATCACACGTCAGGCCACAAGCCTGTGGGCTGTTCTCTCTTTAATGGCCTACTTTCCACCGGGAGGAGCATTAGTGGCCACTAGAACACTTAGTGGATGTGTGGTAGAAGTACTCCAGTCTGGACCAGGTGGGCTGTGGCGGTGTGTATGTGTATGTGTATGTGTGTGTGTGTGTGTGTTGCAATGGCGAAACATATTTGTGCTGATGTTTGCGGACCTGAGGGGAACTGCTACCCTGAAGGGAAGTATGAGAGAGAGAGGGGGGAGAGGTAATCTCCCCCCTCTCTCCCCTCCCCCCCTCTCCCTCTCGATCTCCGAGTGTGTCTGCTGTTCTTGTAATTCTCTCACTAATTTCCTCTCCTCCCGCCGTCAATAGCGGGGGAGTTAATGATTACATCTCCCCCCACCCACACCTGATTATGCAAAGCAGGCCTACATTCGGTGCCTTTGAAGTGGGAGCGAGTGGAGGCGTCTCTCTCTCTCATTCCTCCCCCCTGAAGGGGTTTCGCTCTATCGCACCGGGTTCACTGGGAGTTCAGCGCCACGGTTACCCGGACGCCGCTAACCGGTCCCCGGCTACCTTAACACGGCGTGGTGGTCATGCTGCCGCCGCCGCCGCCGCTGGAATGAAGCGCTCAAGGAGGGAGACGCGACAGCTGGGCTGCTGCTGCTTCACTTCTTGCCGGGAAGGAAGAAGGAAAGTAGGACATGAGGTAAAGTGGAGGGTAATCCTCTCGGTCGTCGCGGGTGAACTCACCTCAAGGTGCTTGAGGAAGAGAAGAGGAACGGGAACTTAACTCTCCAGATTCAGCTTCAAATAGGGAAAACTTTGAGGAACTTTGTGTGAAATATTGACGTGGGATAGGGGACTTTTAGAACGTCTCAAAGTCTCTCCAGCTGTGGAGCTCCTCAGGTCTCCATTAAACACCAGATTAATATCGTTAAACTTTTCCTGGCTGGTACCGTCCTCCTGTGTTATATGGAAGCAGTAAAGACCAGGCATGTTTTAACATTTTAATACAGATTGGACATGAGAAATGACCAGAAGCAGAGGGAAGCGGTCGTGTGAATAGAAACGTATGAGGTGAGATATGTACCGGTTCTTTAATTGGATACATGGTCGCAATATGCTCAATTAAATCCTAAATTAAACTAACACTAATTAAACCAATTAACCAATTGTAGTGTACATCTTTTTCAAATTCAGATTATTATGTAGGTGACAGGATGACTCTCCATCCATCAAGATGTACGGTCCATGTATGAAAGACATCAGAGTGATATACATCATGTTTATTAGTTTATGAAACCAAAAAAGACATCAAATGCAGAACAAATCATTTCACTGACAATTTGCTCATTCTTTCCATATGCCAAATGAGTTTAGCCTCCGAGGCATTCAGCCTCTGAGGCATTCAGCCTCTGAGGCATTCAGCCTCTAGAACATTTCAGCCTCTAGAACATTTCAGCCTCTGGAGCCTCTGAGGCATTCAGCCTCTGAGGCATTTTAGCCTCTAGAACGTTTCAGCCTCTGGGGCGTTCAGCCTCTGAGGTATTCAGCCTCTGAGAGGTTCAGCCTCTGGGGTATTCAGCCTCTGAGAGGTTCAGCCTCTGGGGCGTTCAGCCTCTGAGGTATTCAGCCTCTGAGAGGTTCAGCCTCTGGGGCGTTCAGCCTCTGAGGTATTCAGCCTCTGAGAGGTTCAGCCTCTGGGGCGTTCAGCCTCTGAGGTATTCAGCCTCTGAGAGGTTCAGCCTCCGGGGCGTTCAGCCTCCGAGGTATTCAGCCTCTGGGGCGTTCAGCCTCTGAGGTATTCAGCCTCTGAGAGGTTCAGCCTCCAGGGCGATCAGCCTCTAGAACATTCAGCCTCTAGAGCATTCAGCCTCTGAGTCGTTCAGCCTCTAGAACATTCAGCCTCTAGAGCATTCAGCCTCTGAGGCGTTCAGCCTCTAGAGCATTCAGCCTCTGAGGCGTTCAGCCTCTAGAACATTCAGCCTCTGAGGCATTCAGCCTCTAAAGTGTACAGCCTTTGAGGGTTCAGCCTCTTCAGCCTCGTCTTCGTATCCGACAGATGTACATGGGTCCCCAGGTGCGGCCGGGGGTCGGGACCACTAGCAGCCCACAGCGAGGCCGGACCAAGGTAAAGTGCCCCGAGAAGGAGGCTAGCTCCTCCCACAGGTCCTCCAGCTCCGCCTCCGGGCACGAGGCTAGCACCGCCCCCACCACCCCCGTGTTCTCATTGGAGGACAAGGTGCAGGTGGAGTAGACGACCACGCCCCCGGGACGCACTGCACACAGGGCCGACCTGGAACACACACACTTTGAGAAGCCTGCTGTTCCTAATGCGTCCACAAGGGGGCAGTACTGGGCTTTACTAGCTAACTGGGGAGTCTTTCCTCAAACTGCTCCTTTGATGACATATGTCAGCTCAATGTAGAACAACCATCTGAAATTCAGCCTCTGAGGCATTCAGCCTCTAGAACATTTCAGCCTCTAGAACATTTCAGCCTCTAGAACATTTCAGCCTCTGGAGCCTCTGAGGCATTCAGCCTCTGAGGCATTTTAGCCTCTAGAACGTTTCAGCCTCTGGGGCGTTCAGCCTCTGAGGTATTCAGCCTCTGAGAGGTTCAGCCTCTGGGGTATTCAGCCTCTGAGAGGTTCAGCCTCTGGGGCGTTCAGCCTCTGAGGTATTCAGCCTCTGAGAGGTTCAGCCTCTGGGGCGTTCAGCCTCTGAGGTATTCAGCCTCTGAGAGGTTCAGCCTCTGGGGCGTTCAGCCTCTGAGGTATTCAGCCTCTGAGAGGTTCAGCCTCCGGGGCGTTCAGCCTCCGAGGTATTCAGCCTCTGGGGCGTTCAGCCTCTGAGGTATTCAGCCTCTGAGAGGTTCAGCCTCCAGGGCGATCAGCCTCTAGAACATTCAGCCTCTAGAGCATTCAGCCTCTGAGTCGTTCAGCCTCTAGAACATTCAGCCTCTAGAGCATTCAGCCTCTGAGGCGTTCAGCCTCTAGAGCATTCAGCCTCTGAGGCGTTCAGCCTCTAGAACATTCAGCCTCTGAGGCATTCAGCCTCTAAAGTGTACAGCCTTTGAGGGTTCAGCCTCTTCAGCCTCGTCTTCGTATCCGACAGATGTACATGGGTCCCCAGGTGCGGCCGGGGGTCGGGACCACTAGCAGCCCACAGCGAGGCCGGACCAAGGTAAAGTGCCCCGAGAAGGAGGCTAGCTCCTCCCACAGGTCCTCCAGCTCCGCCTCCGGGCACGAGGCTAGCACCGCCCCCACCACCCCCGTGTTCTCATTGGAGGACAAGGTGCAGGTGGAGTAGACGACCACGCCCCCGGGACGCACTGCACACAGGGCCGACCTGGAACACACACACTTTGAGAAGCCTGCTGTTCCTAATGCGTCCACAAGGGGGCAGTACTGGGCTTTACTAGCTAACTGGGGAGTCTTTCCTCAAACTGCTCCTTTGATGACATATGTCAGCTCAATGTAGAACAACCATCTGAAACTGTTTTAAACAGTAAGGTTCAAAGCCATAATCCACAGTACGGTAAAAACATGCTTTTATTGAGAGCTCTGATGAAACTAAATGTGTCTTATGTCTTCCAGAGTTTAAAGTATGATGGGTTAAGGAGGTGGGGGAGATGGTGGGGGAGGAGGGGGAGGCTGTGGGGGAGGAGGTGGGGGAGGCGGTGGGGGAGGTGGGGAAGGTGGGTTACCGTAGCAGCTGAGCCTGAAGAGCAGGCAGCGCTGTCCTCTCCTCCAGCCGCTGCGCCCCCTGCTGGTTGCTGGAGGAATAGAGCCAGCTGCGGTCGTTGGAGCAGGGAGCGTCGACCAACACCTATCAGAGACTAACGTTAGAGCAGGGAGCGTCGACCAACACCTATCAGAGACTAACGTTAGAGCAGGGAGCGTCGACCAACACCTATCAGAGACTAACGTTAGAGCAGGGAGCGTCGACCAACACCTATCAGAGACTAACGTTAGAGCAGGGAGCGTCGACCAACACCTATCAGAGACTAACGTTAGAGCAGGGAGCGTCGACCAACACCTATCAGAGACTAACGTTAGAGCAGGGAGCGTCGACCAACACCTATCAGAGACTAACGTTAGAGCAGGGAGCGTCGACCAACACCTATCAGAGACTAACGTTAGAGCAGGGAGCGTCGACCAACACCTATCAGAGACTAACGTTAGAGCAGGGAGGGTCGACCAACACCTATCAGAGACTAACGTTAGAGCAGGGAGCGTCGACTAACACCTATCAGAGACTAACGTTAGAGCAGGGAGCGTCGACCAACACCTATCAGAGACTAACGTTAGAGCAGGGAGCGTCGACCAACACCTATCAGAGACTAACGTTAGAGCCACGGACCGACAGGGGGGAGGACCTGTGGGAGGGGAACCCCTACCTGCTGGACCTACCGCTGTCTACACATCTGCTGGTTATTTTCTCAACTTATAACATCTTAACATCTTATAAAGTAAAAATTTGGGGGATTGGGTTCAATTGAGTTGGTTGAATTATGGACCAGGTTAGTTCCTGCTGGTTAGAGGATCGAATGGAGTCATTAAATGTTAGTTTGATGACTCCATGTCGCCTGGAGTTTGTCCCTCACTCACAAACTCAAACTACTGCTTCACCACCGCCACCTGCTGGCCACCGCAGGGAAGCGCGACTACATTGAAAAGACTCCATAGAAAGACATCTAGGATACATCTGCCCACCTTATCGTACGTCCCCGCTTCACTCGGCCCCAGAACACAGCCGTCCTGATTGGACAGAATCACCCTGTTGCTTAGCGACCGTGGAAGGAAAGACTCCAGGGTCCGGGCGAGCCACTCCTTCCTGTGTGGGTCCGACTCGTTACAGCAGAGCAACGCTACGGCCAATCACAGGGCAGCAGGACAACCAATCAGAACACGGCAGTTAGCGCTTGCTCTCAGTCCACAGTTAGTAAGGCAATAATAATAATTATTAGTATTATTATTATTATTATAATTAATAATTTCATTGTCCTCATTGACACCTTTGTGGAGACAATAGTGTCATATTGCGTAGTGTAGAAGTATAGAAATATATAAGTATTTAATTATCTAAATTAATTATGATCCTCCAAAATATGAGGTTTAAAATATTAAAAGGATGTTACCTGGGTCGTGTGTGTACTTGGATCGTGTGTGTGTGTGTGTGTACCTGGGTCGTGTGTGTATCTGGGTCGTGTGTGTGTGTGTGTGTACCTTGGTCATGTTTGTGTGCCTGGGTCATGTGTGTGTACCTGGGTCATGTGTGTGTACCTGGGTCGTGTGTGTGTGTGTGTGTGTGTGTACCTAGGTCATGTGTGTGTACCTGGGTCGTGTGTGTGTGTGTGTGTGTGTGTGTGTGTGTGTGTGTGTGTGTGTGTGTGTGTGTGTGTGTGTGTGTGTGTGTGTGTGTGTGTATACACCTGGGTCGTGTGTGTACCTGGGTCGTGTGTGTGTGTGTGTGTACCTGGGTCGTGTGTGTGTACCTGCGTCGTGTGTGTGTGTGTGTGTGTGTGTGTGTGTGTGTGTGTGTGTGTGTGTACCTGGGTCATGTGTGTGTGTACCTGGGTCGTGTGTGTGTGTGTGTGTGTGTGTGTGTGTGTGTGTGTGTGTGTGTGTGTGTGTGTGTGTGTGTGTGTGTGTGTGTGTGTGTGTGTGTGTGTACCTGGGTCGGCCGTCTGCAAGATCGCCAGGGCCTTCCCCCCGGGGGCGGAGCACAGGTCCAGGACCTTCTCGCCGGGCCTGAGCTGCAGCGCCAGCACCGGCAGCAAGGAGGCAGCGTTCAGCAGGTAGAACTGCTTCAGCACACCGGGCCAGTGGGCCTGGGAGGGCAGACGAACCGGCCTGGTGGGGAGGAAACACTGCAGCAGGGAGGGAGAGGGGGAGGAGCTGGGGGAGGAGGAGGAGATGGGAGAAGAGGACATGAAGGAGGAGGAGGGAGAGGACAAGGAAGTGGAGGAGGGAGAGGAGAAGATGGCGAGGGTGTCCGTAAGACGTCTACCGGCCTCAACAATAGCGTGTGAGTTTGGACCGTTCCCGTGAGCGCCCGGTGTTACTGTAGAGACGACCTGAGACTCGCCCGCTTCGCCCACTCCTCCTCCTCCTCCTCCTCCTTCTCTCTGTTGCCATGGCGACGGTATTGCCTGGGAACCAGCATCTGGTAAAAAGGGGGCGTGTGCGTGTGGCAGAAAGCTGGTGAAGCCTTCTGATTGGAGGAGGTTTGTGATGTCATTGGGACTGGCGAAGCGGTTGACCATGACGCCGTACTGCCAGGAGTCAGGGTCCAAGAGGACCGACCTTCGGGAGACATTTTAGATTATATATTATATATATATGGAATATATTATATTATATGGTTAGAATATTATTTATTAGAGCTAGATGGAGCCATCTCTCTCTGATCACAGTTATATGGACAGGGAGATTAGAGATTTTTTTTATCTCAGAGTAGTAAAAGAAGAAGTAAAAGTAGAAGTGAAGTAAAATAAGTGAAAAGTAGAGATGAGTCCATAAATGATCCATGGATCAATGCTAAACATCAAGCACTAATGAACTGCAGAGACTTCAGAGTTTGAACATTGATAATCATTGAGGATATTGATCACTTCCACCTTACAGGCTTGTGTTTTGTCCAGTGTCTGTTATCCTTATGGTATTGATTGATGTCTCAGAGATACGATCTGTTCTTTAGCACCACTTTGGTACCAGCCTGATATTCAGGTGATCTATATATTAATGGTCTGGGTATTGATCTCTAAACAGGTTTACCGCTACAAAGCGTTACCTCGCAGAAGGCCAGAGGTCTCCCAGCTCACGGCCGTACTGCTCATCAAAACTGGCGAGCACCGGTTGACACGACCGCCGACTGGTTTGGGTTACATGTTCTCTCTTCTTCTTCCCTTTCTTTAGTCCTTTTGTCTGTTGATCAAAAGTCAAATACAATCAATAAATCACATCTGATCTGACATCTACATGAATTTATAAGTGATCAATCAGGTGCAGCAGAAACCGCTGTTTAACCGATTCTTCCCATATCTCTCACACACACACACACACACACACACACACACACACACACACACACACACACACACACACACACACACACACACACACACACACACACACACACACACACACACACACACACACACACACACACACACACACACACACACACACACACACACACGCATGAGTATGACTTTTCTCTCTCTCTCTCTCACACACACGCCACTATATCAGCCCAGTTGGTCACTTGCCATCATAGTCCAGTTCAAACTTCAAGCCACAGTCTAGTTGAACCTTTAGGATCAGTCTAGTTGAACCTTTAGGATCAGCCCATACAAAAGATAAACAAAAGTCCGGTCCTAAAGGTCTTTAAACACCTTAGTCTGTTACCTGGTTAGTCGGAGGTTGGGTAGCAACTGTGTCACAGTCGGAACAAAGCGACCGTATTTGCGTAATAACGCGTGTTATATGTGAATTGACGCTCCCCCCTGAGCGCAAAGTCTGCATTGACATGAGCTGGTTCAATGTCATGGATCAAATGTATTTAATAAACACAACACACGGGTGTGTAGATCAGATATAAGCATGGGGAACGGTGACAGCAAAGCTGGTGCGTTTACCAAATGTGCCTTCCGTGCGCATGGACCCTCGCGCAAATATCAAAGGTTCCGGCTGATAAATACAGTAAATCATAATACAAAAATACAAAGCAGTATTCGACCACCCTTTTCACATTTAACATGTTATTATTAACACTGTAGACTCATTCAATGGCAGTGGTTTGCACAATGTGTATTTATTGCAGCCACATGGTGTTACGTGGTTCCACTATCCTGATCAACACAAACTGACCACTAGTGAGACGGCCCTCCTCCCTGGGGGGGGGGGGGGTCAGGGGTCAGTCACTTCTCTCACAGGTTGAGACAAGTGAAACATGCGTTTTGAATTAAACCTACTGTTACGAACCAAACTTTTGGTCACACCCCGGACCGAGTAACACAGACTGGAATTCAGGGCTTACGTTGAAAGCAGACGTTTTATTTCGTAGACGCTGCCTTGTACATGGCGGGACGGTTATTAAATCAACGAAAGGAAAGATAATAAAACAGAAAGAAAACCCTAACTAACCCTAACTCTGGGGGACCCAAATTGTCCTACCCAGAATATAAAAGGGGATGTGAATTAGTCGGGACCTATACCTACTCTGCCAGTGGCAATACCGGATTTGCCCAGACGGTGGCGCCATTTCACCATGTAAACGACCGAGAGGGCTAATTAAAAATAAAAAACTATACATAATATAAACCTCACCGTTACTCATTCTACTCTGTATTGTATATATGTATATTGACTGAACATTCCTTTACTTACTGCTTAATTTCTTTTTTTACTTACTTTATTTTTACTGTATGTAGCACAATCAATCAGTATTCTGTATTTTGTTGTGACAAATAATAAACAAACTTGAAACTTATGGTGAAAGAACATTTATTATATGGTGCCTAGTAGAAAATAAACATAAGAAAAAAATATGGTCTTATATTAGAAAGACTACCCAGTGTGCCATCAAAAATAATACCTAAATATGGTCTTACATTCGATTGTGCAAAAGTAATTAGAACAAAATAGAAGATAATAAAATAGACCTGATACAAGTCCTGAGATAAAATGCAATACAATGTTAAGCTTACCAATTAAAAGGTACTGGGTCCTATGTACACTACACTACTATACAATATACAGTTTAATCTATGTACCTATGCTATACTAACTATACTAGAACCACTTAGCAAACCAGGTTCTGGAAAACGACCGAATATATAGCCTTCCTCTGTCTGTTGCTGGTTGCTGAATGCTGATGTCAGGCTGATGAGGTCCAAACTCTTTCACTCTGAGTTTTTCTTGCAGTGTTCGTCTTTCAAATGGTGTTGCTTTGAGGGATTTGACAGAATTGTCCATGGTAGCTAGTGTAATGGCTGTGTCCTGTACAGAACAAAAAAAGAACAAACTTGCAACATGAGGTCTCTCCCACACACACGGGTCTCAATCTCCTCTCCTCAGACAGCAAGACGCAGCAAGAACTGACTCATTAACAAATGCTTCTGAATTTAACTAATTAAATAGAATACAAATGCTTAATACATTCGACCACAGCCTATATTAGCAGACAAACACACGGAGGACCCTGTAGCTAGCATTGGGGAAGCACGTGTCCACGATAAACTTACAAAACCCCAATCCACACCGTTTACATACAAATGACACAAGCTGCATGTTTATACAGCAAGACCAACATTTCTTATCCCCTTTACTTTACGTTTACATCGTCCACAATAAAAATAAATGTAAAACTATAATCGGGACAAAAACAAACAACAACGTACCTTTCCTCAGACAGCAAGACGCGAACTGAGAGCAGAGCAGTACAGGCTTTACAAATAACTAGGTTCAACTAGGCTATGAATTGCGCATGCGTGACTGGTTTTCTTTGCTCACGCGTTCACGCATGCGCCACTCAATTTGCTCACGCATGCGCCACTCAATTTGAGTCGCGCATGCGTGACTGGTTTCCTTGTTCGGGCGCAATGAAATGCGCTCCCAGAGATCGTATTCAGGACCCTTGATAGGCTACATTTGCCTATCAAATTTGGTACCTACCTCAAAACCTTGACCCTTGATAGGCTACATTGCCTATCAAATTTGGTACCTACCTCCAAACCTGGGCGCACTGCCGTGCGCCCAGGTTTGGAGGTAGGTACCAAATTTCTATGAGAGTGACGTCAATGACAAACGAGGGGGGAGAATAGCACGCACAACAATGATTTATATTTGCTATATTAACGTTATTGTGCATTTTAAACACAAACATACATAAAATGAGTAATTATTATTCATTTTAAACATGTTTAGTTTATTTTTAGGGGTCAAAAAAATATAATATAATTTTTTTTTTTTTTTTCCTCTCTCAACCAGGTGGGGCGGCGCCCCTGCGCCCCTATGGACGAGCCGCCACTGTTTTTAGGTTAGGTTAGAGCAGAGTAACTCTGCTCTAACCTAACCTAAAAACGTGAAAACAACCATCTCCAACCAACAGCGTATAAAGTAAGGTGAAAAGCAATAATGTTCCCACATGGGAAAGAACGGTGCGGGACCGCAAATTACTAATGCAAAAGAAACTTGTTCACACATGAACGATCGGTGCCGGCGTGGCACCGCGTGACTTCCTTGTATCACGACAGGGAAAAACCAGTATGCGTGCGGGACCAGGAAACGAAATCCCCCCTGCAGTCTGGGCTGGGCGGTCTTTATAGGCGACGTCACGCCGCGGCGGGAACAACCAGCCTATAGGAAAAAACGCATGCAGAACAGCGCAGCTGCGCAAAATATCATACTTGTCCTTATAGGAACGTAACACCCCCACCCTTAAGAAAATAAATTGGGGGTTATAGTTTGTAAAATCAAGGTGAATATTTACAAAAATACAAATATACACAAATGTACATAATGTGAACGAAAAACAACGAACTATGCGTTCGGCAATGTCGCAACACGCGACTGAGCGATAGAAAATAAAATAAAAATAAAAATGGTTAACATGTGTACGTTTTTTTCAAAACACACATTAACAAACAATTTATTTACACCCATGCAGACGCTAAACCCTAGACAGGGCATCTGCCACCACATTATCGCGCCCTCTAATGTGTCTAATCTCGAGGTTGTGCCCCTGCAGAATCAAACTCCACCGCATTAAACGCTGATTGTTGTTGCGCATGCGGTCGAGGAAGACAAGAGGGTTGTGGTCAGTGAAGACCAGCACAGGACGTACAGCACCCCCAACATATACCTCGAAATGTTGGACGGCCAACACGAGCGCAAGGGCTTCCTTCTCTATCGTAGAGTAAGCACGCTGGTGTAAATTAAACTTTCGCGAAAAGAAACACACGGGATGTTCAAACCCGTCCTCGTCCTGCTGCATGAGAACAGCTCCTGCTCCCAAATCACTGGCATCGACAGCGATAGAAAAAGGCAAATTAAAGTTAGGAGCGGAAAGAACGGGCGCAGTGGTCAACAAAGCCTTAACAGACTCGAAGGCGCCTTGACTCCGTGGAGTCCACTTGAAAACCACCTTCGAGCTGAGCAAGTCAGTGAGGGGAGAGGCAACTGCAGAAAAGTTCTTACAGAAAGAACGATAATAGCCTACCATGCCGAGAAAACGGCGCAGTTCACGACGAGTGGTAGGAGGAGGGTAGTCCAGGATGGCCTCGACCTTTGACTGGACAGGGCGCACTTGCCCGCGACCCACGACTTTCCCCAGATAGGTAACCGTAGCCTGACCGAACTCGCATTTAGCGAGGTTGACCGTTAGGTTCGCGTCAGAGAGCCTGCGGAACACAGTGGAAAGGTGTGCGAGATGTGAAGGCCAGGTGGGGCTGTAAATCAGCAGGTCGTCTAAATAGGCCTCACAGTTGGGTACGCCATCGAGGACACCGTTGATGAGCCTCTGGAATGTTGCCGGGGCATTGCGGAGTCCGAAGGGCATTACTGTGTACTGAAGGAAGCTGTCTGGCGTCACAAAAGCTGAGATTTCCTTAGCACGGGGTGACAAGGGAATCTGCCAGTAGCCTTTAAGTAAATCAATTTTACTTACAAACACAGCAGAGCCAAGGCGGTCAACACAATCATCAATGCGGGGCAACGGGAAACTATCGGGTTTTGTAACGGCATTTACCTTTCGGAAATCGGTACAAAACCGCACTGAGCCATCGCTCTTGGGCACCAGCAAGCACGGCGAGCTCCATGGGCTACAACTTGCTTCGGCAATGCCGTGATCCTTCATGAACTTCACCTCGCCCTGCAACAAAACCCTTTTTTGAGGATTAGTGCGATAGGGATGCTGCTTAATTGGGTCAGAAGAACCAACATCGATGTCATGTACCGCCGCCGTTGTCTGGCGTGGCACATCGGGAAACAGATCCTTATTTTCGTTAAACAGAGAAATTAAATCGTCACGTTGTGATTCACTCAAACCAACAAAAAATGAATTAAGGTCATTGAGGACCTGAGAATTCTTCATTCTCCCTACAACAACTTCCACCGACGGAACGCGACCCTCGTCTTCCCACGGGGAAGCGACCGCGAGCGACGCAACGACTTCAGCACCACGAGGAGTAGACAGCGCCACTGTCCCCCCGCGATCGTCGCCACTGATCTCAGCGCAGCGCGGAGATTCTAATTTGGGAGCTGCTGAGCTTTCCTCACGACCATGGTACGACTTCAAACGATTTACATGACATAAAGTCGTCTTTCTCCTGCGATCAGGAGTAGAGAGTACGTAGTTGAGATCACCTACACGTCGTTCGATACGATAAGGACCGCTGTAGCGGGCCTGCAGAGCAGAGCCCATCAAAGGTATTAACACAAGCACCTCATCACCAGGTTGGAAAGTACGAGAGACCGACTTCTCATCATATCTCCTCTTCATTCGCTGTTGACAGGCGCCCAGATTTGCTCTGGCCAACTGGCAAGCACGACCGAGCCGGGAGCGCATTTTCGAAACGTAGTCAGAGAGACCCTCGTACGTTTTCGTCTCCGACAGCCACGACTCTTTTAGCAACTTCAGCGGCCCGCGAACAGTGTGTCCGAAAACAAGCTCTGCAGGACTAAACCCCAGACTCTCCTGCACTACCTCTCGCACGGCAAAAAGAGCGAGCGGTACCCCCTCATCCCAATCACGCTCGAACTCGAGGCAGAACGTCTTTAATATATTCTTGAGCGTTAGGTGGAATCTCTCGAGTGCGCCTTGGCTTTGGGGGTGATAGGCGCTGGATTTTACGTGTTTGACGGAGAGCTGTCGCATAGCCTCAGCAAACACATGGGACATGAAGTTAGTGCCACGGTCCGTCTGGACGGTCTTCGGGAGACCGAAGAGGGAAAAAAACCACAGCAGGGCCTGGATGATGACAGGAGCTGTGATTCTACGCAGTGGAATTGCCTCGGGAAAACGGGTAAGACTACACATGATGGTCAGCAACCACTGGTTACCAGATTTTGTTTTAGGCAACTGGCCGACACAGTCCAGAATTATGTGCTCGAAAGGCTCCGACGCAACAGGGATTGGTTGCAACGGCGCAGGTGGAATGACCTGATTAGGTTTACCTGTGATTTGGCACGGATGACATGTTTTACAATACCGAACTACGTCTCGTTTAAGACCTGGCCAGAAGAAATGGCGTAAAATTCGGTCAGTTGTTTTATTTACGCCGAGATGACCCGCAAAGTGATGGTCATGAGCGAGACTCAGAACTTCATCACGGAAGGACGCAGGGATCACGATCTGATACAGAACTCTCCACTCATCTTGCGCTGAGGCCGTAAGAGGCCTCCACTTGCGCATTAAGACTCCATCTCTCAGGAAATAGCCATGAGGCGACTGCTCAATGTCCTCCTCGGACATAATTTCAGAAAAGAGCGTCGCCAGAGAAGGGTCATTTTTCTGTTCCTTGCTAAGCAGATCTCGGTCCACAGACAGTTTAGGAACAGCAGCATGGGACGACAGTGACTCAGCAGTCTGAGGGACAACACTATCGTGAATGAGTGAGGGACGAGCCATAAAGGAATCGCTAAGATCGATGATCGCATCGCGTTGCTCCTGAATAGAAGTCGCTTTAACGTCTCTCGCCATGGCACGCGTAACGACGCTAGATGCGAAAACCTCAGGGAAATTAACGGAAAGGTCATCACTTGTTAATGTTTTCGAGGACACATGAGACACGATAGGGCCAGGTAAAACTTTGCCACCACAGACATCGTTACCAAGTAGCATGGCTACATTTGCGATAGGCAGAGAGGGACGTATACCCACGGTAACAGTGCCTGTAACCAAGTCCGATTGGAGGGAAATCTCATGCAGAGGGACATTAACGAAACCCATTTCAAAACCACGCACAAGAACGCTGCAGCCGGTAGACGTCTTGTCGCAGAAAGGCAACACATTCTCTAGTATGAAGCTTTGTGAAGCCCCAGTATCACGCAAGATTTTAATCGGTACGCGCACACTAGGGTCACCGGGTAGGGACACAAAACCGTCCATTATGAAAGGCGCAAAACAGGGATTTCCACCATCGGTGTCTTCCTGAGGAAGAGGCGGTTTCGCTACACACAATCCGACCTCTGTGTTAAACGAAGCTGCCCTGTTCTTGTTCCTCAACTTAAAACACTCCGAAACAACGTGACCCCGCTTTTTACAATAACCGCAGGTCGGGCTGGTAGCTTTAAATACCGACGCGCGAGGTGAAAAGTGGGAAGAATCAGGCACGGCTTGTTTCGTAGTCCTAAAAACAGTTGGATGGCTGGAAATGTTTGGTGGGGGTTTAGAAACAGAGGGGACACGCTTGTGCGTAAGCACATACTCGTCAGCGAGCACCGCTGCACCAGCCGGCGTAACCTCCTTATGCTCACTAATGTGAGTTGCGACTGATGTTGGCAGACAATTCTTAAAGTCCTCCATAATGATCAAATCCCGAAGGGCTTGGAAGGTTGTCACTTCCTGCGAGTTCAACCAGCGATCGCAGAGCATTTCCTTCTCTCGAACGAACTCTACGTACGAGAGGGCCTCCGGTTTTTGATAGCCGCGGAACTTCTGCCGATACGCCTCTGGCACCAGGGAATACATACGCAGAACAGCCTGCTTGACCTTCTCATAGTCCGCTGCATCTTCAAGAGGCAGCGCAGAGTAAGCCTCCTGCGCCTTCCCTTTTAAAACGCACTGGAGCGTCATGGTCCAAACCTCCCTAGGCCATTTCAGGGTCGTAGCTACCCGCTCGAAATGCGCGAAGAATTTGTCAACCTCATCCTCACGAAAAGGTGGAACGACACGGATATTACGGGTAACGTCGAATTGTCCCGACTTAAAGTGGATATCAGCCTCACGAGCCTTGAGATCCATTTCTTTAAGCCGTAACGCTTGATTAAATTCGAGTTCCTTCAAACGTAACTCGTGCTCTCTATCCCTAATATTTTTCTCTCGCTCCCACTCAAGTTCCCTTTCTCTCGACTGCAGACGTTTTAACTCCAGTGAAACTTCACTAGGGGAAAGAGGCTGAACGTTACCTCGTGTAGGTGACGTAGGTTCGTCCACAGGCACTTTCCCAAACACTCCACGGTCCCGCAGGTGATTGATGAGCCCCTCTTGGAGCTCAGCCTTGGAAGGGCTACCACTCACCTGAAGTTTGTAGTGGCCAGCAACCGTAACAAGGTCATCACGCGTAATCAAAAATAGAGCCTCCTCCGTAGGAGCAAGGGTAAACGCGTGTAAATCAAACATAACTGCGAGGAAAAAAACCCGATCGCTAACAGGCAAAACTTAATGTGTGAAAAGCCCAGAACTACAGCATAGTTCAAACAAAGGGTGACCACAGCAAACTAAATGTGCACAATGCACAGTGCGACCACCACAAAAAAAAAGATTTCACTCCAGGAAAATCGTTCAAAACTCACTAATGGTTCAAAGACCGGCTACGAGCCCCCATTATGTTACGAACCAAACTTTTGGTCACACCCCGGACCGAGTAACACAGACTGGAATTCAGGGCTTACGTTGAAAGCAGACGTTTTATTTCGTAGACGCTGCCTTGTACATGGCGGGACGGTTATTAAATCAACGAAAGGAAAGATAATAAAACAGAAAGAAAACCCTAACTAACCCTAACTCTGGGGGACCCAAATTGTCCTACCCAGAATATAAAAGGGGATGTGAATTAGTCGGGACCTATACCTACTCTGCTCTAACCTAACCTAAAAACGTGAAAACAACCATCTCCAACCAACAGCGTATAAAGTAAGGTGAAAAGCAATAATGTTCCCACATGGGAAAGAACGGTGCGGGACCGCAAATTACTAATGCAAAAGAAACTTGTTCACACATGAACGATCGGTGCCGGCGTGGCACCGCGTGACTTCCTTGTATCACGACAGGGAAAAACCAGTATGCGTGCGGGACCAGGAAACGAAATCCCCCCTGCAGTCTGGGCTGGGCGGTCTTTATAGGCGACGTCACGCCGCGGCGGGAACAACCAGCCTATAGGAAAAAACGCATGCAGAACAGCGCAGCTGCGCAAAATATCATACTTGTCCTTATAGGAACGTAACACCTACATATCCCTTCGCTGAGGGGTACCTCAGAATATCAGTCACTATATTGATCTTTTTATGTTAATTTTTATTGTACATAGTATTGTTAAATCTCCATACTGCGGAAGGGAATGGGAGTATGCGTTCCATTGTGTTAACCTCTAGTATCTCTATCGCTAAATGACTCCCAGCTCCTCCCAGTCTAATCATTTGCAGTCGAATCCCCAAAGCACAGAATCAATGGACGACAACATACAGAACTGCAAATACTTTTCAAATGATTGAAATAATCTTTATTTAGTGTGTCACATTCCACGTTCTTTTTAACAACAAAAAGACAAAACAACACCTTTACAAATCCACCAGTTTAGAAACAGACAGAGATTTCAGTGTTAAGTTAAACCTTAAAGACTAGGATTATAGTCTAGATTTTAACCTTTAAGACTAGGATCAAAGTCAAGTTCAACCTTTAAGACTAAGATCATAGTCTAGATTAACCTTTAAGATTAGGATCATAGTCTAGTTTAACCTTCACTGCTGCTGCTGTATTTATATTTGTGATGAGTATGTTCAAGTGATGCTCTGGTAGTCAAGGTGACGGTATGGACCAATAGCGGAGGAGGAGGAGGAGGACTGGTTTACATGGCGAACAGGATGAGGAAGGCCACCATCAGACAGAAGAGACCCATGGCTTCAGAGAGAGCAAAGCCCAGGATGGCGTAGGAGAACAGCTGCTGCTTCAGAGACGGGTTCCTGAGAGGGAGAGAGGGAGGAGTCAACTTAGAGAGGGAGGAGTCAACTTAAAGGACACTCACAGGTTGGCATCCCTTTAATTCATGTGGGGAAAGTATGGTGTAATCCATTTGAAAATGTTCTTGTTTTTTTGTATTGCATTACAATTTTAAAAAAAGGGGGGACGCAACTGAAAGTAAGACATGCTGGATGAAGAAACAGGAAGGACGGGGCTTGGTCACTTCCTTAGATAATCCCTCCTACCAACAGGAAGGACAGGGCCTCATCACTTCCTTAGATGAACCCTCCTACCAACAGGAAGGACAGGGCCTCATCACTTCCTTAGATGAACCCTCCTACCAACAGGAAGGACAGGGCCTCATCACTTCCTTAGATGAACCCTCCTACCAACAGGAAGGACAGGGCCTCATCACTTCCTTAGATGAACCCTCCTACCAACAGGAAGGACAGGGCCTCATCACTTCCTTAGATGAACCCTCCTACCAACAGGAAGGACAGGGCCTCATCACTTCCTTAGATGAACCCTCCTACCAACAGGAAGGACAGGGCCTCATCACTTCCTTAGATGAACCCTCCTACCAACAGGAAGGACAGGGCCTCATCACTTCCTTAGATGAACCCTCCTACCAACAGGAAGGACAGGGCCTCATCACTTCCTTAGATGAACCCTCCTACCAACAGGAAGGACAGGGCCTCATCACTTCCTTAGATGAACCCTCCTACCAACAGGAAGGACAGGGCCTCATCACTTCCTTAGATAAACCCTCCTACCAAAAGGAAGGATGGGGCCTCATCACTTCCTTAGATGAACCCTCCTACCAAAAGGAAGGATGGGGCCTCATCACTTCCTTAGATGAACCCTCCTACCAAAAGGAAGGATGGGGCCTCATCACTTCCTTAGATGAACCCTCCTACCAACAGGAAGGATGGGGCCTCATCACTTCCTTAGATGAACCCTCCTACCAACAGGAAGGACGGATCCTTTCCTTAGATAAACCCTCCTACCAACAGGAAGGACGGATCCTTTCCTTAGATAAACCCTCCTACCAACAGGAAGGACGGATCCTTTCCTTAGAGGACCAAGTGTGCCACAGGAAGAACAATAGAAGGTTTCAAATGGGTCTGAAGGCCGGAGGCTGTGAATCTACCTCTAACCGCAGTTTCATCACAAAGCTCAGCTCTGGTTCTGTCCTTCAGTCATCAACCCAACCTGCAGATCGCTCTTTAGATTCAAGTTTCTTTGTGTTTTATGTGCTTTATGTGTAACAAGTGCAATGGAGCGCTAACTCCCCACTCACTTCCAACAACCAAACTATACTTTAAAACAACACTAGACAATAAAAGGAACAATAAAGTGACTACATTTTTTTTTTAACGGCAACTACTAGAAAAGACTAAAGACAACCTCAAACTAGAGGCCACACCTGATCCAAACCTTCCATCAACTGGACGGTTCAACCGTCCTTTGGCCCAGATCAATAATCTTACCACCAAGGTGTGTCACATTCCGTACAGAACCTGAGTCAGCCTCTGAGTCAACCTCTGAGTCAGCCTCTGAGTCAGCCTCTGAGTCAACCTCTGAGTCAGCCTCTGAGTCAACCTCTGAGTCAGCCTCTGAGTCAACCTCTGAGTCAACCTCCGAGTCATCTTGCTAACAGAAGCCCCGCCCCCGGTCCACCTGAAGGCGTCTCACCTGGCGTATCCGATGATCAGGCTCCCGAACACGGTGCCTATACCGGCGCCCGACCCGGCCACGCCCACGGTGGCGGCTCCGGCGCCGATGAACTTGGCGGCGGTGTCGATGTCACGGCTCACCGCGCCGGTCTGGAAGCCGCGCAGCGCCACCTGCCGGGAGGCCGGGAGGCAGGAGGGAACCTGGAGGGGAGATGCAACACAGACCGCCGGCCTCAGAACGGAGGCTGCGCTGAAGGAGTGTGGCTACTGGACGTGTTCACGTTAGCCTCGGCCGACCTACAGAAGCCCTTTGGAACTGGGACTAAGGGCTTCACAAATAAAAGACTTGACCCTTTACTCTTTAAAAAAAACTAACTGAACATTAAATATCTATAGCTTATAAGCTAGCTGGGTGGCAGGATAGCTGTTGGGACTCGGCAGGTCACCGGTTCAAGTCCCCTAAACACCAGGGCACTGCCAAGGTGCCCTTGAGCAAGGCACCAGACCTACCCTGCTCCCCGGGCGCTGGATATACAATAGCTGCTCACTGCTCCTAATACTAGGATGGGCTAATGAAAATAAACTAAATTCACTGTGTTTAAGTGTGACCAATAAAGAGGATTCAATCCTCTAGATTGAGCCATCTCCTATGAGCTAGTATGACGGCTGAAGTGCGGGACCACTACACCAGACACCGTCATCACACGACCCCAGGGTCTGACCACCGGTGTATCCCTCCGCCGGACCACTCACCTCCACATCAGCGCGGTGTCCCGACACCACGCTAGCAGACAGGGGTCTGTAGAGGGCCCGGCCAGCAGCACGCACCTACAGCCAGGGAACACACACCATCAGTGAGGGACTGGGAGGAAGCCTTCCTGTGTACTCGTTACAAATGGCAAATAAAAATCTTGTATCAGGGAGGCGTCCATTTATTGACCCCAGGGGAAATTGTTCCCGTTATAAGTGTATGGCTCGAGATAAAAGTAAAGGCACATCAAGACATTAAATCAATATAGAAATATATGTGCATGTGTACATTCATAGAAAAACAAAACAGTATAAAAGGATCAGATGATATTAACATATAAAAACACAATGTACACAACCAACAACGAAGCCCCACCCACATCTGCTCTCCTGCATCCTCATTGGTCGTTATGTCAACAAAGGTTCAGCCTTCAGACAGCCTCAACCTCATCGTTCTTTCGTTGTCATTTTCCATTCAAATTAACATTATGATTATTTTTTTAACAAATACAAATTAATAAACAATTCAACGATTCAAATTTGATTCAAAGTTGTTGTCGTCTTCAGCCTCTTCAGGATAAACCCATCAGTCCAGGGGGGGAAACTACAAGAGATAAGAGGAGTCAATCCTCCAGGTTTAACTTGGTTTTTATAGTAGGACACAGGCAACTGTCTGTTGTCCTTGAGAAGGACAGCAGACCCCGTGAACCACAGGACTCCGGAGGAGCCGTGACCTCTGACCTAGCCCCCAGGGTCAGGTCCAGGGTGTAGGAAACAGGGAAGCCCTTAAAAAGGTTATTCATCCGTTTTTAAAACATTAGTCCTTAAAAACCAAAACCTGTACACAGTTCATGTTCAACAGAAGTGATATCCAGAGAACAGCTGGTGGACAGGGAGCTGCAGTGGTCAAGGGCACATGGAGGTAGAGGCTGGAGGTACAGCCTCTAAATCAGCAGCTCATCCACTGCATACCACAACAGACCTCCCTTAGAGGTACAGCCTCAGGTCTCAGGTCCTGCTCATGGAGGACTTGACATTGGTTGACCGAGGGCAGAATGCTGGGACTCAAAGATTTGGCTACAATTCGTGGACATTCAATTTTCGAAAGACAACCATAAGAGAGCAGAGTCGACATTGACATTCATTCATTCATAAATTCATTCATTAATTCATGCACTTATTTCTACTCACCAATGAAGGAGTGGAGACGAATTTAGCACAGGCGTACATATTGAGGGGATAAAGTGGTCCAATACAGACACGACTACTGGGTATTGATCTGTGATGAGAACAAAAGAAGAACAGAATTATGGATTATGGATTATTGCCTATTGGTTGATAGATTACTGTGAAGCCTGTGAGACACACTAAGGTCACGTCTGGCTCCACAAAAAGGAATATTTCACCAAGAAACACGGAATAGTACTCGGAAATACCCGTTCAGCAGGGGAATATCGTCCCCTAGCATACGTTAGTCACCGTTTATTGACTTTGACAAGAGGCAGAAATGACGATTTAACTCCTAAAGGGAGCGGAGAGACGCGGCTCTTACCTGACTGGAGCAGAGGTCGGACGGCAGAGGACTGCGCATGCTCAGGAAGAAAGACTACTTCCGGGTTTAGGGCGGAGCGGTTCAGCCAATCAGCGCATGTGAAGTTAATATAATGTATATAATGTTTATACATTAATAACCTCTCTTTGTGAAATTAAGTGTGTGGAAATATTTTTAGGATTCAAAGCTAATTATAAACAAAATTAATTAATCATTTGCGACAGAATGATTATTTGTTAATGTATTTATTGTTTTATTGTATTGTATTGTATTTGGTCTCCGTAGAATAGCATTATTAATATAGTTATTATTGTAGGGTACCATTGATTAAAGGAGACAGAAGAGTGCAACATATGGCACAATGCAGACCAACACAGAACAGAACTGTAACTCAGGAGTAGTAACTCAGTAGTAGTAACTCAGTAGTAGTAACACAGTAGCAGTAACACAGTAGTAGTAACACAGTAGTAGTAACACAGTAGTAGTAACACAGTAGTAGTAACTCAGTAGTAGTAACACAGTAGCAGTAACACAGTAGTAGTAACTCAGTAGTAGTAACACAGTAGTAGTAACACAGTAGTAGTAACTCAGTAGTAGTAACACAGTAGCAGTAACACAGTAGTAGTAACACAGTAGTAGTAACTCAGTAGTAGTAACACAGTAGTAGTAACACAGTAGTTGTAACACAGTAGTAGTAACACAGTAGTAGTAACACAGTAGTTGTAACACAGTAGTAGTAACTCAGTAGTTGTAACACAGTAGTTGTAACACAGTAGTAGTAACTCAGTAGTTGTAACACAGTAGTAGTAACACAGTAGTAGTAACACAGTAGTAGTAACTCAGTAGTTGTAACTCAGTAGTTGTAACACAGTAGTAGTAACACAGTAGTAGTAACACAGTAGTAGTAACCAGAAGTAACACAGATTAGATTCTAATTTATTGTCATTTCACAGCATTTACAGTACAGCGAAAATAATGTAGCATCTAACCAGAGTGCACATGTTACAGTAAAGTGCAGGTGATATAATGTACAGGTTAAATGTACAGGTTAGAAGACAGTCTACTGGCTATTAACTGGGATATGAGCATACTAGGTATATATATATATATATATATACCGGTAAAGTCGGTAAGTGAGTATTTAACAGGTAGTGATCAGGGGTATGCAGTTATTGAAAGCAGGATAAATATATATAAATGTAAATGTATATACAAGTGAGCATATATAAATGTATGGCATATATAAATGTATAAACAGGTCTATCAACAGTTGAGATTTAAATCTATATGGCAGGTACAGTAACCAGGTATCTTATTAATACATATGTAAACTATAGAGGTAGGTAGTCTTTTATTTTTACAGTTAGTCAAAGACATTGGTGGTGATTATTATAGGTGTTGAGCAGAGGGGGGGGGGCAGTGGGGGGGGGGGCAGCGGAGGGGAGGGGCAGCAGAGGGGGGGGGGCAGCAGAGGGGAGGGGCAGCAGAGGGGGGGGCAGCAGGGGGGGGGGGGGGCAGGGGGGGTGCCAGCGGAGGGGGGGGCAGCGGAGGGGGGGGCAGCAGAGGGGGGGGCAGCAGAGGGGGGGGCAGCAGAGGGGGGGGCAGCAGAGGGGGGGGGGCAGCAGAGGGGAGGGGCAGCAGAGGGGGGGGCAGCAGAGGGGGGGGCAGCAGAGGGGGGGGGGCAGCAGAGGGGAGGGGCAGCAGAGGGGGGGGCAGCGGAGGGGGGGGCAGCAGAGGGGGGGGGGCAGCAGAGGGGAGGGGCAGCAGTGGGGGGTGGGGGCTGTCTTCGTGGTTCAGAGCTCAGAGAGATGACAGCTGAGGGGAAGAAGCTGTTCCTAAGCTGCTTGACTTGGAACTGAGGTTTATATAGCGCCTCCCGGAGGGGAGGAGGGCACACAGTCCATGGTTGGGGTGAGAGGGGTGTGGGTGTTTATTGCAGGGAGGGGTAGTCCAACGATGCGTTGGGCGGTTTTCACCACCCTCTGCAGCGCTTTACGGTTGAAACAGGGCAGTTGCCGTACCGCACTGTGATGCAGTTGGTGAGGATGCTTTCGATAGCACACCGGTAAAAGTTCACCAGAATCTGAGGTGACAGGTGGGCTTTCCTCAGTCTCCTCAGGAAGAAGAGAGGCTGGTGAGCCTTCTTTACCAGTGAGGCCGTGTTGAGGGACCAGGAGAGGTCCTTGGAGACCTCTCACAGTAGTAGTAACACAGTAGTAGTAACACAGTAGTAGTAACACAGTAGTAGTAACACGGTAGTAGAGTGTCGTCCCAGACGGAGCCACCAGGGGGAAGCAATACACAGCTGAGTTCACCACTGACACCCGTCCACGCTTAAGAAAGCTGCGATGGGTTTAGATGTAATGTAAAGGTGTGTATATCATATATCGTATATGTATATCATGTATAGGTTATACATGTCTCAAAATTTGAGTCAATAATTACAACGTAAAATACGGGCGTATGGGCTTTAATGCAGTGTCGATTTATTTTCAGTTTATAATTATTATATATTTAAATTCTGTAAAACAAACGCCCAGATGAAATCCACGTAAATTGCTAAAATAAATATTTAAAAAAATAATTGAGATAATAAACAATCTCTTATCTCCAACTGCTGTCAGACCGTCCTACTCCTGGAGGAGGAGGATGAGAGAGACGGGGGGATTCCTCTACCGCCTCCGCATCTGCACCCAGTCATCCCTCCCTCCCTCCCTCCCTCCCTCCCTCCCTCCCTCCCTCCCTCCTACCCGGCGTGATGTGACCGTTACGCACGCCTATAATAAACCGGGGGACGCGCTTCTCCTCCGGTGGGTGAATCCTCCCTGTGACGTCACTCCCAGTGCCTGATAAATAGAGCTGGAAGGAGAAGTCCTCTCCTCACTCCGACTCACTCCACGTATCATTCATCCCGGCGCGTAAAACCGACAGGATTACACTCGAGGAGGTCAGCCTGCACTGGGATCTTTAACAGGACATACCGCTACTCCTCATAGACGACACATCAAGTGAGTTCAACATTATCCCAGCGGCAGTTTTGCGTGTGTGTGTGTGTGTGTGTGTGTGTGTGTGTGTGTGTGTGTGTGTGTGTGTGTGCGTGCGTGCGTGCGTGCGTGCGTGTGTGTGTGTGTGTGTGTGTGTGTGTGGTTTAACCCCTGGAGACAGTATGTGTCGTGTGTTTAACGCGTGGTGCCCGGGTCTCTCATCCACAGCCCCCCCCCCCACACACACACAGAGAGAGAGTCGACCATGACTTTGAACAAGGGGGACAAGAAGCTGCGGAACATGGAGCGGAGGCGCGGCAGTGCGCCCTTCCCAGCGCACCTCCCCAACCCGCACCGGAGGAGCATGCCGGTGGACGACCGGGAGCTGCGCGCCTCCGTGCCCTCGGGCCAGGCGGCGGACGAGCTGTCCTCCGGCAACCTGCTGCGCTGCGCCTACTCCTCCACCACCACCGCCTACTCCTCCTGCCCCGGGGGGGAGCAGCCACACCTCCTGCGGGACAGCCGCGTGTCGGACTCCTCCGACTCGGTGATCTCGTCCGGCAGCGACGCGGAGCAGTCGCCGGTGTACAAGGTGGTGCTCCTGGGGGAGCACGGCGTGGGCAAGTCCAGCCTGGCGCGCATCTTCGGCGGAGTGGAGGAGGCGCACGACTCCGAGGAAGCAGGTGAGACGAGGATGATGAAGATGAAGATGATAATAGTGGTGTCGGTGGTGGTGTCGCCTGGCGATGACTCAGATAAAAACTAGTGGAGATAACGGAGGTGGAGGTGTTATTCGCGCTCCAAGTGACGGCTTTGAGTAATTAATCCGCCTAATAAACATTCCTATTAATCATGAATCAAGGAGGAAATCATGAGTGACTAATGATGACTGAACCATGTGTCTTGATCTGTCGCTATGGAAACAGACCACAATAACCGATGATGAACACAGATTGATCATATGTAGACCTACTTATTTCTACTATATTTAGGCTCTATCCTCTCATCTCCCAAACTCTGCATGTTTTCACCTGAATGAGCTGAACTGTAATGCAGTGACCGTAGTCTCCAATAGAGTCATGTGAATTCCCCTCCATATTCATATTTATTTACCGAATATTTGCCGTCCATGAATTCAAATTCCATCGTCGTCTTTCCCCAGGAAACACATACGACCGATCGGTGATGGTGGACGAGGAGGAGGCGTCCATTGTGTTGTATGATGTGTGGGAACAGGTGAGAACCGTGGAACTTATATACGAAAACAAAAAACTATCATACTTACTATGACTATTCAGCCGATGGCCCCCCCCACCCCCGGAGTGACGTGTGTGGTGATGCTGCCACTCTGTTACCAGGACAACAGCCCCTGGCTGAAGGAGCAGTGCATGAAGCTGGGCGACGCCTACATCATCGTCTACTCAGTGACGGACAGGTCGAGCTTCGAGAAGGCGTCGGAGCTGCGGATCCAGCTGCGGCGCGCACGGCAGTCTGAGGACATCCCCATCATCCTGGTGGGCAACAAAAGTGACCTGGTGCGCTCGCGGGAGGTGGCCAAAGACGGTGAGTCGGACGTCACCCAGATTATTTAGAACTTTCTAACTATATATATACTATATATTTATACTATATATTTATATTATATATTTATATTATATATTTATACTATATATTTATATTATATATTTATATTATATATTTATACTATATATTTATACTATATATTTATATTATATATTTATATTATATATTTATACTATATATTTATATTATATATTTATATTATATATTTATACTATATATTTATATTATATATTTATATTATATATTTATACTATATATTTATATTATATATTTATACTATATATTTATATTATATATTTATACTATATATTTATATTCATACCTTCATCACTTAACACATGGGTTCTCCCCATGCTGAGAGAGTGGGTGAGTGTCAGAAAGAGAGTGAGGGTGAGAGAGAGGGTGAGGGTGAGAGAGAGGGTGAGGGTGAGGGTGAGAGAGGGTGAGGGTGAGAGAGAGGGTGAGGGTGAGAGAGAGAGTGAGGGTGAGAGAGAGAGTGAGGGTGAGGGTGAGAGAGAGGGTGAGGGTGAGAGAGAGAGTGAGGGTGAGAGAGAGAGTGAGGGTGAGAGAGAGGGTGAGGGTGAGAGAGTAGGTGAGGGTGAAGGTGAAAGTGGGATAGTGGGAGAACCTAGCCAGGAGACATAGTGGGAGACATAGTGGGAGACATAGCCAGGATGTTCAGGTTCTAAATGCATGTCGCCTATGAACTGTGATCTCACCTCATAAAGGCGAGGAGTCCCTAGGGTGGAGCTGGGAGCTGCACAGCAAGCCCCGAGAACAATCAAAACATTGCAACCCCGATTAGAGCGTCGCTACAAGGAGTTCATTAAAACATCTGACCTCCTGACCTCCGACCCCTAACTCTTGTCCCTTCTCCCCCCCGTCCTGCAGAGGGCAGCGCCTGCGCCGTGGTCTTCGACTGCAAGTTCATCGAGACGTCGGCCTCGCTGCACCACAACGTGCTGGACCTGTTCCAGGGCATCGTGCGGCAGGTCCGCCTGCGGCGAGACACCAAGGAGGACAACGCCCGCCGCATGGCCAGCTGCAAGAGGCGGGAGAGCATCAGCAAGAAGGCCCGGCGCTTCCTGGGCCGCATGGTTGCTCGCAAGAACAAGAAGATGGCCTTTAGGCAGAAGTCCAAGTCGTGTCACGACCTCTCGGTGCTCTGAGGGGGGACGCGGGAGGACACCCCCCCCACGCCTCCCCCACGCCTCCCCCATGCCTCCCTCTCCCCCCCGCTGAAGACCAGATGCTGTGTGTGTGTGTGTGTGTGTGTGTTTTAACACTAACACTGTAAAGGACTAGCGCCGTTGTACAGAAATACAGCAATATATTTTTTATCTTGTATTACAACTAAACACAAGGGCAGACGGGACTCCAAGAGACAGGAGTACTACGCATGTTGTTGACCTTTATTTATTACGATTAGCATTATTATTATTTTGATTTAGTTCTGCGTCCGCCCACATGCTGCGGTGTGTGTGCGGGCTCGGCTGTATCTCACTTTTGGTAGATGGTCCTGAAGTTCCGCTCGTTGGAACACATGTGTGTGTGTTAGTGTGTGTGTGTGTGTGTCAACAGTATTTTGAGAGGAACACGTTCCACTCCAGGTGTTGTCCATCTCAGACCTTGGTTCTCCTCGATGTGGGGTGCGCAGGTCCGTACCTCCATAGGGAGAACGTCGTCCTAAGTTGCTCCATGATGTTTGTGTTTGTTTGTGGTTTGTCTATAAAGTTTGTTAAATGAACGAGTGACGGCAATAAACAGACGATTGTAGGTGTGAAATGTGGAGTTACGTTGAGATGATTGTTTACATTTGCTTATTTTGCAATAAAACATCAAATCCAGCTTCTTCTCCTTGTGTGTGTCTCCTTGTGTGTGTCTTGATGTGTGTGTCTCCTTGTGTGTGTCTCCTTGTGTGTGTCTTGATGTGTGTGTCTCCTTGTGTGTGTCTCCTTGTGTGTGTCTTGATGTGTGTGTCTCCTTGTGTGTGTCTTGATGTGTGTGTCTCGTGTGTGTTTCTTGTTGTGTATGTGTTTCTCGTTGTGTGTGTCACACAGTGGCTTATTTTAAGCGTTTAACGGTCTCATGAATTTTCATGGATGAGATTCAGATCAGCGGAACCAAGGCTCACAGGAAGGGAGTTAGTGGACGAGTTAAACATTAACCCTCCAGGAACCACAGGAGCACGACCAGTTTCCACTGCCTTTTAAACTCTTCCCACACCACCGCCGGGAGACAAACACACTTCACACACTTCACACACACTCACGCACACTCACGATCCAGGTCCAGAGCCAGCAGGGGGTGAAGAAGGAGCCGGTTGGTGTTACTAACGTCCAGCACCACCCGTCTTGCACCACCCGTCCAGCACCACCCGTCTTGCACCACCCATCCGGATGTAGCGGATGTTGAAGGATTGAGGTCAATATTACCTGGCAGATACACACACCTTCTCCTGATTCCCCGGTATGTACTACTGTATATTATAACCTCGTTCGTTTCGCTGTTTGTTTGTCTGTTAGTTTGTTTGTCTGTCTTTCTGTCTGTCTGTCTGTGCTTAGATTACTTATGGCTCAACTGTTGTATTACTAGTAGTAGTAGTATTACCTTACTGCTCAACTGTTGACCAGATTAAACTGTTCAATGTTTCAGGCCTCTTACTCACACTGTTTTCTGTATTTCTTTAATTGTTCGAGTTTGGTTGTTAAAGGTATATATACATATATATATACTGTATATACAGCTAAAGAACCGACTGATTTCTCAAATTGTTTCTAGAAGATGAGGTCATGTGATGATTGTTTGCTGTACTGTGTGTCAGTTAGTGGACTGTTCACTACAACTAGATCCACTGCAGTGAATCAGTAACAAAACATCACAACCAAAATATGTGATGGGAGATATTTGATACGTAACTTTTAAACCCGTAGGGGTCCATGACTACACAGCACACTCTACCGATGTTCATCAGAGCTCTTACAGTAAGATCATTATGATATTAATATAACATCAATGAAATCAATCTTTGTTAACTGATAACAGAGCCTTGTTCTCCTCCACAGCTGTGGATGGTTCATGTCTTCATGCTCTGCTCCGGAGCCAACCTTAAAATAGGAATACCAGAAAACTATGATGGAATATTTCCCTGGTATCTTTCCAAGGTAACTTTAAAAAAATAGTATTATCCTATGTAGTTTTTATACACTAACAGTTTATGAATGAAGGTTTAAAAACAGATGAATGTGGATGATGACCCACACTTTCATTAAGCTAAATGAATACACGCAGGTTAAACATGTAAATGAAATCCCCTTTAAACTTGGAGAGGAATATGTTAGGTTTAAGAGCTGTTATTTGCGTATAACTTGTTATAACTGGCATCCGTTAGCTACTAGTAAAATATCCATTGAGAATATCTGTTTAAAGCTTGACCCTTTAGATGTTAGACCGCCCCTGGCTTCTGATCAATTAGGGCATCTCTTCTGTGATTGGTTCAGAGAATCTATCTTGCCTGTTAATCACAGGTGCGTGAAATGCAACACTTATCATTGGTGGTAAAAAGTAGGGCGGGAGGCAGCAGAGCGGGAGGGGGAAGGTGGGACAGTTTGTTGGTTGTTTAGATTCAAATGTCACTCTCTTCCACTGTATTCTGCTCTCTCTCTCTCTCTTTATACTTTCAAATCTCTTACAGCACCTTGAATTAAATAGATACATTGCAATAGATTATCATATGTTGAGGTAGTCAGGTGGCTCACCAGTAGAGGTCAGAGGTCAGCTGATTCTCCAGTAGAGGTCAGGTGGTTCACCAAAAAGAGAGGTCAAAGGTCAGGTGGTTCACCAGAGAGAGAGGTCAGAGGTCAGGTGGTTCCTAAGTAGAGGTCAGGTGGTTCACCAGCAGTGTGTGTCCAGCTCCCCAGTCTGGACACCAACTACAGTGAGCTCCAGATCCGGGGGGACGATGAGGGCATCTTCGGCGTGGACGCAGCCTTCCTGTACGCTCTGAAGCCCTTGGACCGGGAGAAGCAGCCCTCCTACTCTCTACAGGTGAGACTCATGTCCTCCTACTCTCTACAGGTGAGACTCATGTCCTCATGACTCTCTACAGGTGAGACTCATGTCCTCCTACTCTCTACAGGTGAGACTCATGTCCTCATGACTCTCTACAGGTGAGACTCATGTCCTCATGACTCTCTACAGGTGAGACTCATGTCCTCCTACTCTCTACAGGTGAGACTCATGTCCTCATGACTCTCTACAGGTGAGACTCATGTCCTCATGACTCTCTACAGGTGAGACTCATGTCCTCATGACTCTCTACAGGTGAGACTCATGTCCTCCTACTCTCTACAGGTGAGACTCATGTCCTCATGACTCTCTACAGGTGAGACTCATGTCCTCATGACTCTCTACAGGTGAGACTCATGTCCTCATGACTCTCTACAGGTGAGACTCATGTCCTCCTACTCTCTACAGGTGAGACTCATGTCCTCATGACTCTCTACAGGTGAGACTCATGTCCTCATGACTCTCTACAGGTGAGACTCATGTCCTCCTACTCTCTACAGGTGAGACTCATGTCCTCATGACTCTCTACAGGTGAGACTCATGTCCTCATGACTCTCTACAGGTGAGACTCATGTCCTCATGACTCTCTACAGGTGAGACTCATGTCCCCATGTCTTCTCTCTGCAGGTGTCTTTCGTGATTAAGTCTGTGTGGACTATAGGTTCATATTTATGTATTTGTCTGTGTGGGTATACAAGATACAAGATGCTTTATTGGCCATTTGTAGTACAATGGAATACTTACTCCCCGTTCCCTTCCTTAGTATGAATTTTGAAAACCAAAAAATAGTATATACAATAAAAATGAACATAAAAAGAACAGAACAATAAAGTGACGGATTATATTTACATGTTTTGAATTGATAGTACCAGTAGTGCAGCAGCATCATGAATACAGTGCAGTACAGTGCAGTAACTGTGATGAGTCCAGAGAGTCCAGCAAAGTATGATAGAGTAATGTTAATGACATGTTATGATAGTGTAATGTTAATGACATGTTATGATAGTGTAATGTTAATGACATGTTATGATAGTGTCATGTTAATGACATGTTATGATAGTGTAATGTTAATGACATGTTATGATAGTGTAATGTTAATGACATGTTATGATAGTGGCAGCACTCCTAGCAGTTCATTAGGTCTCTGCCTGTGGATAAGAACTATCCTTAAACCTGGTAGTCCTTGCTGTACGGATGCTGCGCAACCGGCGACCAGACGGTAGGGAGGAGAAGAGATGCATTCAAGTGCATTCATGCGTGCAAACAAGTGTGTGTGTGTGTGTATGTGCGCCTGTGTGTGTGCATGCATGTGTGTGTGTGTGTGTGCGTGCGTGTGTGTGTGTGTTTGTATATGTGTGTGTGTGAGTGTGTGCATGTGTGTGTATATGTGTGTGTGTGTGTATTTGTGTGTGTGTGTGTGTTTATGTGTGTGTGTGTGTGTGTGTGTGTGTGTGTGTGTGTGTGCATGTGTGTGTGTGCATGTGTGTGTGTGTATATTTGTGTGTGTGTGTGTGTGTGTGTGTGTGTGTGTGTGTGTGTGTGTGTGTGTGTGTGTGTGTGTGTAGATGCTGTACCGTGCAGCAGGCCAGCGCCAGAGCTTCACGGTGGAGGTGTGTGTCATCGACAAGAACGACAACGTCCCGTCCTTCACGGCAGTCAGCATGAGGGGCAGCGTGCAGCTGGGCCTGCTCAAAGGTAGCCATACTAGACAGGTGCTAGACATCATCAGGTGATGCCTGTCTGTATCTGTGTCTATCTGTCTCTGTGTCTGTCTGTGTGTCTGTCTGACTGTGAGTCTGTGTGTCTGTGTGTCTGTGTGTCTGTGTGTCTGTGTGTCTGTGTGTCTGTGTGTCTGTGTGTCTGTGTTTGTATGTCTGTGTCTCTGTGTGTTTGTGTGCTTGTGTGTCTGTGTGTCTGTGTGTCTGTGTGTCTGTGTGTCTGTGTGTCTGTGTGTCTGTGTGTCTGTGTGTCTGTGTGTCTGTGTGTCTGTGTGTTTGTATGTCTGTGTGTCTGTGTGTTTGTGTGTTTGTGTGTCTGTGTGTCTGTGTGTCTGTGTGTCTGTGTGTCTGGTTCCTGTGTGTTTCCGTTTTCCTGTGTGTCTCATGGGCACATTGGAGGAGTTGTGAAGTGTTTGTGAAGGGAAGGAGGAGGGAGACACTCTCTAACACTGTGTATGTGTGTGTGTGTGTGTGTGTGTGTGTGTGTGTGTGTGTGTGTGTGTGTGTGTGTGTGTGTCAGGGATTCCCTTCATGCGTGTGGAGGCGTCGGACCGCGATGACAGGAACACAGCCCACGCCGACCTGAGATTCCTCCTGATGGACCAGACACCCCGCATCCCTGCTGCCCACATGTTCTCTATAGACACTGTAAACGGAGAGGTGTCCCTCACAGAGGACGGTTAGTAATACTACTACTAGTACTGGTACTACTAGTACTAGTACTACTAGTACTAGTACTACTAGTACTACTTGTACTATTAGTACTAGTAGTACTATTAGTACTATTAGTATCACCACATGTTCTCTATAGACACTGTTAACGGAGAGGTGTCCCTCACAGAGGACGGTTAGTAATACTACTACTAGTACTGGTACTACTAGTACTAGTACTACTAGTACTGGTACTACTAGTACTAGTAGTACTACTAGTACTACTAGTACTATTAGTATCACCACATGTTCTCTATAGACACTGTTAACAGAGAGGTGTCCCTCACAGAGGACGGTTGGTAATACTTCTACTAGTACTAGTACTAATAGTACTACTCGTACTACTAATACTATTAATACTACTCGTACTACCACATGTTCTCTATAGACACTGTAAACAGAGAGGTGTCCCTCACAGAGATCTTTTGTAATACTACTGATACTACTAGCAGTGCTAGCACTACTACTACTAGAAATGAATAATACTATTACCACTACTACAATTAGTACGTCACATGTTGTCCATTCAGGACATGATGTCTCTGGGAACGGGAAGTGATATCTCTATGAACCAGGAAGTGATGCATCTGTGAACTAGGAAGTGATGTGTCTCTCCAGGGGCGTCGACGCTGGACCCTGAGATGTGTGGGCGGTACAAGCTACTGGTGATGGTGAAGGACATGGCGGGCAAGGCCAACGCCTTCTTCTCCACCGGCACCGTCACAGTGGAGGTCACCGGGAACACCTGGGCCTCGCCGGACCCCGTCCGCCTCCAGGAGAACCTCCCGGGACCCTACCCCATCCCCATCTCCCAGGTGACCTCGTCATGACCTCATCAGGACTTCAGCATAACGCCATCACCACCATGAGATCGCCACCATGACATCACCACCATGAGATCACCATGACATCACATTGACATGACCACCATGACATCACCACCATGACATCACAATGACATCACCACCATGACATCACAATGACATCACCACCATGACATCTCATTGACATTACATTGACATCACCACCATGACATCACCACCATGAGATCACAATGACATCACCACCATGACATCACCACCATGAGATCACAATGACTTCACCACCTTGACATCACAATGATATCACCACCAGGAGATCACCACTGTGACATCACAATGACATCATCACAATGACATCACCAATGTGACATCACAATGACATCACCACTGTGACATCACAATGACGTCAGCCTGATGTGTCCATCACCATGACAGGGTCATTACATCACCGTGACATCATCACCATGACAATCATTGTGACATAATCCAGATATAATGGTGACATAATGGTGACATAATGGTGATATAATGGTGATATAATGGTGATATAATGGTGACATAATGGTGACATAATGGTGATATAATGGTGATATAATGGTGATATAATGGTGACATAATGGTGACATAATGGTGATATAATGGTGATATAATGGTGATATAATGGTGACATAATGGTGTAATAATATATTATTATACATAATGGCCCAATAAGTCACCTTATTGACGTGATGTTGCTGCACAGTTTGAGACTTGAGGAGCTTCAACAGGTCAGAGAGGTGACACTATACTGAGAACTGATAGAACCACACACACTATACTGAGAACTGATAGAACCACACACACTATACTGAGAACTGATAGAACCACACACACTATACTGAGAACTGATAGAACCACACACACTATACGCTACTGAGAACTGATAGAACCACACACACTATACTGAGAACTGATAGAACCACACACACTATACTGAGAACTGATAGAACCACACACACACTATACTGAGAACTGATAGAACCACACACACTATACGCTACTGAGAACTGATAGAACCACACACACTATACTGAGAACTGATAGAACCACACACACTATACTGAGAACTGATAGAACCACACACACTATACTGAGAACTGATAGAACCACACACACTATACTGAGAACTGATAGAACCACACACACTATACTGAGAACTGATAGAACCACACACACTATACTGAGAACTGATAGAACCACACACACTATACGCTACTGAGAACTGATAGAACCACACACACTATACTGAGAACTGATAGAACCACACACACTATACTGAGAACTGATAGAACCACACACACACTATACTGAGAACTGATAGAACCACACACACTATACGCTACTGAGAACTGATAGAACCACACACACTATACTGAGAACTGATAGAACCACACACACTATACGCTACTGAGAACTGATAGAACCACACACACTATACTGAGAACTGATAGAACCACACACACTATACTGAGAACTGATAGAACCACACACTATACGCTACTGAGAACTGATAGAACCACACACACTATACGCTACTGAGAACTGATAGAACCACACACACTATACTGAGAACTGATAGAACCACACACACTATACGCTACTGAGAACTGATAGAACCACACACACTATACTGAGAACTGATAGAACCACACACACTATACTGAGAACTGATAGAACCACACACACTATACTGAGAACTGATAGAACCACACACACTATACTGAGAACTGATAGAACCACACACACACTATACTGAGAACTGATAGAACCACACACACACTATACTGAGAACTGATAGAACCACACACACTATACGATACTGAGAACTGATAGAACCACACACACTATACGCTACTGAGAACTGATAGAACCACACACACTATACGCTACTGAGAACTGATAGAACCACACACACTATACGCTACTGAGAACTGATAGAACCACACACACTATACGCTACTGAGAACTGATAGAACCACACACACTATACGCTACTGAGAACTGATAGAACCACACACTCCAACACTTCACCAGACCCGGGCTCCACCAGCCAGCGTCTCTGCACCCCTGAGCTCCATTAGTATTACTTTGAATTGCTTTGTGTCTGTGCTCACATTACCGACTGTTCTGCTTCGCCGTCAAGATCATTTTACCGTGACCCAACACAACTGTCGATAGCGGGAGAGAGTGGAGGAGGAGGGAGGAGGAGGGAGGAGGAGGAGGTGGAGGAGGTGGAGGAGGAGGGAGGAGGAGGGAGGAGGAGGAGGAGGGAGGAGGAGGGGGGGGAGGAGAGAGTGGAGGAGGAGGGAGTGGAGGAGCATTGTGTTGCCAGGCGTGGGTCTTTCTTAGTGGGTCATACATTATTGATACTGATGCTGAGACGTGTCTCCTCACAGACGAACTCTCAGAGGTCACTTTGACCACCATCACCTCCTCCCTCCCTGCCCCTCCTCTTCTTCATCCCTCCTCTTCTCTCCTCCTCCTACCCCTCCTCCTCCTCCTCCTCCTCCTCCTCCTCCTCCTCCTCCTCCTCCTCCTCCTCCTCCTCCTCCTCCTCCTCCTCCTCCTCCTCATTCTCCTCCTCCTCATTCTCCTCCTACCTCCAGTGCTGAGCGCAGCTGATTTCACACATAAGTCCCATGTCTGTGTTTTAAATGAACCAATCCAGCGTGATTTCCTCACATTACTGATGACTTCTACTTCAGAATCACTTCAAACTTTTAGGTTTTTTAACATGTGGCCTAAGCTATGTATCTATCTATCTATCTATCTATCTATCTATCTATCTATCTATCTATCTATCTATCTATCTATCTATCTATCTATCTATCTATCTATCTATCTATCTATCTATCTATCTATCTATCTATCTATCTATCTATATATCTATCTATCTATCTATCTATCTGTCTGTATGTCTCTCTGTCCAGCCATATCTCTATATATATATATATCTATATCTATATCTATATA
>CM051000.1:24855856-24863356 GCA_027704905.1 Muraenolepis orangiensis
ACTGACCCAAGTCAAGTCAAGTCAAGTCAAGTTTATTGTCACTTCACAGTTTACACAAGTATAAAGCAGTGAGTGAAAATCTTATGTGCAATAAGATAAGTTAAAAAATAAAAATAAAAATGCAATTCATAAAATGCAATATATCGGCACAGAAAAAGAGCAATATGTATATATAAATCAATGTAATCAAATATACATTGTTATATGCTATACGCCCTTGTTCAGCAGCCTGATGGCCTGACTGTGGAAGCTATCTCTGTGTACGGCACTTGATACTGCGGTATCGCCTGCCTGGCGGTAAAAGTGAATACAGTTCGTGGCTGGGGTGGGCATTGTCTTTTATGATGCGTTTGGCCTTGGCCATGCACCGCTGCTTGTATATATCCAGGAGGGAGGGGAGCTCACCTCCAACAATATCGCTCAACAAGCGCTCTGCGCTCGAGTGCGGTGCAGTTCCCGTACCAGGCGGTGATACACCCTGTAAGAACACTCTCGATGGTGCCGGTATAGAATGTTCTCAGGATGCGGGGGCCCATGCTGAATTTCCTCAGACGCCTGAGGAAATACAGGCGTTGTTGGGCACTTTTCCCCGTGTGTGGTGTGTGTGGACCATGTGAGGTCCTCAGAGATGTGCACGGCGAGGAACTTGAAGCCGCTGACCCTCTCTACTGCAACACCGTCGATGGAGATAGGGCTGTGCTCTCCTCTCTGCTTCCTGTAGTCCACGATCAGCTCCTTGGTCTTCTTGACGTTGAGGGCGAGGCTGTTCTCCTGGCACCACTGCTCCAGCGATCCGACCTCCTCCCTGTAGGCTGTCTCGTCGTCGCCGGCGATCAGGCCATCACTGTCGTGTCGTCAGCAACTGACGATGACGTGGAGCTGTGCATAGCATGCAGTCGTGGTGTAGAGGAGTAGAGGAGAGGGCTCAGCACGCATCCCTGGGGGGCTCCCGTGTTGAGGGTCAGTGGCTCTGATGTGGTGCTGCCCATCCTCACCACCTGGCGGCGGTCCGACAGGAGGTCCAGTATCCAGCTGCACGTGGATGGGGGCACGCCTAGACCTCTAAGCTTGGTGTCGAGCTTGGCAGGAACTATCGTGTTGAACGCTGAGCTGTAGTCCACAAACAGCATTCGCACATAACAGTTATTTCCCTCCAGGTGGGAAAGGGCAGTGTGGAGGGCCATGGCAATTGCGTCGTCCGTGGATCTGCTTTGACGATATGCCATATGATATATGGGTCCAGTGTGGCAGGTAACACGGAGCAAATAAAGCCCTTGACCAACCTCTCGAAGCATTTGCTGACAATCGAGGTGAGGGCTACAGGTCTATAGTCGTTCAGGCATGTTACCTTGGGTTGTTTGGGGACAGGCACGATGGTGGACATCTTGAAGACCGCGGGAACAACAGCCTGGGACAGGGAGAGGTTTAAGATGTCTGCAAAGACTCCTGCCAACTGGTCTGCGCATGCTCTGAGGACGCGGCCCGGGATGACGTCGGGGCCTGCCGCCTTACGGATGTTCAACCGCTTGAAGGTGCGGCGCACATCCGCCTCCGAGATGCTCAGCAGGCTGGTCTCCTCAGGCGGCGCCTGCAGCATAGAGTCCGATTGGTCCGACCAGCATTGGACCTCCCTCACGGCGATTGGTTGCTGCTTCAGTCTCAGCCAATAGGCGGGGAGTAGCTGGATGGAGCGGTGGTCTGATTTGCCGAACGGTGGGCGGAGGAGGGCCTTGTTGCCATCACGGAAGGGGGTGTAGCAGTGGTCGAGGATCCGCTCACCCCGTGTGTTGCTCGTTATGTGTTCGGGAGAACCTTCTTCAGGTTCTCCTTGTTGATGTCCCCCACCACGATGAGAGCAGCCTCAGGGTGTGCCGACTCCTGTTTGCTGATAGCCCCATACAGTTCCTTCAGCGCTGGGTCCGTGTTGGCTTGTGGGGGAAGCGGTCACGGTTACCGCTGTAAACTCCCGAGGTAGCCAGTATGGACGGCACATAAGAATCAGGTACTCCAGGTCCGGGAACAGAAAGACTTGAGGGGATGTACATGACTTTGGTTGCACCAAGATCTGTTTATCATGAGACAGACTCCGCGATCTTTACCGGAGAGAGCCTTTGTTCTGGTGGACGGAAAATCCTGTTGGCTCGATAGCTGCGTCCGTAACCCCCTCCGACATCTATGTCTCTGTGGATACACTAACCCAACATTAACCTAACACTAACCTAACACTAACCTAAGACTGACCCAACACTAACCCAACAATAACCCAACACTGACCCAACACTAACCCAGCCCTAACCTAGCGGTGTGTGTAGTTCCAGATCAGCATCGTGGTGGAGCGTCCGGATGGGAGGGAGATGGCCGAGCCGGTGGAGCTCAGGGTGATGGTGGGGGACGCCAATGACAACAGACCCACCTTCCCTCAGGCCCAGTACCACACCGTGGTCAAGGAGCTGGCCCACAGAGGTCTGCTGGTGTCACTGTCTACATGTTGGGAGGGGGGGGTTCCTGTTTATCTCAACAGACCCACCAGGACCCTCCCCCCTCTCTCTCCCCCTCTCCTCTTCTTCCACCCTCTCTCCCCCCTCTCCCCTTCTGTCTCTCTCTCCCCCCCTCTCCCCACAATCTCTCTCCCTCTCCCTCTCTCCCCCTCTCTCCCCCTCTCTCTCCCTATCCCCCCTCTCCCCCTTTCCCCACCCTCTCTGACCCTCTCTCCCCCTCTCCCCTTCTGTCTCCTCTCTCTCTCTCTCTCTCCCCACAATCTCTCTCCCTCCTCTCCTCTCCCCCTCCCCTCTCCCCCCCTCTCGCCTCTCCCTCTCTCTCCTCCTCCTCTCCCCCTCCTCTCCCCTCTCCTCCCCTCTCTCCCTCTCCCCTCTCCTCTCCCTCCTCTCCTCCTCTCTCCCTCTCCCTCTCCCTCTCTCTCCCTCCCCCCTCTCCCCCTCTCTCCCCTCTCCCTCTCTCCCCTCACCCTCTCTCCCTCCCCCTCTCTCCCTCCCTCTCCCCCTCTCCCCACCCTCTCTCCCCTCCTCTCCCCTCTCTCCCTCTCCCTCTCCCTCTCCCTCTCCCCTCTCTCCTCCCCTCCTCTCCCTCCTCCCCTCTCTCCCCTCTCTCTCCTCCCTCTCCTCTCCCTCCTCTCCCCCCCTCTCTGCCCCTCTCTCCCCTCTCTCTCCCTTCTCTCTCCCCTCTCTCCCCTCTCCCCCCCTCTCTCCCCCTCCCCCCTCTCCCCTCTCCCCCCCTCCCTCTCCCCCCTCCCCTCTCTCCCCCCTCCCCCTCCCCCCCTCTCTGCCCCTCTCTCCCCTCTCTCTCCCCTCTCTCCCCTCCCCCTCTCCCCCTCCCCCTCTCTCCCTCTCCTCCCCCTCTCTCCCCTCCTCTCCTCCTCCCCTCTCCTCCCCTCTCCCCCCTCTCTCCCCTCCTCTCTCCCCCCTCTCTCCCCTCCCCCCTCTCCCCCCTCTCCCCTCTCCCCACCCTCTCCTCACCCCCTCTCTCCCCCCTCTCTCCCCCCTCTCCCCCTCTCCCCACCCTCTCTGCCCCTCTCTCCCCCTCTCTCCCCCTCTCTCCTCCCTATCCCCCCTCTCCCCCTCTCCCCACCTCTCTGCCCCTCTCTCTCCCTCTCTCCCCCTTCTCTCTCCCTATCCCCCTCTCCCCCTCTCCCACCCTCTCTGCCCCTCTCTCCCTCCCTCTCTCCCTCTCTCTCCCCCTCTCCCCCCCTCTCTCCCCTCTCTCCCCCCTCTCCCCACCCTCTCTCCCCCTCTCTCTCCCCCCCTCTCCCCTCTCCCCACCCTCTCTGCCCCTCTCTGCCCCTCTCTCCCCCCTCTCTCCCCCTCTCTCTCCCTATCCCCCCTCTCCCCCTCTCCCCAACCTCTCTGCCCTTCTCTCTCCCTCTCTCCCTTCTCTCTCCCTATCCCCCTCTCCCCCTCTCCCCACCCTCTCTGCCCCTCTCTCCCCCTCTCTCTCCCTCTCTCCCCCTCTCCCCACCCTCTCTGCCCCTCTCTCCCCCTCTCTCTCTCTCCCTCTCTCCCCCTCTCTCTCCCTCTCTGCCCCTCTCTCCCCCTCTCTCTCCCTCTCTCCCCCTCTCCCCACCCTCTCTGCCCCTCTCTCCCCCTCTCTCTCCCTCTCTCCCCCTCTCTCTCCCTCTCTGCCCCTCTCTCCCCCTCTCTCCCTCCCCCACAGGGACAGAGATCCTGACGGTTCAGGCAGCGGACAACGACGACCCCAAGACGGACAACGTGCGTATCTTCTACCGGCTGGCGGTGCAGGTCCCGGAGACGCCCCGGGCCCTGTTCCGCCTGGACCGGGACTCCGGGGTCATCTCGGTCCAGGCCGACAGCATGGAGGACACCGCGCCCCAGTACACTCTGACCATCACCGCCGAGGACGCCAAGGGTGAGCCGCCCCGCTGGGCCAGGGGGAAACAACTGGTCAACCACTGGTACCGCAACAGGGACATCGCTTCATAACCTCATCAGCACAGAAACTGTTTGGAAATAATAACATTACCACATCACATCACATCACACCACATCACATCACACCACATCACATCACATTACAACACATCACACCACACCACATCACATCACACCACATCACATCACATCACATTACACCACATCACATCACATCACACCACATCACATCACATCACACCACATCACATCACATTACACCACATCACATCACATCACATCACATCACATCACATCACATCACATCACATCACATCACATCACATTACACCACATCACATTACACCACATCACATCACATCACATCACATCACATCACATCACATCACATTACACCACATCACATCACATCACACCACATTACACCACATCACATCACATTACACCACATCACATCACATCACACCACATCACACCACATCACATTACACCACATCACATTACACCACATCACATTACACCACATCACATCACATTACACCACATCACATCACATCACACCACATCACATCACATCACACCACATCACATCACATTACACCACATCACATCACATCACATCACATCACATCACATCACACCACATCACATCACATTACATTACATCACATTTCAATATATATAAAAAATTACATTTCCTTCCTAATAAGCCTCCAAGAGCATAATGTTTGTCGGGTCTGGGTCTCGAGCTGATGATGTCATCAGTTTGTTTGTGTCCCGAGCTGATGATGTCATCGGTAGGTCTGAACAGCTCCTGCACGGTGGTCGTGACAGTCCAGGACGAGAACAACAACGCCCCAGTGTTCTCACAACACGAGGTACACACACACACACACACACACACACGCACACACACACACACACACACACACACACACAGCGATACAGGTCATGGATGACTGCATTTATAAAAGGTTTTTTCTAACCAGCGCGGCCACTCAAAGCTTTACAAGTCAAGCCTCACTCACCCATTCACTCACCCTCTGAGGGAGGAGTCAGCCATCAAGGAGACCCCAGCAGGTCAGGAGCAGTTAGGGTTAGGGGGTCTTGCTCAGGGACACCTCATCACTTGGCTAGGAGGAGGAGGAGCCGGGGAATTGAACCAGCAACCTTCAGGTTGTCAGACGAGCTCCACCTCCTGACCTACTGCCGCCCCCCGTCATTGATGTCTCTCTACCGGTCGAGAGACTACAGATGCCCCCTGTTTCAGAGAGAGAGAGAGAGAGAGAGAGAGAGAGAGAGAGAGAGAGAGAGAGAGAGAGAGAGAGAGAGAGAGAGAGAGAGAGAGAGAGAGAGAGAGAGAGAGAGAGAGATGTGTGTGTGTGAGCAGAACTCAATGCCTAATGTCTGATGAAGGTAGATGTCAAGGTCTAGTTCATTTATTTATAGAAAACCACTCTGATACACACGTGGCAACACACACACACACACACACACACACATACACACACACACAAACACAAGGCCGTGCACACACACACACACACACACACACACACACACACACACATACACACACACACAAACACAAGGCCGTGCGCACAAACACACACACACACACACACACACACACACACACACACACACACACACACACACACATACACACACACAAACATAAGGCCGTGCGCACAAACACACACACACACACACACAAGGCCGTGCACACAAACACACACACACACACACACACACACACACACACACACACACACACACACACACACACACACAAGGCCGTGTACACAAACACACACACACACACACGCACACACACACACACAAGGCCGTGCACACAAACACACACACACACACACAAGGCCGTGCACACAAACACACACACACACACACACACAAGGCCGTGCACGTGTGTGTGATAGCGGTCACCGTGTTATTCTGAAGGGTATGAAGGTAACACTAGATATTACCCCATTATTCACCCATTCATCATTCCTCATTCATCCAGTCATAAGCGCTCTCTTCTTCAGCACGGTGGTGACTCAAGTCTAACTATTCATGTTTCACATGACTATGAAGAACGTTATGAGTTATGAAATACAGATGTACACAGTTCTATGTTCTATGTTCTATGTTCTATGTTCCCACTACGTACACACACACATGCACTCACATGCACACACACACACACTCACACACATATATACACACTCACACACACATTAACACATTCCCACACACAGACACACACACACACACACAGACACACATAAACACACACACACACACACACATAAACACATTCACAAACACACACACACACACACACACACACACATAAACACACACACACACATAAACATATTCACGCATTAACACATCCAAACACTCAAACACATACACACACATATACACACACACACACACACACACACACACACACACACACACACACACACACACACACACACACACACACACACACAGACACACACACACACACATAAACACATTCACACATACACACACACACACACACACACATACACATAAACACCCCCCTCCTCCTGCCTCCCATCCGAAGTGGAAAAAGCTGTTGAGCGAGTCAGAAGGGCAGTCCTGTTTTTCCATGGTGTTCCATGGGGTGGAGGGGAGGGTGGAGGGGAGGGGAGGGTGGGGGGGAGGGTGGAGGGGAGGATGGAGGGGGTGGTGGTGGTGGAGGGGAGGGTGGAGGAGAGGATGGTGGGGAGGGTGGAGGGTGGAGGGGAGGGTGGAGGGGGGGGTGGTGGTGGAGGGGAGGGTGGAGGGTGGAGGGGAGGATGGTGGAGGGGAGGGTGGAGGGGAGGGTGGTGGTGGAGGGGAGGGTGGTGGTGGAGGGGAGGGGAGGGTGGAGGGGAGGGTGGTGGTGGAGGAGAGGGTGGAGGGGAGGGTGGTGGTGGAGTGGTGACAGACCCCAGCCAGAGGCCCTGGGACTGGGGTCGGCCACATGAGTGAAGCCCTCCCTGGAGGAGGAGGCGTGAGGGGGTGATTAAAGGTCAGCTGATAGGTGGAGCCCGGGAGGAGAGGATATTGATTGGAC
>CM051000.1:24868356-24893356 GCA_027704905.1 Muraenolepis orangiensis
TATATATATATATATATATATATATGTGTGTGAGTGTATGTGTGTGTTTATATATAGGTGTGAGTGTATGTGTGTGTTTATATATAGATGTGAGTGTATGTGTGTGTTTATATATAGGTGTGAGTGTATGTGTGTGTTTATATATAGGTGTGAGTGTATGTATGTGTTTATATATAGATGTGAGTGTATGTGTGTGTTTATATCTAGGTGTGAGTGTATGTGTGTGTTTATATATAGATGTGAGTGTATGTGTGTGTTTATATATAGGTGTGAGTGTATGTATGTGTTTATATATAGATGTGAGTGTATGTGTGTGTTTATATATAGATGTGAGTGTATGTGTGTGTTTATATATAGGTGTGAGTGTATGTGTGTGTTTATATATAGATGTGAGTGTATGTATGTGTTTATATATAGGTGTGAGTGTATGTGTGTGTTTATATATAGATGTGAGTGTATGTGTGTGTTTATATATAGGTGTGAGTGTATGTATGTGTTTATATATAGATGTGAGTGTATGTGTGTGTTTATATATAGGTGCTGGACTTTGAGCGTGAGAGTGAGTACATCCTGGTCCTCAGCGCCCGAAACCCAGTGGCCCTGGTGCGTGGTCGCTATGGGCCCGCCTCCACGGCAACCGTCTCCATCTACGTGGACGATGTGAACGAGGGACCAATCCTGTCGCAGAGCCACTACGAGGTCACGGTCAGGGAGGGGGAGGAGCCAGGCCGGGTCATAGCCACCATCCGAGGTCACGACCCGGACTCCCATCCAATCAGGTGAGAGCATATATGTAGCTTTGACCTCTGGAATGACCTCTGTCTATGTAGGAAGAGTATGATAATTGAATTTCCTAATGTCTGCAGGCTTCCTGGAGCATATCCCTCAGGAAGTGATGTGTTCAGTATCCCTCTTCAAGTGATGTGTGTTCACTACCCTCTTTAGAAGTGATGTGTGTTCACTACCCTCTTTAGAAGTGATGTGTGTTCACTATCCCCTCTAGAAGTGATGTGTGTTCACTACCCTCTTTAGAAGTGATGTGTGTTCACTATCCCCTCTAGAAGTGATGTGTGTTCACTACCCTCTTTAGAAGTGATGTGTGTTCACTATCCCCTCTAGAAGTGATGTGTGTTCACTACCCTCTTTAGAAGTGATATGTGTTCACTATCCCCTCTAGAAGTGATTTGTGTTCACTACCCTCTTTAGAAGTGATGTGTGTTCACTATCCCCTCTAGAAGTGATGTGTGTTCACTACCCTCTTTAGAAGTGATGTGTGTTCACTATCCCCTCTAGAAGTGATGTGTGTTCACTACCCTCTTTAGAAGTGATGTGTGTTCACTATCCCCTCTAGAAGTGATGTGTGTTCACTACCCTCTTTAGAAGTGATGTGTGTTCACTATCCCCTCTAGAAGTGATGTGTGTTCACTACCCTCTTTAGAAGTGATGTGTGTTCACTATCCCCTCTAGAAGTGATGTGTGTTCACTACCCTCTTTAGAAGTGATGTGTGTTCACTATCCCCTCTAGAAGTGATGTGTGTTCACTACCCTCTTTAGAAGTGATGTGTGTTCACTATCCCCTCTAGAAGTGATGTGTGTTCACTACCCTCTTTAGAAGTGATATGTGTTCACTATCCCCTCTAGAAGTGATTTGTGTTCACTACCCTCTTTAGAAGTGATGTGTGTTCACTACCCTCTTTAGAAGTGATGTGTGTTCACTATCCCCTCTAGAAGTGATGTGTGTTCACTACCCTCTTTAGAAGTGATGTGTGTTCATTTTCCCCTCTAGAAGTGATGTGTGTTCACTACCCTCTTTAGAAGTGATGTGTGTTCATTTTCCCCTCTAGAAGTGATGTGTGTTAATTATCGCCTCTAGAAGTTATGTGTGTTCATTATCCCCTCTAGAAGTGATGTGTGTTCATTATCTCCTCTAGAAGTGATGTGTGTTCACTATCCCCTCTAGAAGGCATGTGTGTGTTCATTACCCTCTCTAGAAGGGATGTGTGTGTTCATTACCCTCTCTAGAAGGGATGTGTGTGTTCATTACCCTCTCTAGAAGGGATGTGTGTGTTCATTACCCTCTTTAGACGTGGTGTGTGTTCACTACTCTCTAGAAGGGATGTGTTTTCACTATCCCCTCTAGAAGTGATGTGTGTGTTCATTACCCCCTCTAGAAGTGATGTGTGTTCATTACCCTCTCTAGAAGTGATGTGTGTTCACTATCCCCTCTAGAAGTGATGTGTGTGTTCACTATCCCTCTAGAAGTGATGTGTGTTCCTTATCCCTCTAGAAGTGATGTGTGTTCACTATCCCTCTAGAAGTCATATGTCCGTCCTTCCCCACTGAAAGCTGGGTTTACCTTGCCATGAACAAATTATTTAGTCTTTTGTCTTTGATTGTCTTTTAATGATTATCCTTTCTATGTGTTCTGTTTTAAATGTGTATTTTTTGTACGAATTAGTACAGAGCTATGAAGGACCTTGAAGGTTAAAGTGTTCTAAGGTCAGGACAGGGAGGCTCTGTAGGCTCTCATTGTGATAAAGAGGGCTATGACGCGACGTGAGGGGAGAACACACAGCGTCACACAGAGAGAGGTTCCCAGGGTTCCAACCAAGCATGGTGACGCAGCCTTAAGTTGATCTCCTGGAACAAACTCTCAGAACACGTTAGTTTTCACTTACATACTACACACTACTCACTACTCACTACTTACTATGCTCAATTCATTTGTTTATTGAGATTGGTGCCTTTGTGGAGCCCCGTGAAGGGGTTTGAAGGGCGTCCTCATCGAGTGTTGTCCTCCTCATGTCCTCCTCATGTCCTCCTCATGTCCAGATACTCTCTGAGAGGAGACACCAAGCGGTACTTCTCTATCGGCAAGTACTCTGGGGAGCTGAAGACGGTGCAGGCTCTGGACCGGGAGGAGAACAGCACTTACACCATGGAGGTCCTCGCTGTAGACGGACGTAAGGACACGTCTCTCCCTGACTTTCCTTAAACGATAAGATCAGACTGGACAGGACAGTAGTCATATCCAAAGTGACCTGCAATGAATACAGAGACAGGTCATTAAGGAGCAGGTAGGGGTTAGACAGTACAGAGACAGGTCATTAAGGAGCAGGTAGGGGTTAGAAAGGACAGAGACAGGTCATTAATGAGCAGGTATGGGTTAGAAAGGACAGACAGGTCATTAAGGAGCAGGTAGGGGTTAGACAGTACAGAGACAGGTCATTAAGGAGCAGGTAGGGGTTAGAAAGGACAGAGACAGGTCATTAATGAGCAGGTATGGGTTAGAAAGGACAGACAGGTCATTAAGGAGCAGGTAGGGGTTAGACAGTACAGAAACAGGTCATTAAGGAGCAGGTAGGGGTTAGACAGTACAGAGACAGGTCATTAAGGAGCAGGTAGGGGTTAGACAGTACAGAGACAGGCCATTAAGGAGCAGGTAGGGGTTAGACGGTACAGAGACAGGTCATTAAGGAGCAGGTAGGGGTTAGACAGTACAGAGACAGGTCATTAAGGAGCAGGTAGGGGTTAGACAATACAGAGACAGGTCATTAAGGAGCAGGTAGGGGTTAGACAGTACAGAGACAGGTCATTAAGGAGCAGGTAGGGGTTAGAAAGGACAGAGACGGGTCATTAAGGAGCTGGTAGGGGCTAGACAGTACAGAGACAGGTCCTTAAGGAGCAGGTGGGGGTTAGAAAGGACAGACAGGTCACTAAGGAGCAGGTAGGGGTTAGAAAGGAAAGGTCTTCCGGTTTCCCTTTTAGCATGACAAATACAGACTACCACCACCTGCTGGTGAGGAGAGTCATTTTCTTCTCACGCAGGCGCAGAACGTATGTGCTAGATAGCCGTCTGTGCGGTGTGTTCGCTTGCAACTTTTACAGACGACAGGAGAACGCGGAGCTTCGTCTGCGCTAATCTGCGCAAATTGATGCACGGCCGACGGTCTGCTTGGTGTGTCCGGCCTTTAGACAGTACAGAGACAGGGGGTCACACACCCTAACATCTCCTGTCTGAAATAGATTCATTAGTTATGAATCGAGTATCTGAATACAGTGTGACTCACCGTGTAGTTATAGCCTTGATAACTTTATGGACTTGTCAAGTTGATCAAAGCCTGCTCAGCAGCCCGTCCCTGGGGTCTATATTTACCCTGAAGAGACGGTTCAGAGGAACTCTGCAGGCCAGCGAGGACCAGTCAGCCCAGTGCCAACGTCATCTTCCTCTTCTAAAGACAGGATGTATCATTTGAACGTCATCTTCCTCTTCTAAAGACAGGATGTATCATTTGAACATCATCTTCCTCTTCTAAAGACAGGATGTATCATTTGAACGTCATCTTCCTCTTCTAAAGACAGGATGTATCATTTGAACGTCATCTTCCTCTTCTAAAGACAGGATGTATCATTTGAACATCATCTTCCTCTTCTAAAGACAGGATGTATCATTTGAACATCATACTCTTTGCTGGCAAACATGCGTCAAAGTCTTCAAACCCATGCGAGCGAGGCATATGGTTCAGATGAGAGAATATATATATATAATACATAGAATATGAATCTTTCTTTGGCTTTCTTCAAGGACAAAAAACATTGCAATATGTGATTGAATATTAAAACACACACGTGACCAGCAGAAACTAACATAACCAACCACATGAAGGTAGACATAGTAGTTCAGGTGTGACCCATGTGTTCACCTGATGAGTAGATCCAGCACAGGAGCTATAGAGCAGGTAACGGTTCATCTAAACACCTCACTAACAAGTCACGTTCATCATCATTGCCTGTGGAGCTGGTGTTACTAAACATGATCACCTGGTTTGTAGTTCCATTACATCACAGTCATTTAGCAGAGTCTTTTGTCCAAAGTTACTTACAATCAGGTCATTCAACAGGTAGACAAGAGAACTACTAGTCACCAGAAGTCATACGTGTAATTCTTTCCTAACAAGCCATCATTATATAATAAATACATACATATACATTCATATATATATATATATATATATATATATATATATACTGTATATATATACTGTATATATATATAAAATAACATAATATATAATACATGACATTTGCTCCCAGAGCAGAACCAGTGCTCAGGTAAAAGCACAATAAGTTGTCTCTCTAGATTTGACCCAATAAGTCCATCAACCAGGGACTACAATGACCAACAGTGAAGCCAATAGACACACAGATACTAAGTTAGTCTGATAAACAAGCGCTGGTGAACAACAGCGCTAACAACAAGCCAGTGCTGTGAGTCAGCTGCAGTTACATCATGTTTTATACATAGAAATACATTTACATATAAATTAAAATGAACAGTTACCAGATGATATGTGTCGAATGTATCCGCTGTGTCTTCAGCATGCTGAGGTGATTTTAGTTAAAGATGATGGTGAATAAATTGCTTTATATATATTAACTTAAAACGTACCGTAAGGTTTAGTTTATCATTCTTCTGATCAAGTAGGGATTCGTTTCTTATTTCTCTTGTTTTGTTGCTCTTTCTGCATCTTAGCTTTGGCACGAAAAGTAGAGTTTGATTGAGGGGGTTAACCGGTTGTCCTCCACCCAGGCAACGCTAGCCTGTCGGCGTCCACGCTGGTGACCGTTCAGATCCTGGACGTGAACGACAACAGCCCAGTGCTGGTAGGCGACTACTCCTGGAAGTACCTGTGCACCCCCCGCTGGGAGGAGCAGGCACTGGTTCTGGCGTCCCGGGACAGCGATGGGCCACAGCACGGAGGACGCCTCAACTTCTCGCTCCGCAGCGACGCCACAGTGCGGCGCAACTGGAAGCTCACGCCCATCAACGGTAAGCCACGCCCCCACCCCCCCTCTTGCTCTTGATGGTGTAGAGGTGAAGCGGTGTAGGGGTGGGGTGTAGTGGGGAGGTGTAGTGGTGAGGTGTAGTGGTGTAGTGGTGAGGTGTAGTGGTGTAGTGGTGAGGTGTAGTGGTGAGGTGTAGTGGTGTAGTGGTGAGGTGTAGTGGTGAGGTGTAGTGGTGTAGTGCTGAGGTGTAGTGGTGAGGTGTAGTGGTGAGGTGTAGTGGTGTAGTGGTGAGGTGTAGTGGTGTAGTGGTGAGGTGTAGTGGTGTAGTGCTGAGGTGTAGTGGTGTAGTGGTGAGGTGTAGTGGTGAGGTGTAGTGGTGAGGTGTAGTGGTGTAGTGGTGAGGTGTAGTGGTGTAGTGCTGAGGTGTAGTGGTGTAGTGCTGAGGTGTAGTGGTGAGGTGTAGTGGTGTAGTGGTGAGGTGTAGTGGTGTAGTGCTGAGGTGTAGTGGTGTAGTGGTGAGGTGTAGTGGTGTAGTGCTGAGGTGTAGTGGTGTAATGGTGAGGTGTAGTGGTGTAGTGCTGAGGTGTAGTGGTGTAGTGGTGTAGTGGTGAGGTGTAGTGGTGTAGTGGTGAGGTGTAGTGGTGTAGTGGTGAGGTATAGTGGTGTAGTGGTGAGGTGTAGTGTGTAGTGGTGAGGTGTAGTGGTGTAGTGGTGAGGTGTAGTGGTGTAGTGGTGAGGTATAGTGGTGTAGTGGTGAGGTGTAGTGCTGTAGTGGTGAGGTGTAGTGGTGTAGTGTCAAGTCAAGTCAAGTCAAGTTTATTGTCACTTCACAGTTTACAGTTTAGTATAAAGCAGTGATGTGAAATTCTTGTGTGCAATACCCGACGACAGACAGCAGTTATAGAATAAGATAAAAATAAAAATAGATAAAAATAGATTAAAAAAAATAGAATAAAAAATAGAATAAAAAATAGAATAAGGAATATAAAATAAAAATAAAAAATGCAATTTATAAAATGCAAAAATCAGCACAGAAAAGAGCAATATATATATATAAATCAATGTAATAAAATATACATTGTTATATGTTATACGCCCTTGTTCAGCAGCCTGATGGCCTGACTGTGGAAGCTATCTCTAAGCCTATTTGTACGACACTTGATACTGCGGTATCGCCTGCCTGACGGTAATAGTGAGTAAAGTTCGTGGCTGGGGTGGGCAATGTCTTTTATAATTCTTTTGGCCTTGGCCACGCACCGCTGGTTGTAAATGTCCAGGAGGGAGGGGAGCTCACCTCCAACGATATACTGGGCCGTCCGCACCACCCTTTGAAGCGCTCTGCGCTCGAGTGCCGTGCAGTTCCCGTACCAGGCGGTGATACACCCTGTCAGAACACTCTCGATGGTGCCGTTGTAGAATGTTCTCAGGATGCGGGGGCCCATGCTGAATTTCTTCAGACGCCTGAGAAAATACAGGCGTTGTTGGGCCTTTTTCACCACGTGTGTGGTGTGCGTGGACCATGTGAGGTCCTCGGAGATGTGCACGCCGAGGAACTTGAAGCTGCTGACCCTCTCTACTGCAACGCCGTCGATGGAGATAGGGCTGTGCTCTCCTCTCTGCCTCCTGAAGTCCACGATCAGCTCCTTGGTCTTCTTGACGTTGAGGGCGAGGCTGTTCTCCTGGCACCACTGCTCCAGCGATCCGACCTCCTCCCTGTAGGCTGTCTCGTCGTCGCCGGCGATCAGGCCCATCACTGTCGTGTCGTCAGCAAACTTGACGATGACGTTGGAGCTGTGCATAGCCATGCAGTCGTGGGTGTAGAGGGAGTAGAGGAGAGGGCTCAGCACGCATCCCTGGGGGGCTCCCGTGTTGAGGGTCAGTGGCTCTGATGTGGTGCTGCCCATCCTCACCACCTGGCGGCGGTCCGACAGGAGGTTCAGTATCCAGCTGCACATGGATGGGGGTACGCCTAGACCTCTCAGCTTGGTGTCGAGCTTGGCAGGAACTATTGTGTTGAATGCTGAGCTGTAGTCCACAAACAGCATTCGCACATAACAGTTCTTCCCCTCCAAGTGGGAAAGGGCAGTGTGGAGGGCCATGGCAATTGCGTCGTCCGTGGATCTATTTTGACGATATGCAAATTGCCATGGGTCCAGCGTGGTAGGTAACACGGAGCAAATAAAGTCCTTGACCAACCTCTCGAAGCATTTGCTAACGATCGAGGTGAGGGCCACAGGTCTGTAGTCATTCAGGCATGTTACCTTGGTTTGTTTAGGGACAGGCACGATGGTGGATATCTTGAAGACCGCGGGGACAACAGCCTGGGACAGGGAGAGGTTGAAGATGTCTGCAAAGACTCCTGCCAACTGGTCTGCGCATGCTCTGAGGACGCGGCCCGGGATGTCGTCGGGGCCTGCCGCCTTACGGATGTTCAGCCGCTTAAAGGTGCGGCGCACATCCGCCTCCGAGATGCGCAGCTGGCTGGTCTCCCCAGTCGGTGCTGGCTTCGGCGGGCTGCCGTTTACGTCGAACCGAGCAAAAAATGTATTTAGCTCTCCTGGGAGGGAGGTAGAGGAGTTCTCTACACAACTGGTTCTCCCTCTGAAGTTCGTTATATTCTGCAGCCCCTGCCACATACCCCTCGCATCGTGTTTCTTGAATTTATCTTCCACTCTGTCCTTATACTCTCGCTTGGCAGTGACGATGGTCTTACGGAGGTCGTAACGGGCTCTCGTATATTCCTCCGTATTCCCGGAACCAAAGGCGGTGTTACGCGCATGTAGGGCAGCGCGAACATCGCCGTTAATCCACGGTTTCTGGTTGGGATATATCCGAACCGACTTGGTCGGAACAACGTCATCTATGCACTTCTTGATGAACCCGGTGACCGACGACGCGTACTCGTTGATGTTATTGTCCGAGGCAACGCGGAACATGTGCCAGTCAGCGTGATCAAAACAATCCTGCAGCGTAGAATCTGATTGGTCCGACCAGCATTGGACCTCCCTCACAGCGATCGGTTGCTGCTTCAGTCTCTGCCTATAGGCGGGGAGCAGCTGGATAGAGCGGTGATCTGATTTGCCGAACGGTGGGCGGAGGAGGGCCTTGTAGCCATCACGGAAGGGAGTGTAGCAGTGGTCGAGGATCCGCTCGCCCCGTGTGTTGCTCTTTATGTGTTGGTAGAACTTCGGGAGAACCTTCTTCAGGTTCGCCTTGTTGAAGTCCCCCGCTACGATGAGAGCAGCCTCGGGGTGGGCCGACTCCTGTTCGCTGATAGCCCCGTACAGTTCCTTCAGCGCTGTGTCCGTGTTGGCTTGTGGGGGAATGTAAACAGCGGTCACGGTTACCGCTGTAAACTCCCGAGGTAGCCAGTATGGACGGCACATAAGCATCAGGTACTCCAGGTCCGGGGAACAGAAAGACTTGAGGGGATGTACATGACTTTGGTTGCACCAAGATCTGTTTATCATGAGACATACCCTCGCGATCTTTACCGGAGAGAGCCTTTGTTCTGTCCGCCCGGTGTACGGAAAATCCCGTCGGCTCGATAGCTGCGTCGGTAACCCCCTCCGACATCCATGTCTCCGTAAGGCAGATAATGCAATTGTCCCTAGTTTCCCGGTGGAATTGAATACGAGCCTGTAGTTCGCTTAACTTATTGTCCAGAGACTGTACATTAGCCAGTAGAATGGTGGGTAGTGGGGGGCGATCGGATCGACATCTCAGCCTGACTAGCACGCCGGCTCGCTTCCCTCGCTTCCTCCGGCGACGCTTGCGCGTAATCGTGCCCAAAATGGACGGAGATAATCCAGCTGTGACTTCGGGCGGGACGTCCGAGTCGAAAGAGTGAAAAAACTCCGGTAGGCGGCGAGCGACTGTCGATCTGATCTCCCAAAGTGTGCAAAAGTTATAAGTGAACTTGCTGCTAACATCCTGAACTAAAAAAGTTGCAATAAAAAGAATAAATAACAAAAAACTGCGTCGTCGTGCGGGAGCTCGCGACACGGCAGCCATCTCGTACGGCGCCATACTCCATACTCCATACTCCAGGTGAGGTGTAGTGGTGAGGTGTAGTGGTGAGGTGTAGTGGTGTAGTGGTGAGGTGTAGTGCTGAGGTGTAGTGGTGTAGTGGTGAGGTGTAGTGGTGTAGTGGTGAGGTGTAGTGGTGTAGTTGTGAGGTGTAGTGGTGTAGTGGTGAGGTGTAGTGGTGAGGTGTAGTGGTGAGGTGTAGTGGTGTAGTGATGAGGTGTAGTGGTGTAGTGGTGAGGTGTAGTGGTGTAGTGGTGAGGTGTAGTGGTGAGGTATAGTGTTGAGGTGTAGTGGTGTAGTGGTGAGGTATAGTGGTGAGGTGTAGTTGTGTAGTGGTGAGGTGTAGTGCTGAGGTGTAGTGGTGTAGTGGTGAGGTATAGTGGTGTAGTGGTGAGGTGTAGTGGTGTAGTGGTGAGGTGTAGTGGTGTAGTGGTGAGGTGTAGTGGTGAGGTGTAGTGGTGTAGTGGTGTAGTGGTGAGGTGTAGTGGTGAGGTATGGTGGTGAGGTGTAGTGGTGTAGTGGTGAGGTGTAGTGGTGTAGTGGTGAGGTGTAGTGGTGAGGTGTAGTGGTGTAGTGGTGAGGTGTAGCGGTATAGTGGTGAGGTGTAGTGGTGTAGTGGTGAGGTGTAGTGCTGAGGTGTAGTGGTGTAGTGGTGAGGTGTAGTGGTGTAGTGCTGAGGTGTAGCGGTATAGTGATGAGGTGTAGTGGTGTAGTGGTGAGGTGTAGTGGTGTAGTTGTGAGGTGTAGTGGTGTAGTGGTGAGGTGTAGTGGTGTAGTGGTGAGGTGTAGTGGTGTAGTGGTGAGGTGTAGTGGTGTAGTGGTGAGGTGAAGTGGTGAGGTGTAGTGGTGAGGTGTAGTGGTGAGGTGTAGCGGTATAGTGGTGAGGTGTAGTGGTGTAGTGGTGAAGTATAGTGGTGAGGTGTAGTGGTGAGGTGTAGTGGTGTAGTGGTGAGGTGTAGTGGTGTAGTGGTGAGGTGTAGTGGTGAGCTGTAGTGGTGTAGTGGTGAGGTGAAGTGGTGTAGTGCTGAGGTGTAGTGGTGTAGTGGTGAGGTGTAGTGGTGAGGTGTAGTGGTGAGGTGTAGCGGTGAGGTGTAGTGGTGAGGTGTAGCGGTAAGGTGTAGTGGTGAGGTGTAGTGGTGAGGTGTAGTGGTAAGGTGTAGTGGTGAGGTGTAGTGGCGAGGTGTAGCGGTGTAGTGTCAAGTCAAGTCAAGTCAAGTTTATTGTCACTTCACAGTTTACACAAGTATAAAGCAGTGAGTGAAAATCGTATGTGCAAGACGACAGACAGCAGTTATAAAAATAAGATAAAAATAGAATAAAACAGAATAGAATAAAAGTTATAAAAATTTAAATGCAATTTATAAAATGCAATATATCGGCACAGAAAAAGAGCAATATGTGTATATAAATCAATGTAATAAAATAGACATTGTTATATGCTATACACCCTTGTTCAGCAGCCTGATGGCCTGACTGTGGAAGCTATCTCTGAGTCTATTTGTACGGCACTTGATACTGTGGTATCGCCTGCCTGACGGTAACAGTGAGTACAGTTGGTGGCTGGGGTGGGCAATGTCTTTTATGATGCGTTTGGCCTTGGCCACGCACCGCTGGTTGTATATATCCAGGAGGGAGGGGAGCTCACCTCCAACGATATACTGGGCCATCTGCACCACCCTTTGAAGCGCTCTGCGCTCGAGTGTGGTGCAGTTCCCGCACCAGGCGGTGATACACCCTGTAAGAACACTCTCGATGGTGCCGGTATAGAATGTTCTCATGTGGGGTGTGGGGGCCCATTCTGAATTTCCTCAGACGCCTGAGGAAATACAGGCATTGTTGGGCCCTTTTCACCACGTGTGTGGTGTGCGTGGACCATGTGAGGTCCTCAGAGATGTGCATGCCGAGGAACTTGAAGCTGCTGACCCTCTCTACTGCAACACCGTCGATGGAGATAGGGCTGTGCTCTCCTCTCTGCTTCCTGAAGTCCAAGATCAGCTCCTTGGTCTTCTTGACGTTGAGGGCGAGGCTATTCTCCTGGCACCACTGCTCCAGCGATCCAACCTCCTCCCTGTAGGCTGTCTCGTCGTCGCCGGCGATCAGGCCCATCATGTCGTGTCGTTAGCAAACTTGATGATGACGTTGGAGCTGTGCATAGCCATGCAGTCGTGGGTGTAGCGGGAGTAGAGGAGAGGGCTCAGCACGCATCCTTGGGGGGCTCCCGTGTTGAGGGTCAGTGGCTCTGAGGTGGTGCTGCCCATCCTCACCACCTGGCGGCGGTCCGACAGGAGGTCCAGTATCCAGCTGCATGTGGATGGGGGCACGCCTAGACCTCTAAGCTTGTTGTCGAGCTTGGCAGGAACTATCGTGTTGAACGCTGAGCTGTAGTCCACAAACAGCATTCGCACATAACAGTTATTTCCCTCCAGGTGGGAAAGGGCAGTGTGGAGGGCCATGGCAATTGTGTCGTCCGTGGATCTGTTTTGACGATATGCATATTGCCATGGGTCCAACGTGGCAGGTAACATGGAGCAAATAAAGTCCTTGACCAACCTCTCGAAGCATTTGCTGACAATCGAGGTGAGGGCTACAGGTCTATAGTCATTCAGGCATGTTACCTTGGGTTGTTTAGGGACAGACACGATGGTGGACATCTTGAAGACCGCGGGAACAACAGCCTTGGACAGGGAGAAGTTGAAGATGTCTGCAAAGACTCCTGCCAACTGGTCTGCGCATGCTCTGAGGACGCGGCCTGCCGCCTTACGGATGTTCAGCAGGCTGGTCTCCTCAGCTGGCTTCGGCGGGCTGCCGTTCACGTCGAACCGAGCAAAAAATGTATTTAGCTCTCCAGGGAGGGAGGTAGAGGAGTTCTCTACACAACTGGTTCTCCCTCTGAAGTTCGTTATCGTCTGTAGCCCCTGCCACATACCCCTCGCGTCGTGGCTCTTGAATTTCTCCTCCACTCTGTCCTTGTACTCCCGCTTGGCAGATGATGGCTTGACAATGGTCTTACGGAGGTCGTAACGGGCTCTCGTATATTCCTCCATATTCCCGGAGCCAAAGGCGGCTTACGCGCGTGTAGGGCAGCGCAAACATCGCTCGTTAATCCACGGTTTCTGGTTGGGATATATCCAAACCGACTTGCTCAGAACAACGTCATCTATGCACTTCTTGATGAACCCGATGAAGGTGTAGTGCTGAGGTGTAGTGGTGAGGTATAGTGGTGAGGTGTAGGGGTGTAGTGGTGAGGTGTAGTGGTGTAGTGGTGAGGTGTAGTTGTGTAGTGGTGAGGTGTAGTGGTGTAGTGGTGTAGTGGTGAGGTGTAGTGGTGAGGTGTAGTGGTATAGTGGTGTAGTGGTGAGGTGTAGTGGTGAGGTGTAGTGGTGTAGTGGTGTAGTGGTGAGGTGTAGTGGTAGTGGTGAGTGGTGGAGGTGTAGTGGTGAGGTGTAGCGGTGTAGCGATGTAGAGGTGTGGTGTAGTGGTAAGGTGTAGTGGTGAGGTGTAGTGGTGAAGTGGTGTAGTGATGAGGTGTAGTGGTGAGGTGTAGTGGTAAGGTGTAGTGGTGAGGTGTAGTGGTGAAGTGGTGTAGTGATGAGGTGAAGTGGTGAGGTGTAGCGGTGTAGTGGTGTGGTGAAGTGGTGAGGTGTAGTGTGAGGTATAGTGGTGTAGTGGTGAGGTGTAGTGTGAGGTGTAGCGGTGTAGTGTGAGGTGTAGTGGTGAGGTGTAGTGGTGAGGTGTAGTGGTGAGGTGTAGTGGTGTAGTGGTGAGGTGTAGTGGTGTAGTGTGAGGTGTAGTGGTGAGGTGTAGTGGTGTAGTGGTGAGGTGTAATGGTGAGGTGTAGTGGTGTAGTGGTGAGGTGTAGTGGTGTAGTGGTGAGGTGTAGTGGTGTAGTGGTGTAGTGGTGTAGTGGTGTAGTGGTGAGGTGTAGTGGTGGGTAGTGGTGTAGTGGTGAGGTGTAGTGTGGGTGTAGTGGTGAGGTGTAGTGGTGAGGTGTAGTGGTGAGTGGTGAGGTGTAGTGGTGTAGTGGTGAGGTGTAGTGGTGAGGTGTAGTGGTGAGGTGTAGTGGTGAGGTGAGTGGTGGTGAGTGGTGAGGTGTAGTGGTGAGGTGTAGTGGTGAGTGTAGTGGTGAGGTGTAGGTGGTGTAGTGGTGTAGTGTGAGTGTGGTGAGGTGTAGTGGTGAGGTGTAGTGGTGAGGTGTAGTGGTGAGGTGTAGTGGTGAGGTGTAGTGGTGAGGTGTAGTGGTGTAGTGGTGAGGTGTAGTGGTGAGGTGTAGTGGTGAGGTGTAGTGGTGTAGTGGTGAGGTGTAGTGGTGTAGTGGTGAGGTGTAGTGGTGTAGTGGTGTAGTGGTGTAGTGGTGAGGTGTAGTGGTGTAGTGGTGAGTGGTGTAGTGGTGTAGTGGTGAGGTGTAGTGGTGTAGTGGTGAGGTGTAGTGGTGTAGTGGTGTAGTGGTGGTGTAGTGGTGAGGTGTAGTGGTGTAGTGGTGAGGTGTAGTGGTGTAGTGGTGGTGTAGTGGTGTAGTGGTGTAGTGGTGAGGTGTAGTGGTGTAGTGGTGTATGGTGAGGTGTAGTGGTGTAGTGGTGAGGTGTAGTGGTGTAGTGGTGAGGTGTAGTGGTGTAGTGGTGAGGTGTAGTGGTGTAGTGGTGTAGTGGTGTAGTGGTGTAGTGGTGTAGTGGTGAGGTGTAGTGGTGTAGTGGTGTATGGTGAGGTGTAGTGGTGTAGTGGTGAGGTGTAGTGGTGTAGTGGTGAGGTGTAGTGGTAGTGGTGTAGTGGTGTAGTGGTGTAGTGGTGTAGTTGTGTAGTGGTGTAGTGGTGAGGCCATCAAAGATGGATCAGAGGTTATGTTTTTGCCTCTACTTCCTTTCTGTCTGTTAGCAGGAGGAGGATGTGGTGGAAGACGAGGCAGTGATGAGGATGATTTGAGGGTTTTAGTGTTGATGTATTTTAGTATTTATTAGCAAGCACTTCCATGAGGTCCCAGAGAGACGAGGTGACCTGACCTGAAGACAACATGCCTCTCTCTCTCTCGCTCATCTGTCTCTCTCCCTCTCTCTCTCTCTCTGTCTCTCTCTCTCTCTCTCTCTCTCTCTCTCTCTCTCTCTCTCTCTCTCTCTCCTCTCTCTCTCTCTCTCTCTCTCTCTCTCTCTCTCTCTCTCTCTCTCTCTCTCTCTCTCTCTCTCTCTCTCTTTCCCCTCTCTCTATCCTCATATATCCTCATCCTCATATATTCATATGGAGCTTGACCCCTTCTGGAGCTGGGACCAATGACATGCTTCTGGGAAGACTTCCACCACATGTGGGAGTGTGTCTGTGTGAATGTGTGTCAGTATGTCACACAAAGATCACGCATTAGCCTATAGCTAGCAGCTATAGGCCCCCCCCCCCCCCCAGCAAGACCTCTTTAAGATATAAAGACAATCAACAGCACTCGCTGTTCTCCAACGCTAGCGTGGAACACACTGCTGCTGCCCCTGGCTGTACGGGAACTCCTGGTCCCAGGTTTATGTTTACACCTCCACCACCTCCACCCAAATGTCACAGAGCTGTTGCTGGACACTGGCGGAGAACACGGAGAACTAGGCGGGGGGGGGAGGAGAGGCTGTACAGTCCCGCCGTGGAGAGATAAGAGAGGTGTGTTGCCACTCTCCCCCACGCTGACAAGCTAATGGAACATGAAGGGGAGAGGGGGAGGAGGAGAGGGGAGGAGAGGGGAGGAGGAGGAGAGGGGAGGAGAGGTGAAGGAGGAAGGAGGAGGAGGAGAGGAGGAGGAGAGGGGAGGAGAAGGAAAGGAGGAGGAGGAGAGGGGAGGAGGATGAGGGGAGGTGGATGAGGAAAGGGAAGGGGGAGGAGGAGAGGGGAGGAGGAGAGGGGAGGAGGAGAGGAGAAGGGACGGGAGATGGGAGGAGAAAAGAGAGGAGAGGAGAGGGAGAGGGGTGGAGAGGAGAGGAGAGAGGGGAGGGGGGAGCTGAGAGGAGCGGGAGAGGAGAGGAGAGGAGAGGAGAGGAGAGGAGAGGAGAGGAGAGGAGAGGAGAGGAGAGGAGAGGAGAGGAGAGGAGAGAGGAGAGGGGGAGGAGAGGAGAGGAGAGGAGAGAGAGAGGAGAGGAGAGGAGAGGAGAGAGGAGAGGAGAGGGAGAGGGGAGGGGGAGGAGAGGGGCTCAGGGTCGGGGACCCAGAGATAGGACTTCAAAGAACCCCCACTTCTGGACGGCTACGTCAACTGCGTCTACGTCAGACGATGCGATGCGCGGTCAGGATGCGATGGTCCCTGAGATTAGATAAGACCTGTGTGTATACCAGAATACTGTGTGTGTATGTTTGTGTATGTGGACGCACGACACACACACACGCTCACACACACACAAACAATCCACATATTCAGAACTTCTGACATCAATTCTGACTCATACTCATTTAGACTCTGTCTGACAGCTTAAACACTGTTTTTATATGCTCTCCTCTCTTGTGTGTTTTTAACCAGTATAACCAGAATAACCAGTATAACCCTAACAACAACCAGTATACCTGTGTTAACCATAAGAACCATGTGAACCATGTTAATCATGTTAGCCAGTACAACCAGTATAACCAGTACAACCACTATGACCAGCATAACCAGTATAACCAGTGTCTCCCCCTCCAGACACCCATACCAACCTGTCTCTGAACATCCCCTACTTGGCCCCTGAGGTGTACACTGTCCCCTTCACCATCTCCGACAGCAGCTCTCCCCCAAGGAGCACCTTCATCAACCTACCAGGTACCTCACCCTCTCACACACCTTCACCAACCTACCAGGTACCTCACCCTCTCACACACCTTCACCAACCTACCAGGTACCTCACCCTCTCACACACCTTCACCAACCTACCAGGTACCTCACCCTCTCACACACCTTCACCAACCTACCAGGTACCTCACCCTCTCACACACCTTCACCAACCTACCAGGTACCTCACCCTCTCACACACCTTCACCAACCTACCAGGTACCTCACCCTCTCACACACCTTCACCAACCTACCAGGTACCTCACCCTCTCACACACCTTCACCACCCTCTCACACACCTTCAGAAACCTACCAGGTACCTCACCCTCTCACACACCTTCACCACCCTCTCACACACCTTCACCAACCTACCAGGTACCTCACCCTCTCACACACCTTCACCAACCTACCAGGTACCTCACCCTCTCACACACCTTCACCAACCTACCAGGTACCTCACCCTCTCACACACCTTCACCAACCTACCAGGTACCTCACCCTCTCACACACCTTCACCAACCTACCAGGTACCTCACCCTCTCACACACCTTCACCACCCTCTCACACACCTTCAGAAACCTACCAGGTACCTCACCCTCTCACACACCTTCACCACCCTCTCACACACCTTCACCAACCTACCAGGTACCTCACCCTCTCACACACCTTCACCACCCTCTCACACACCTTCAGAAACCTACCAGGTACCTCACCCTCTCACACACCTTCACCACCCTCTCACACACCTTCACCAACCTACCAGGTACCTCACCCTCTCACACACCTTCACCAACCTACCAGGTACCTCACCCTCTCACACACCTTCACCAACCTACCAGGTACCTCACCCTCTCACACACCTTCACCAACCTACCAGGTACCTCACCCTCTCACACACCTTCACCAACCTACCAGGTACCTCACCCTCTCACACACCTTCACCACCCTCTCACACACCTTCAGAAACCTACCAGGTACCTCACCCTCTCACACACCTTCACCACCCTCTCACACACCTTCACCAACCTACCAGGTACCTCACCCTCTCACACACCTTCACCACCCTCTCACACACCTTCAGAAACCTACCAGGTACCTCACCCTCTCACACACCTTCACCACCCTCTCACACACCTTCACCAACCTACCAGGTACCTCACCCTCTCACACACCTTCACCACCCTCTCACACACCTTCAGCAACCTACCGTGTACCTCACCCTCTCACACACCTTCACCACCCTCTCACACACCTTCAGCAACCTACCAGGTACCTCACCCTCTCACACACCTTCACCACCCTCTCACACACCTTCAGCAACCTACCAGGTACCTCACCCTCTCACACACCTTCACCACCCTCTCACACACCTTCATCAACCTACCGTGTACCTCACCCTCTCACACACTGAAATCACCCACGAGCACACCCTCATCACCCTCTCACACACCTTAATAAAGCTACCAGGTACCTCACCCTCACACACTCTCACCCCCTTGCACGCCTATCACCCCCCTCACCCTCTCTACCTTCTAACACACAACAGCCCCCCAGGTCCCCCACTCTCTCATCTTTAACCCTCTCACTGCTTCTCTAACCATCTTATCCCCTCACCCGCACATCTTGCTCTCTCACCCTCACGTGGTGGTGGTGGTGGAGGTGGAGGTGGTGGAGGTGGTGGGGGAGGTGTAATATATACAGTATATTCAGTAAATAAATATATGTAAATGTAGAGAGTGATCTTTGTTGTGATTGGTCCACTAGTCACGGTGTGTCCCTGTAATGTCCGGGGGTACTGCAAGATTGCCGCCAAGCAGCTGCAGGGTATGCCCACCATCCAATCAGCTGTCGGCATCCTGCTGGGAACCTTCGCTGTTATCGGTAATACACACACACACACACACGCATGCATGCACACATGCACGCACATACGCGCACACACACACACACACACACACACACACATACGCACACACACACACACACACACACACACACACACACACACACACACACACACACACACACACACACACGTGCACACATGCACGCACACATGCACGCTCATACGCACACACACACACACACACACACACACACACACACACACACACACACACACACACACACACACACATACCCGTGAGCAAGGCACTTCACACATTACATAACATGACATAACATAACATAACATAACATAGCATGACATGACATGACATGACATAGCAGTACATATCATGGTATAACATGACATAGCAGTACATATCATGGTATAACATGACATAGCAGTACATATCATGGTATAACATGACATAGCAGTACATATCATGGTATAACATGACATAGCAGTACATATCATGGTATAACATGACATAGCAGTACATATCATGGTATAACATGACATAGCAGTACATATCATGGTATAACATGACATAGCAGTACATATCATGGTATAACATGACATAGCAGTACATATCATGGTATAACATGACTTAGCAGTACATATCATGGTATAACATGCCGTGTCATGTCCAGGAGCTTCCAGCCTGTATTCCAGCCCCTCTCTGTTCCAGGGACCATCCTGGTGGTGGTGTTCGTCAGGCTGTCCTACCAGAGCCCCAAGGGGCCCAGCCAGACCAGCCAGGAGAGAGTCCCTCTCAACGTCTCTCTGTGAACAGGAAGTGACACCGGAGGTCAGAGGTGACACCAGAAGCTTGTCACACGCTCATCCTCATTCCTTTCATGTCGGGGAAGCTGAGAAAACACTTTTTTCTCCCTTTTGTGTTGCTGCTATGTTAAATGTTTTGCGATGAATGTTATTTTAGATTATTTTTTAATCTCTAAATAATCTTGCGTCTTGCGTCTTGCAGTATTTTAAAAAGAGTTTAAGATAGTTTTAAACATGTTTTAATATGTCTGTTCTCTGCAGATCTCACAAATGATGTCACGTATTTATCATGAAAAAAGAATGTTCACAGAGAAAGACCGTTATAATGTTGTCTTACTTGTTGTAATTGATATGATAATTAATAGATTTATTGATTGATTTTTTTCATTTATTAAAGATTCACTTTAAGATGGGATAATATCTGCTATAATCAGACAAATAACATGTATGAAGTTATTAAACATCTAGGATTATTTCTACATTGACAAGACATGTCTTTGGCATATACAATGACAATTAAAACTTCACACAACCCTTGAATTCCTCTGTTTGAATGCTCCCTCTCCCCTCTCCCTCTCCCTCTCCCTCTCCCTCTCCCTCTCCCTCTCCCTCTCCCTCTCCCTCTCTCCTCTCTCTCTCTCTCTCTCTCTCTCTCTCTCTCTCTCCCTCCCTCCCTCCCTCCCTCCCTCTCTCTCTCTCTCTCTCTCTCTCTCTCTCTCTCTCTCCTCTCTCTCTCTCTCTCTCTCTCTCTCTCTCTCTCTCTCTCCCTCCCTCCCTCCCTCCCTCCCTCCCTCTCTCTCTCTCTCTCTCTCTCTCTCTCTCTCTCTCTCTCTCTCCCTCCCTCCCTCCCTCCCTCCCTCCCTCCCTCCCTCCCTCCCTCCCTCTCTCTCTCTCTCTCTCTCTCTCTCCTCTCTCTCTCTCTCTCTCTCTCTCTCTCTCCTCCCTCCCTCCCTCCCTCCCTCCCTCCCTCCCTCTCTCCTCTCTCTCTCTCTCCTCTCTCTCTCTCTCTCTCTCTCTCTCTCTCTCTCTCCCTCCCTCCCTCCCTCCCTCCCTCCCTCCCTCCCTCCCTCCCTCTCTCTCTCTCTCTCTCTCTCTCTCTCTCCTCCCTCCTCTCTCCTCTCTCTCTCTCTCTCTCTCTCTCTCTCTCTCTCTCTCTCTCTCTCCTCTCTCTCTCTCTCTCTCTCTCCCTCCCTCTCTCTCTCTCTCTCTCTCTCTCTCTCTCTCTCTCTCTCTCTCTCTCTCTCTCTCTCTCTCTCTCTCTCTCTCTCTCTCTCTCTCTCTATATATTTATTTATACAGTATATAGCTGTATACTATATATTTAGTAACATGACGTCATAATAAAATCCCCAAGATATCACAGAAGCATCACGTGATCCTCTTCTCCACCAGTAATGTAATATTATTTATATGCCACAATATTTTTAAAACCTAATAAGATGGAGCAGAACCGTAATGGCGTTAGCGATCCCCGAGACACCAGCTATGAATAGATGACCCAACGTCACTCCTCAAGACGGAGCCCACTGTCTCTCATCCTCTGATCGCTCTGCCTCTAACCTCCCTCCCTCCCTCCCTCCGTCCTCTGATCGGTCTGCCTCTAACCTCCCTCCCTCCGTCCTCTGATCGGTCTGCCTCTAACCTCCCTCCCTCCCTCCTCCCTCCGTCCTCTGATCGGTCTGCCTCTAACCTCCCTCCCTCCGTCCTCTGATCGGTCTGCCTCTAACCTCCCTCCCTCCCTCCGTCCTCTGATCGGTCTGCCTCTAACCTCCCTCCCTCCCTCCGTCCTCTGATCGGTCTGCCTCTAACCTCCCTCCCTCCCTCCGTCCTCTGATCGGTCTGCCTCTAACCTCCCTCCCTCTCTCCCTCCGTCCTCTGATCGGTCTGCCTCTAACCTCCCTCCCTCCCTCCCTCCGTCCTCTGATCGGTCTGCCTCTAACCTCCCTCCCTCCCTCCGTCCTCTGATCGGTCTGCCTCTAACCTCCCTCCCTCCCGCCGTCCTCTGATCGGTCTGCCTCTAACCTCCCTCCCTCCCTCCGTCCTCTGATCGGTCTGCCTCTAACCTCCCTCTCCACAAACCACTCAGAGCACTTCCTCCAAGAAGTGACCCATTGAGCCTCTCTGTGTTTGGAGCTAAGAGCTCTGTCTCTGGACGGCCCGGTGAGGACCACGTCTCGTCCCGCTATGTCTCTTCAAAACAAAGAGCTCTCAGGATCAGCATGACGGCCCCGGCTGAGCTCCCGTCCCCTGGAGGGAAGCCCTGATGTCCCGGGCCTTGGGGTTTGGCCATGGGGCGCTGTTGGACCGCGGGGGAACGGAGGGGAACCAGAGGCCATTCTCTAAAAATACGCACCGCTGAATGTCCCCCGTTCCAAATCAAATCACCGGACGTGGTACATTCAAAGGAACTCAACGGACCAACAGGCCGTGACCAAGTTCCTCCCACTCTCCGGAGGAGGAGGGGGAGGGGGAGGAGGAGGAAGGGGGAGGAGGAGGAGGGGGAGGAGGGGGAGGAGGAGGAAGGGGGAGGAGGAGGAGGGGGAGGGTTACAGTGGTGACATCACAAGGGTCAGTCGTGTTTTGGAGCAGAAGTGTCCTCTAACTTTAGCCTCTGGAGAGATGGGGGGAGCATTGTGGAGGCTATTTATAACCGGCCTCTCGTAAATCACAATGTTTATTTATATCCTTTATTCCCGGTATTAGATTCCGAGTCGGAGAACTTTATTTATCCCGGAGGAAATTGTTAGTCGTAATGAGAGAAAAGAGATGGAAAATAGGAATAGATATTTATTGACATCTCGCAGGCACACACACACACCGATTAAATGCAAAAAGTACACTACCCACAATTCTATTCTATACGTTGTGATAGCATCTTCTGCTTGGAGCCACTTAGAAGCAGACAGAGTGACACCAGGAGCCCACCCTGCTCCTTCATGCTTCTCATTGGAGCTGTTTAGCAAATACACACACACACACACACACACACACACACACATACATATATACACACACACATACACAAACACATACAGACACATACATACACACACACACATATATACATATACACACATATATACATACACACACACATCCACACAACACACACACACACACACACACACACACACACACACACACACAGTCTTGTGTAGATAACAAACGTCCACAGCAGTAGTGTCTGTGTGTTCTGTGTGTGTGTGTGTGTGTGTGTGTGTGTGTGTGTGTGTGTGTGTGTGTGTGTGTGTGTGTGTGTGTGTGTGTGTGTGTGTGTGTGTGTGTGTGTGTGTGTGTGTGTGTGTGTGTGTGTGTGTTCCGCCATAAAGACTGAAATTGAAAGGACCGAGAGAGAGAGGGACTCAGGTTCAACTAGACCTCAGTGGAACCTCAGTATTAACTCAGATATTTTCCCTCTCTCTCTATCATGGCCATCGATAGCTCTTAGAGAGAGGCCAGTAATTAGGTTTGACGGATATATAAATAGAACATAAAATAGACGCAATTAGCAGTGTTTGGGAAAAGGTCAGCGGACCAGAGAGCTTTTCCACCAGAGCTGGAAATTGATTCCCCAGGACAGGAACCACAGAGCGGGGAAAACTGTCCCGTGAATTCAGGAGTAGAACGTAGTGAAGTTCTTTATATTCTCACTGTAGACAGATTGTATTGTGTAAAAATATCACTTCTGCTGTTAATTTTTTCATTTATTCTCAGAATATGGAGTGGGTAACAATGGTAGAAATTTGACAAAATGTAAATCTGGAGGATTGAATCCTCTTAATTAGTCACATGTACACACACACACACACACACACACACACACACACACACACACACACACACACACACACACACACACACACACAGTGAAGCATTCATATGTTTAGAAAGCTAAATATCCAGCATCAGGTCATGTTGTTACCCTGAGGCCTTTAAATAGCAGCAGGAGAAGGATGAGCGCTGCTCGTGCTGCACTAATATAAGTAGTGGAGTAGATGTAAGTTCACTCAAAGCCAACACAGGAACGTGTTAAGCCTGAGTGAGACCAGCTTTGAGGTTGGCGCTAAGATATGCTTGAGATTAAAGCTGTGCCAAAGGGCAGATCTAAAAATGGAGGCTGTATTCCTGCAAAGTGGTTTGCAGTCGCTTCAGAATCAAAGTGCTCAAGTATTCAGGAGTCCGAGTCTTTGATCCGGATCATTCTATGTCTGTGGAGCCCTCAACACTGTTCTCCATAAACACTTGTAGTGGTAGTGGTCATTTTATAGAGGTTAAGTCACGACTCCATCGTGGAGTCCTGTAGAATAGCTTAGATGAGGAAAATAGGACGTGATGTCACCTGTTGAGTTAAACTACTACATTTACATTTACATTTAGGGCATTTGGCAGACGCTTTTATCCAAAGCGACTTACAAGGTGTACATTAGTTGAAGCAGACAATAGCATAACACTGGGGTACGCAAACATATAAATACAGCAGTTCACAAGTATTCATATTGACAAGATGAATAACACAATTTCGTACTGCTAGGTCACCTGCTTAAGTAGCTGTGATAAGAGCGTGTTAACAACATTAAGGACATACACTTGCTAACATATACAACATGCTAAGAGCTATTAATGTCAGGACTTAAGCAAGTTTAGGGGTTTCACAAAGGAGAGTCCAGGTGGACTCTGAACAGGTGGGTCTTGAGTCTCTTGCGGAAGCTGGCGAGGGACTCTGCCGTCCTGACATGAGACGGGAGTTCATTCCACCACTGTGGGGCCAGAGCTGTGAAGAGCTGGGTCTTGGACGAGCGATGTTTGGTTGACCTTAGTGAAGGTCGAACAAGTCGCCTGGCAGAAGTTGAGCGGAGCGCTCTGGCTGGGATGTAGGGTTTGACCAACGCCTGGAGGTAGGCCGGGGCAGTTCCATTGACTGCCCTAAAGGTCAGCACCAGAGTCTTGAATTTGATGCGAGCATTTACCGGAAGCCAGTGGAGATCGCGGAAGAGAGGGGTCACGTGGGAGAATTTCGGTAGGTTGAATACCAGGCGTGCTGCTGCGTTCTGGATGCGTTGGAGGGGCTTGGTTGCAGAGGCGGGGAGTCCCGCCAGGAGAGAGTTGCAGTAGTCGAGGCGGGTGATGACGAGTGCTTGGACCAGGATCTGCGCCGCTTCACGTGTGAGGAAGGGCCGGATCCTGCGGATGTTGTAGAGGGCAATTCTGCAAGATCGGGCCACCGCGGTGACGTTGGCATTGCAGGACAGCTGGTCATCTACCACCACACCAAGGTCTCTTGTTGTGGTTGAGGGGGAGACTTGGGTGTTCTCGATGGTGACCAGTAGGTCCATCTGAGGGCAGTCTTTCCCCGGTATGAAGAGGAGCTCAGTCTTGTCAAGGTTGAGCTTCAGGTGGTTGGCGGCTGTCCATCTGCTGATGTCGGCCAGGCATTTCGAGATGCGTGTTGCTATTTGGGTTTCTGAGGGGGGAAAGGAGAGAAACAGTTGAGTGTCATCTGCATAGCAGTGATAGGAGAAGCCATGAGATGCGATTACAGAGCCTAGCGAGCCTAGCCTAGCGATACTACTACTACTACTACTATTGTTACTACTACTACTACTACTACTACTACTACTACTATTGTTACTACTACTACTACTACTACTACTACTACTACTACTATTGTTACTACTACTACTACTACTACTACTATTGTACTACTACTACTACTATTGTTACTACTACTACTACTACTACTATTACTACTACTACTA
>CM051000.1:24896313-24908813 GCA_027704905.1 Muraenolepis orangiensis
GTGCCCGCGAGAGAGGAGCGGGAGAGCTGAGGAAGCGGGGAGACGGAATAGACAGGAGAGACGTATATCTACGACTGAGAGTGGTTGATTGTGAGGTGGGACGATGAGTGCCGAGGCCCGATCTACTCCTGAGGAATTTAGGAAGGAGAGAGAGAAGTCCGAGCCGAGAGAGAGGAGGATGAGAGTAGGGTGAAGCTGACTACGGGGAGAACGTCGAGAGAGGGAGAGGGAGACAGAAGAAGGCATGATGACGTCAGAGGGAGGTAGGAGACGAGTATCACAGGACGTGAGAGAGTTGAACACCCCGAGAGCACTAAGAGAAGGAGAGGAAGTGCAGAGGAAGAAGAAAAGGAGAAGATGAGAGGAGAGGAGAGGAGAGGACTACGAGAGGAAAACTGAGATTGAGGAGAACCGGATTGAAGACGGACGAGCACTTAATGGAGAGGCCGTAAGAGGGATGAACGATGATGAGGTACGAGTGAGATATGAGAGAGTCGACTCGAGGTCATTCATGCTGGAGGTAGGATGAGGAAGGAGAGACCTAGGAACCACGAGTAGAGAGGCATAGAGACAGAGCGATCTGAGAGGTAGAGAGTTTTGTGGTGGGGAGCGGGGAAGTTGAACGATGAAATTACGGAACGAGAGCTGAGATAGGGGAGCAGATAGGTCTAGAGTGGGGAAGTCTACCAAGAGTAGAAGTGGGAGAAGTGAGGTTGACGATATGAGTAGGGCTGGCCTAGACAGAGAGACGTTCGAGATTGGGAGAGAGAGAGTGAAGAGCACGGAGAACTGACTGACTCGAGAGAGGGTCGAACTACGAGAGAGACTTCGGTGAGAGAAGAGATGAGAGGAAGATGAGCTCAGTCTTGGAGGGAAGGACGGGGTCTGGATAGAGAGGGATGAGAGGGACAGGACAGAGAGTGAAGCCGCGGATACGCGGACGTCAGGGGGGGAAAATGGAGCGAGCAGGAGATTAGAGAGGAGAGTAGAACAAGAGGGGAGATTGAGGTGACTAGGAGAGGGGTTAGAGAACTTAACGGAGGAGGAGAGACCAAAGTCATAACCGTTCCGGAAAGTGCGTGAAGGAGGAGAAGAAGTTGAGACCGCGAGGAGAGATGTGACGATACCGACTGAGGGGAGACGAGGGGAAGAGTAAACCATCGTGGATGAGAAAAGAAGGGATAGAGAGTCCGCGGCAAGAGAGGAGAGGAGGAGGAGGCGAGAAGAGGATGGAGGAGGATGGAGAGTTGCACACGACGGAGCGCGAGGAACGAATGAGAGAGATAGAGAAGGATATTTGTAATCTGCGAGGTGGAGATCGCGTTTGACGAGGAGAGGAGAGGGACTAGTTGGAAGAGTAGAGGGAGAGAATGGAGGTACGGTGAGAGAAGAGAAGAAGAGTTGCCCGAGGGAGCCCCGGAACGAGAGGAGGAACGATTCCTCACGGGGATGCGGAGATTGAGGTGCTTACATGGCGGAGCGAGTTGTACGGAGCGAGAGGAAGAGGAGACGGGGGAGAGTTTGGCATCAGTGGATTTTGGAGAGAAGAGGGATAGGAGGACCTATGAGAGAGATTCGAGATGAGAGAGATATGGACAAGATATTTTACCAACGACGTGAGATAGGTGTGAGAACATTGGGATACACGAGGAGAGTGATTTTTGATGACAGCGAGACCGACTAAGCGAAGGAGAGGGAGGAAGAGTTGGAGAGAGACGGGGGAGAGGAAGGGAGAGCATAGAGGAGGACGAGTGGTTACCTCGGGAGAGGGCGCGCGAAGGGAACTGAACTGGCGGACCGGACTTCCGTTGAGATGCTTGGAATGCCAGGGGAGGCAGACCCAGGGTGCAGTTTGACTGGAAGTCGATTGCCGTTGAGAAAAAGGGATTAGAAGAGAAGACAAATTGAGATGAACCATGAGAGAGGAGGGTTAAGGAGAAGAGGGAAGGAGAGGAGACTGCCTGTAGCGTGACGGGTATGTGACGGTGGAAAGAGTAGGGGGGTAACTTGACGGTGAGGAGAGGGTGTGTATCGAGACTTAGACACCGAGATGGATGAGGGACCTGAGAGATGAGGGATGAGGAGGAGAGGAGGAGAGAGAGAACGGTGATATCCGAGAGGTGAGAGAAGAGAAGAGGAAGGACGAAGAGAGTGGTCGGAGGAGGAGGGGACTGACTAGAGAGTTGTGAGAGAGTCGAGACGTTGAGCAGATGAGAGTACGGTAGGGGGGGGGGGGTAGTGGCACAGGAGAAATAAACGAGAGTACAGACGAGGAGATATTATGATGTGAGAAAGATCTCTGTTGAAATCAGAGAGGAGTCTAGATGACGCGAGGAGGATGAGAGGAGGACGTCGGAGAGCGAGTGAGAGAGAAGAGGCGAGGAAAGAGAATGATACTGACCTGTCGGAAGACGTAGCCTGATGGACTGAGAATGAAACTTGAGAGATATGATAGGAAAAGATGAGGAAGGAGAGTTGGAGTGAAGCCGAGAGTGAGTGACGACGATTTTATGCAAGAGTGGAGAATGAGCAAAGAGGCCCCATGAGAGTCGAGAGAGAGAGAGAGCTTGTCGGAGAGGAGACGAGAGTCGAGAGACGAGATAGAAGTAAGAACCGAAATGAGGCACGTGCCGAGAGAGACTGAGGAAGAGAGAAGGTGGCAGAGAGAAGCTTTTGCGCGAGGGAGGATGAGTTCATGACGAGGGGGGAGGGGGGAAGGGGGGGGGGGGGGTGGCGACTGTGAAAGAAGTTACGAGCAGTGGCGGAGAGAGCGGGATGCATATTAGGGAATACGGGACGAACCGCGACAAGAGCACGTAGGGTAGCGCGACGCTATAGACTTTGAGAGGGGGGGAAAGGTGATGTGAAAGAGAGAGGGTTTCCCTAAACCGAGAGGTAGCCTGGAAGAGCGCTTGATGAGAGAGGGAGATAGGAGGGCCCGGACTCTTTTTGGCGATGTTACTCGGAGACTCAGGAGGAGTCTGAGAAGAGGTCTTGGGAGAGGCATACTGATGAGAGAGTGGAGAGGGGGAGAGGAAGGAGAGGGAGACAGATACTAGAGGATGGAAGAGACCGAGAGGAGTTGAGGAGAGGAGAGAGAGAGGGGAGGGCGGCTGGCCGGACCCGAGTAGAGAGATGACTATGATGAGAGAGACGTCCCGATGGTAGACGAGAAGGGCGAGAGTAGGAGCGTGAGGGAGAGAGAGGTGGTTTTCGGAGAGAGGAGAGAAGGTGGTGCGGAGGGAGAGAGCCAGACGAGGGTACGAAGTGAAAGATGCACCCGGAGGAGGATGAGCGATCAGGATGAGAGATGAGAGGAGAGAGAGAGAGGAGTGATCAGAGAGAGTGAGAGGGAACGAATTGAGGAGAAGGAGCAGCCATTAGATGGAGAGGAGATGAGAACGAGAGTCCGGGTAGAGAAGAGAGCGAGAATGAGGATGTCGTGAGAGGAGGATCGGAGGAAACGGGGGAGTTCTGCACGGTTGCGAGGGACTTTGGGAGAAGGATGAGAGATAGAGACGGAGAGAGACCGGAGGACCGAGAGATTGGAGAAGGGTAGAGAGATTCCTGCATCGACTTGTGATGGACGATGAGAGATCCCTGGGAGACAGGCGAGCTCCGGTAGACGGAGACGGGAAGAGGGAAGAGTAGTAGAAGTTGGGGGAAGGCAGCTGGTGATGAGCGATAGCTGGGTGTTGGGAGGAAGACGTTGATGGTGAGGGAGAAGTGAGGGAGAATTTTTAGAACGCTCCCATCCTGAGAGTTCGAGCAGTGATGAACATGAGACTGGAGCTCCGGATCCGATAGATGAGTACTGGGAGAGAATTCGAATTGACATGTCGGAAGAAGGGCCCGAGAGGTACGATGATCAGGGGAGGTGGAGGAGACCTAAGGGTAATGAGAGAAGGGAACCAGCGAGTGATGAGCGGGACGGATAGGAGAGGAGAAGTGCGACCGAGGGCCGAGGAGATACGGGAGAGAGAGGGGAAAGGAGTTACTGGAGAGAGGATCGATGGACTGAGCAGGGATGCTGAGAGGACGAAGGTTCGAATCACTTTCTTGGGAGCAGCTTGATGAGACGGGTGAGCAGAACGAGAGGATGGAGACGGATGGGTAGGATCAGAGGAGGAACCGAGCAGGAGATTAACCGATAGAGGAGGGAAGTGAAGGAGAGGGAAAGAAACGTAGGGTCGAACGCGAGAGTAGGTTGCGGACGGGACATGAGGGGATGGGTTATTGCGAGAGTCCGAGCGTAGTCGGGGCAACGAGCGAATAGCTGCCGAGAGAGAGGAAAGAGCAGAGTGATGAACGGTAGGGGAAGATACTCGGAGATCAGGAACGAAGATGTTATGAGAGAGATTGGAGGTAGAGTCGAAGAGTGGACGGCCATCCTGCGGAGGAGTGAGGGGAGGAGGAGACCATGGGTTATCGGGAAGAAGAGAGGCCTGGAGAACGGGACTACGCGAGAGAGAGAAGAAGATCGATCAGATTAAGAACTCGACGGCCGATTAGAGGTAGAGGGAGTGCAGAGTGAGAGGAGTAGGAGTACACGGGGCTGGGAGGCATCTAAGAGTTACTGAGACGGATTGAGATTGCGAGAGTGTAAGACGAGTGGTGGAGGAGCGAGTATATGCATTGTGAGGAGAGGACGAGAATTCCGGATCCCTGGAAATGAAGCGATCGAGGAGCGAAGGGCGGGGAGTGGGAGTAGGAGCCTGAGGTGCGGAAAAAATGGACCGGTTGTAGAGAAGAGACGGAGGTGCCGGAGACGAGATTCCCGCCGAGCGAGGAGTCTTTGTCGAATCTGATAACGAAAGGACTGGAGAGAGAGAGATCGAGTGAATGTACTAAATGTTAGGGTAGGTAGAGGAAAAGATATCCAGGGTAGCCGATGGCAGATGGGAGGTCGGAGGAGATGGATTGTTGCTCTGAGCGGCGAGGTTCTGAGAGGGGTTGGATGCGAGGGGGAGAGAGAGGGCGTACGAGAGAGGGACCGAGGAGAGAGAGAGTGATCAGGAAGAGAGGTCGAGAGAAGATGGGAGGAGAAAAGAGGAGGATTGGGAGGAGGGAGCGAGTGAGGACCGATTGTAGGAGAAGAAGATGAGTGAGGAGAGACTCTGAGCTGCCGGAGTATGGGTTGAGAGAGGAAACTAGAGGGAGCGACGAGTTGAGGTCCTATAGGCTCACCCGAATGAGGGATCATGTCATGTCTGAGAGTCGAGATTGTTGTGAACAAGGAAACGGATGACGGTAAAAGGGAGGAACTGGAGTGAGAGCACAACGTGAGAGTCAGAGAGAGAAGGGCGAGAGTGGAGATACTAGAAGAGGACGAATGGATCGAGAGTTCTGGAGAGGGAGGGACAGGGAGACATAACGTTCGGTAAGAGGAGAGGAGAGCCCGAGAGATGAGAAGAGGGAGATGAGTGAGAACGCAGAGGTGACAGTGTGAAACGAATCCACGAGGAAGAACGTAGGTGGGAACTGAGGAATGGTTATAGTGGTAAGATGTGAAAGAGGAGAGAATGGAGGGGGAGAGGACGAGGAGCGAGGGAGTGAGGGAGAGATCGAGAGAGAAGCCAATGAAGAGACTGGAGACGAATAGCTGAGAGAGAGAGAGAACTGAGGAGGAGGAGAGCTTATGAAGACGAAATTTTGAAGAGAAAATGACGGAGAGAGAAATTGACGGGGGAGGGAGGAGAGATAGAGATCGAGGAGAGTGCCCATTACTGAAGTTGAGGGAGGCGGATGGAAGGAGCTGAGAAGAGGTAAAGAAGAGAGAGTATGTATGAGAGAAGTCCAGAGAGGAAAACACGAGAGACAGTGACGAGGAAGGGAAGGGTAGAGGAATAGAGGGAGGAGGAGAAATGAATTCGGAGGGAGGAGAGGGAACGGATGATTGAGCGAGAAGAGCTGGTGACGAATCAAGAGAGGATGAGAGCGAATAAGTAGAGGGGAAATGGAGAGGATGAGAGAGGGGGAGTGAAGGAGTATGGGGAGAGACTATGTCGGAAGAAGAGAAGAGTGACGGAGATAGGAGGAGAGAGGAGAGATGGCGATAAGGGAAACGAGAATACGAGGGACGAAATAGAATCGGTGGAGGGAGAGACGCTCGGAAGGGAAATGTAGAGAGAGAAGAGAAGAAAATTCTCGAAGGGAGAGGAGGAAGGGTGAAGAGAAGAAGAGAGACGCGAGAGACGAGAGGCGAGCGAAGAGGAGGCAGATGGATGAGAGGAGGAGGAAGAGTAGAGGAGGGAAGAGAGTGGGGGATGGGAGGGAGAGCCTACGGGTCGAGCATGAGAGGAAGAATGAGGAGAGAGGGAGGAGAGAGAGGAATGGATGAAGAGCATGGAGGGATAAGATGCAAGAGCGGAGAGGTGATGTGAACGCTCGGGAGGAGTGGAGGGAGAGATCCGGAATGAGGACTGGAGATTATGACACAACCCAGAGATAGGAGAGCGATGATAAAGGAGAGAGAGGGGGAACGATTGATGGAAGATTTGGAGGAGGAGGGGGAGGGCGGAGAGAGCGAACCCAAGAAAGAGAAGGATAAGAAAGGGGATGACGGATGAGAAATGCTGGCTGGGAGGAAGAGAGGAGAAGAAGAAAGGGGGGAGGTGGAAGAGTTCGGGGAGAGAGAGTGAGGAGGAGGAGAGAAAGAAGGCCAGAGATGGAGAATGTTGACTCGGTGGAAGAAATGAATGGACGTACGTAGACGGAAAGGATGGGTGAGATGAAAGGGATGGAGGAGAAGAAGAGAAGAGATGAACGGAGAGAGAGGTGGGGGGGGGGGGGGGGGATGGACGAGGAGAGAGGAGATGAGGATGAGAGAGAAGGAAGGGGGTGAACAGGACTGAGAGAGATTGAGAGGAACGTAAGTAATGAGAGTTCGAGGAGAGAAGGAACGTAAGACTAAAGAGTGATGTCGATGATGAAGGAGAAGAGTGTGAGAAGTGAGAACCGAGGGTAGAGACGGAGAGAGATGTGGAGAAGAGGGGATGCGAGAGAAGATGGAGAAAGGAGAGAAAAGAAGGAGACATAATTGATGAGGAGGGGAGAAGGTAGAGAGAGAGAGAGAGTGACCGAGAGGAGGATTAGAGGGAGATAGGATGGGTCTGGAAGGGATGGATGCGCCGGATAACGAAGATGATGAGAAATGTGAAGGGAGGGGAAGACACGGGAGCCGGAGAGTGCAATGAGAGAGATAGAATTTTCCTGTCCTGGGAGAGAGAGAATCGGAGAAGAGAAGAGTTAGTATGAAGGGGGAGACGAGGGTTGAGAGACGACAGGAGGAAGAGGAGGCTAGCGAGCGACCTGAGGGTGAGAGGGTTGAGTGTCCGAGAGATGGGCGTTCAGACTGCTGAGGTGAGAGAGCAACGACACGAGATGAGTATCCTCGAAGAGGAAGGAAAAGACGAGAGGACGCAGAGAGAGGAGAGGGACAGAGAAGATCGAGGAGAGGAGAGAGAAGATATGGGAGGAGTAAGAAAGACGAGTGAGCAACCGAGAGGACATTGAGAAGGAGTAGGGAGTGGGAGACGTCTGAAGGAGAGATGAAGGGGAGAGGAGGGAGGTGAGAGAGGGCTGAGAGTGATGTAGATGAGGAGGGATGAAGAGTCAGGAGTGAGAGTCCTTAGAGAGTGAGATGATCCAGTTGAGAGAGATAGGGGAGGGGAGGATAGGGAAGAGGGCATGTGGAGAGTATGAGATGTAACGGATTGACGAGAGATCGGGAGTGATGTATGGGATGGACGGAGAAAGGAGCCGGATGGGTGTAGATGTGGAGATGAATGATGAGCGGTTTGAGATATGTCGAGGAGAGTGGTCGAGTGCAAGATCGACGGAGAGGAGGGAGATGCTGCGGGAGCCGAGGCACGTAGGAGAGAGACGGATGGAGGAGTTTTGGTTTGATACGACGGAGAAAAGCCTATCTTGAATGGAGATGAGAAGAGAGGCTCGAGAGAGAGGGAGTTTGGAATAGAGGAGGATCGAGGACTGGAGAGCGGAGCATGAACAGGAGATCCGAAATAATATTAGAGCCTAGAGATGAGGGGGATGGGGCGAGGACGAAGAGAAAGAATGAGAGAGCTCGGGAGAAGAAAATGTTGGGTTAGATGGATAGCTTATTCTTGACGGAGATTTAAGAGGATAGTGATTGAGGGGGGGAGAAGAGAATGGAGTGAGGAAGGGAGGAGAGGAGTGAGAGAGCGGAGTGAGTAAGAAGAAGATGATTTGAAGGTGGAGAGTGAATAGGAGGTGAGAGGGGCAATAGATGACTAAGGAGATAATATATCTATGAGGGAGGAGAGTAGGGACGAAGCGGATATGATCTGAAGAAGATGAGAATTCGGTAGAGATCTTTTCTTTTCTTTTTGTTGTTGGCGATGGAGATGAGAGATGAGACTGATGGACTGGGAGGGAGCTTATAGTTGCATCTGGTCGTCAGTTTCTGAGGATGAGCGCTTGTGATGAGGTCTTGTTCGAGTATGGCGTGTGGGCCAACTGCCGTGAGCGAGAGTCGAGAGAGTCTTGCGAGCGACTTGTGATTTTCTTTTTTTCTTCTTTCCGATGAATTATGGAGAGTACCTGATGGGTCTTGATGATTTGAGAATTTTCGGTGATTCGAATGGAGTATTTCTCCGGTTATGATGTAGTGGTGGGGGGGATTAGACGCTGTGAGACGTAGGGTGAGAGACGGCAGAGTGAGTGGAGATGAGACGATGTTACTGAGATTTGCGATAGGGGTGGGAGAGTGAAGCGAGCGTGAGGGGTGGAGGAGGGAGGAGGTCGATTGGAGAGTGGAGAGCTCGGATGGTCCCTGGAGAGGAGAGAGGAGTGTTCTTTTTGACTGATGAGATAGGAGAGATTTGTTCTTGGACCCTCCGAGGGATTTGAGGGAGGATAATGAATCATTGATCTTGTGGGAGTATTCGATCGATGTATCGTGACGAGACTATGATCTTAGGGGAGGAGTAGTGGGAGTCTCTGACGTGATGAGGAAGAAATAAAAGAGAGTCGAGAGGATGGTGGGGGTAGAATTCGCTGGCGTTGGGTGTGGTGTTTTTGGATTTTTGTAGTTCCGCCTTCTGAACGGATTGGAACCAGTAGCGAGATATAGGCCCGGTGCGATCGGTAGCAGAGAGTGCGAGTCGGGGCGAGAGAGAGTGAGTGGAGACTAATTGACTTAGGTCGGGAGACTGAGTCGTCGGAAGGAAATAAGAAGACTGCGCGGCGATGTACGGTGACGATGGAAGAGGATCTGCAGGTAAGCGGCAAAGGGAAGAGATGATGGGGGGAGGTGCGCGGCGGTGCGGACGGGGCTGCGATGGAGGAGACGCATTCGAGCGAGATCGGGAGGAGAAGGTCTGACTTGAGGATGGAAGGAGTGTCGTACCGATAAACTATGGAGACGTTAGATGGGTATGGCGAGAGATGGTTAGACGGTGTGAGAGCGGACGAGGCAGTGACTTGAGGTTCGCGAGAGAGTAGATAGATCAACATAGAGGCAAGCGGGAGTGATTTTGTAGAGACGAATTGACTTATCGCGAGATGAGAGTGCTCGGATTCTCCAGGTTATCGATTTGAGTGATCTGGTCACAGGAGGAGGGAGCCCTTATCTTTGCATGAGAGGGAACAACATGAATGTTGGAGGTTCTAGGTATGAAGCGGACTTCGGGACGAGCCCCCCTCATTTGGGTCTCCTCAGCCAACGTAACACTCCGATATACAGGCAGTCCCCCCCGTAAGAAGGGGTTGATTGTGTGAGTGAGAGTGGAAGGATTGGTAGAATTGGGAAATATTCGCCGTCAGAAGGCGGTGTCTCAACTGAGAGAGATGTGATTTCTCAGGGTAAGTGAAAAGAATGGGTTAGAAGCCGAGGAGTGAAAGGGAGGGGAAGGAGTGAGAGAGTCTAAAGGAGAGGAGTTGGGGGAGAGGATGGAAACCAGGGAATCCAGGGGAGAGAAGTAGAGTCGAGGGATAGAAGTGTCGAGAGAGTGCAGGGATTGGCGAGAAGAGGGGGCAAAGGGAGCGGGAAGGAGAAGATGAAGATGGCGCGGAGGGAGGGGGAGAGAGTGATATTTATGATTATTGAAAAATGTAGAGTGGAGGGAAGAAAGATGGAAAAGGAGGATTGAAGTAAGTAGGGGTTTTTGTGTTTTAGTGAGGTTTGTTTGTGATCTGTTGATATTGGAGGATGTTTTTTTTTTTCTGTTTTTTGGTATGAGGAGGTTGGTTTGAGACTGTTGTGTGAGGAATGGGCCGGGAGGGAGTGTTCGAGGAGGAAGAGAAGGGGTGGTGCAGAAGGGGTTGAAAGCAGAGGGGAGGTGTGAGGGAGGGAGAGGAGAATGGGTAGAGCGATGAGAAGGGGGCGGAGATATAAGAGAGAGGGGACGAGGAAGAGGGGGTTGGGGGGAGAGAGGAGAGATAGAGAAAGAGGTAGGAGAGGGACGAGAGGAGGAGGTGATGGCGAAGAGAGAGGAGAGAAGAGAGAGACTAGAAGAGAGAGGGAGGGGGAGATCGAGAAGAGGACTTGAGGAGATGGAGTAGAAGTTGAGGTGGAGTGGAGAGAGATGAAGAGAGGAGGGGAGAAGGAGGGAGAGCGAGGAGGGGGGGAGAGGGGACGGGTATGAAGCGAGACGGGATGGAGAGAGGAGGAGAGAGGAGGAGGAGGAGATGGTGAGAGACCGGGGAGAGAGAGATGTGAGATGGAGGGGAGGAGATGAGGAGAGGGGAGAAAGGCGAGGGAGAGGAGAGAGGGAGGGAGCGAGGGGAGAGAGAGTGATGAGGAGGAGAAGAGAGGAGGGAAGATGGGTAGAGGGAGAGAGAGAGAGGAGAGGGGAGGAGGGGATGGGGATGAACAGAGTAAAGGAGGGAAAGTAACGAGAGGGAGAAAGAAGAGAGAATGGTTTTTAAGCGGGGTTTGTTTTGGGTGTTGGAGATTGATTTGGGGGTTTTGTAGTTTTGTTTATTTTTTGGTTTAGTGATTTTTTTATGATATTTTGTTTTTATTTTTGTAGAGTCTACAGTAGATGTTTTCCGGCCCAAAGCTACGTTTTGTATGCTTCTATTTATCATATTGTATTACTTACAGTATATCTTCTTTGTTCTGCATCCCTTTAATCCAGCCTCCTTTACTGACTTCTCCACGTTGCTATTTAATCACTATCTATAGCTTCCTACGTGTGTGCTACTTTTTTTGGCGTTGGGGGTGCGGGTTAGTTGGATTGGTTTGTGGTCGATTGTTTTTTAGAGTTGGTTTTTTTGATTTTTGATGATTATTTTGGAGGTTTTTTATTGTTTATTGTAGTTTTTGTTAGATGATTAGTTTGGTTAGATTTGGACTAAGATTTTTTTTTTATGATGAGTTTTTTTTTTTGTGGAGGTATTTGAGGGAGGTTTGGAAAGAAAAGACACAGGATTTAGCTGAAGAGAGCGCGACGTGCGAGTAGACTTGAGACGACAATGGCCGAGGTTGGGAAAGAGGGGGGATGAGGAAGAGACGAGAGGAGAGGCTCGGAAGCTTGCAAGAGAATAGTGGAGACCGAGGTTGGGGGGAGACAGGGGGGACGGGGAAGGGAGCGAGGGATTATAACTCGTGATCTTTCCCCGACCGAGGTGGACCGACGGTAGTCGGCTTTATGTTCTCCCTGATGAAACCCAAGTCTCAACCGAGAGACGCTGAGAGAGGGGTGGGGGGGGGGGGGAGACATGTTTGCCGAATTATGGCGGTGGTGTGGATGGAGACCATGGATAAACAAACAGGAGAGTAGTCAACGCCTTGAGATTGAAGTTTGTTGGAGTGGTTTGTATTTTTGATGGCGAGGAGTTGGTGTTTGTGGATGAGCGATAGTTGCGTTTGGAGATGGAAGTATATTTTTTGGGCGGAGGAGAGAGGATATGTGTTGTGTTCATTGAAGAGAGCTTTGATACAGTATCTGTTTTGAGTGTTGAGATGAGGATTGATTTTTGAATGAGTTTGACTTTTTTGATACGCTTGAGATTACTTTTTGATTCTGATAGTTTTGTGAGGATTGATGAGTAGAGATTCCTATGGTGAAGACGCTGCTTAGACATATTTTGATAGGAACAGAGCCTCGGCAGATCTCTCCCCGAAAGCGATTCAGAAAAGAGCGACGTGAGTCCGCGAGTAGAGATACGGAGGGGTGACGGAGAGAGGCGAGTAGGGAGCTAGAGGGGTGAGTTGAATTGAGACCGGCGAGATGGCGCTGCGCAGTCGACTCGCCACATAGAGCCATTGGGTAGCGAGAGGAGACTGTGAACTGAATTGAGGGTAGGACGGGCCGCGAGGAGTGTTCGGTAACGTTGAACTAGGGAGAACGCTCTCTGTGGTGAGAAGGACGAAGAAGATGGAGAGAGAAGAGCTGAGGAGAGTAGGAGAGGATGAGAATATGAGGGAGAGGAGAAAGAGACAGGAGACGATAGAGACGATGATTCTGGAGAGGCTGACGTAGAGCATGATAGTAAGAGCGTGACGGCTGAAC
>CM051000.1:24913813-24918813 GCA_027704905.1 Muraenolepis orangiensis
TGATAGTGTATGATAGTGTATGATAGTATATGATAGTATATGATAGTATATGATAGTATATGATAGTATATGATAGTATATGATATATATGATAGTATATGATAGTGTATGATAGTGTATGATAGTATATGATAGTATATGATAGTATATGATAGTATATGATAGTATATGATAGTATATGATATATATGATAGTATATGATAGTATATGATAGTGTATGATAGTGTATGATAGTGTATGATAGTATATGATAGTATATGATAGTGTATGATAGTATATGATAGTATATGATAGTATATGATAGTATATGATAGTATATGATAGTGTATGATAGTGTATGATAGTGTATGATAGTATATGATAGTATATGATAGTGTATGATAGTATATGATAGTATATGATAGTATATGATAGTATATGATAGTATATGATAGTGTATGATAGTGTATGATAGTGTATGATAGTATATGATAGTATATGATAGTATATGATAGTATATGATAGTGTATGATAGTGTATGATAGTGTATGATAGTATATGATAGTATATGATAGTATATGATAGTATATGATAGTATATGATAGTGTATGATAGTATATGATAGTATATGATAGTATATGATAGTATATGATAGTATATGATAGTGTATGATAGTATATGATAGTATATGATAGTGTATGATAGTATATGATAGTGTATGATAGTGTATGATAGTGTATGATAGTATATGATAGTATATGATAGTATATGATAGTATATGATAGTATATGATAGTGTATGATAGTATATGATAGTATATGATAGTATATGATAGTATATGATAGTGTATGATAGTGTATGATAGTGTATGATAGTATATGATAGTATATGATAGTGTATGATAGTATATGATAGTATATGATAGTATATGATAGTGTATGATAGTATATGATAGTGTATGATAGTATATGATATATATACATATATAGATATATACATATATATACTATGATATACTATCATATACTATATACATATGATAGTATATATAGTATATGATATATATCATACAGTATCATGATAGTATATGATAGTATCATATAGTATCATACACTATGATATATGATAGTATATGATATATATATGATATATACATATATACAGTATATGATACTATATATAGTATATAATATATATGATATATATGATATACTATGATATATATGACATATATGATAGTATATATACTATATACATATATATATATATATATGATATATATGATATATACATATCATATATATGATATATAGTATATGATAGTATATGATAGTGTATGATAGTATATGATAGTATATGATAGTATATGATAGTGTATGATAGTGTATGATAGTATATGATAGTATATGATAGTATATGATAGTATATGATAGTATATGATAGTAGTATATGATAGTGTATGATAGTGTATGATAGTATATGATAGTATATGATAGTATATGATAGTGTATGATAGTATATGATAGTATATGATAGTATATGATAGTATATGATAGTATATGATAGTATATGATAGTATATGATAGTAGTATATGATAGTAGTATATGATAGTATGATAGTATATGATAGTATATGATAGTATATGATAGTGTATGATAGTGTATGATAGTATATGATAGTATATGATAGTGTATGATAGTATATGATAGTATATGATAGTGTATGATAGTATATGATAGTATATGATAGTATATGATAGTGTATGATAGTATATGATAGTATATGATAGTATATGATAGTATATGATAGTATATGATAGTATATGATAGTATATGATAGTGTATGATAGTATATGATAGTAGTATGATAGTATATGATAGTATATGATAGTATATGATATATGATAGTATATGATAGTGTATGATAGTATATGATAGTATATGATAGTATATGATAGTATATGATAGTATATGATAGTAGTATGATATATATGATAGTGTATGATAGTGTATGATAGTATATGATAGTATAGATAGTGTATGATAGTGTATGATAGTATGATAGTATATGATAGTATATGATAGTATATGATAGTGTATGATAGTATATGATAGTATATGATAGTATATGATAGTGTATGATAGTAGTATATGATAGTATATGATAGTATATGATAGTATATGATAGTATATGATAGTATATGATAGTGTATGATAGTGTATGATAGTATATGATAGTATATGATAGTGTATGATAGTATGATAGTATATGATAGTGTATGATAGTATGATAGTAGTATGATAGTATATGATAGTGTATGATAGTATATGATAGTATATGATAGTATATGATAGTATATGATAGTATATGATAGTATATGATAGTATATGATAGTGTATGATAGTATATGATAGTAGTATGATAGTATATGATAGTATATGATAGTATATGATAGTATATGATAGTATATGATAGTGTATGATAGTATATGATAGTATATGATAGTATATGATAGTATATGATAGTATATGATAGTATATGATAGTATATGATAGTATATGATAGTATATGATAGTATATGATAGTGTATGATAGTATATGATAGTGTATGATAGTATATGATAGTATATGATAGTATATGATAGTATATGATAGTGTATGATAGTATATGATAGTAGTATATGATATATATGATAGTATATGATAGTATATGATATATATGATAGTATATGATAGTGTATGATAGTATATGATAGTATATGATAGTATATGATAGTATATGATAGTATATGATAGTATATGATAGTGTATGATAGTAGTATATGATAGTAGTATATGATATATATGATAGTATATGATAGTAGTATATGATATATATGATAGTATATGATAGTGTATGATAGTATATGATAGTAGTATATGATAGTATATGATAGTAGTATATGATATATATGATAGTATATGATAGTGTATGATAGTATATGATAGTAGTATATGATAGTATATGATAGTAGTATATGATATATATGATAGTATATGATAGTAGTATATGATATATATGATAGTATATGATAGTAGTATATGATAGTATATGATAGTATATGATAGTATATAATAGTATATGATAGTGTATGATAGTATATGATAGTATATGATAGTATATGATAGTAGTATATGATAGTATATGATAGTATATGATAGTGTATGATAGTATATGATAGTATATGATAGTAGTATATGATAGTAGTATATGATAGTATATGATAGTATATAATAGTAGTATATGATAGTATATGATAGTGTATGATAGTGTATATGATAGTATATGATAGTAGTATATGGTAGTATATGATAGTATATGATAGTATATGATAGTATATGATAGTGTATGATAGTATATGATAGTATATGATAGTATATGATAGTGTATGATAGTATATGATAGTATATGATAGTATATGATAGTGTATGATAGTATATGATAGTATATGATAGTATATGATAGTGTATGATAGCAGCTGCTACCGCAGCTGCTCTCTCCGCGACCTACTCCTTCACCCACACCCCCGACCCTCTGGGCGTGGTGGAGGAACGGGACTCCTAGTCTCTCCAAACTGGTCATATCAGGTACTCCCTCTGGGTCATCTGACCAGATCGGCACTCGAATTTCATGCTGTTTCTGTTACAATCCCAACTAGGCTCAACATTGCCGTAATTTACCGACCACCGGGCCCTCTTGGTGACTTCTTTGACGAGATGGACGCCTTCCTCAGCTGCTTTCCTGAGGACGGCACCCCACTCGTGGTTCTGGGTGACTTCAACATCCAGTCGGATAAGTTACAATCTCCTGAATTCATTAACTTTTTTGCCATATTCGGTCTAACACTCACTCCTTCTCCCCCTACCCACAGAGCTGGGAACCAACTGGATCTTGTCTTCACAAGATCCTGTACCACCTCGGTGATCTCGGTCACACCCCTCCCTGTCTCTGATCACCATTTTGTTGCTTTCTCTCTCCCTCTCAAATCCCCCACCTCCCTACCCACTACTCCCCACATTGTTACCTTCCGTAGTAACCTGAAAACTCTCTCTCCCTCTTCTTTCTCCGCATCTGTCCTATCCTCACTACCATCCCCCCAACAATTCTCTCTCTTGTCGGTGGAGGAAGCCTCCTCCACTCTGACTTCCTCTCTCTCCTCCTCCTTCGACTCTCTCTGTCCTCTCACCTCCAGACCAGCACGAGCCTCTCCTCCACCTCCTTGGCTGTCCGAACCTCTGCGGGCTTGTAGAGCAGAGCTACGGGCGGCCGAGAGAAAATGGAGGAAATCGGACTCCTCTGATGACCTCGCTCACTACCTCCGTCTCCTCGCTGGCTTCACCTCCACGGTATCGGCTGCTAAATCTGCCTTCTACCGTACAAAAATAAACTCTTCTGCCTCTAACCCAAGGAAACTTTTCTCCATGTTCTCTTCCCTCCTCAACCCCCCCTCCCCTCCCCCTCCCTCCTCCCTCTCAGCTGATGACTTTGTCACCTTCTTTACGAAGAAGGTGAACGACATTACCTCCTCCTTCACCCCCACCGCTTTCCTCCCTCCCTCCTCTCCCACCCCCACTAACCTTACCTGTTTCAACCCCCTCTCCCCCGATGAAGTTAACAAACTGGTGACATCTAACCACCCTACCACCTGCCCCCTCGACCCAATCCCTTCCTCTCTTCTCCAGGACATCTCGGGCGATATCCTTCCCTTCCTTACATCCCAAATCAACATCTCCCTTGAGGCAGGCCTGTTTCCGGCAGCCTTCAAGACTGCCAGAATCAAGCCGCTCCTCAAGAAACCATCCCTAGACATCACTGATGTCCAAAACTACAGACCGGTATCTCTCCTATCATTCCTGTCCAAAACCCTTGAACGGGCTGTCTCCTCACAACTTTCTTCCTATCTCTCCCAGAACAACCTCCTCGACCCTCACCAGTCAGGCTTCAAGGCTGCGCACTCCACGGAGACGGCACTGCTCGCAG
>CM051000.1:24923813-24933813 GCA_027704905.1 Muraenolepis orangiensis
AGGCCTCTTCCTCATTCCTTACCTCTTCATCGTCATCCCTTGGTCTCTTATTTTTGTGTCTTTAAGAAGAATTGAACCCTTGATCCAGCACGAGGATAGCGTTGTTATTTGGGCTTTGACGGTCAGTTAAGTTTCCCCAGTCTGACGGAGGCAGAAGACACCCAGCTGAACACCAGGGAGAGGGAGAGATGTCATGGGGATTTATGTCATGGGGATAGAGGCTATGGGGAAAGATGTTATGTTGTTAGTTGTCATGCCGATTCCTAAAATAACCCTTCAGAGTGTATTTCCTCTCTATCGATCCAGGCTCCATATCCCAGGCTCAGGTATCCACGTCTCCATGAAGTTTTCCCCCGGCGGCGGCTATATTGGGCCGGGGCTTCAGAGGAGGCTAAAGACAAGCTCTCATCCTTCTGCGTTAACCTGCTCAGATCTGTTTCCCCTGACATCAGCAGGTGAAAGGAGAGCGGGGGACAGGAAGCCCTGAGTCGGACGCTTCTGGAAGGACCCAAGGTCACACGCCATCGCCATCCTTTTCGGACTCACTAACTATCTTTTTGTGTCGTTACCTTGACCGTTTTGAAATACACAAACCGTCTGCTCTGCTACATCTGCTTCTGAATGGAAAATATGATTTATATTCGTCTTTATTTGTGTCTTACTCTTCTGTTTTAAATATTCCAAATCAATCCTGGTCAATGCTGGAGACCAGCCGGCCTGCGGGGTTCGAGAGAGAGTAGATGCTGCCACCTAGTGGACCGCTAGCGGTACTACAGGACAACTGTATTTATATAGGCCTCTATCACGGTCAGATTCATGGAAGCCACGTTAAAAGACCCCTAACATTTATATACTTACATATACACCTTTATATATATATCTTACGTCTATAAACTCTGTGTATTAATTATTCCATTGCCAAGCATCATTTGTATCAATTGTAGGAGACTTTGGACCAATGAGGAACATTTTACCAGACAAATGCATAGTTTTTGTTCATTTTTTGTTTACAGATATTTACGATTTACTCATTCGTAGTAGAACTTCTGATCAGTCCTTCTGTGTTCTAGTAGAACTTCTGATCAGTCCTACTGTGTTATAGTAGAACTTCTGATCAGTTCTACTGTGTTCTAGTAGAACTTCTGATCAGTCCTACTGTGTTATAGTAGAACTTCTGATCAGTCCTTCTGTGTTCTAGTAGAACTTCTGATCAGTCCTTCTGTGTTCTAGTAGAACTTCTGATCAGTCCTACTGTGTTATAGTAGAACTTCTGATCAGTCCTTCTGTGTTCTAGTAGAACTTCTGATCAGTCCTACTGTGTTATAGTAGAACTTCTGATCAGTCCTACTGTGTTATAGTAGAACTTCTGATCAGTCCTACTGTGTTATAGTAGAACTTCTGATCAGTTCTACTGTGTTATAGTAGAACTTCTGATCAGTCCTACTGTGTTATAGTATAACTTCTGATCAGTTCTACTGTGTTCTAGTATAACTTCTGATCAGTCCTACTGTGTTATAGTAGAACTTCTGATCAGTTCTACTGGGTTCTAGTAGAACTTCTGATCAGTCCTACTGTGTTATAGTAGAACTTCTGATCAGTCCTACTGGGTTCTAGTAGAACTTCTGATCAGTCCTACTGTGTTCTAGCAGAACTTCTGATCAGTCCTAATGTATAAAGGCACGTAACGCTGCTTTAGGTCAGGCGATGAACAGGCCTACTGTTGAGCCAGGGCTAACCTGAACAAGGGCATCAAGCTGGCCAAGCTCAACCACAAGTGTAGGGTTGACAAGTGTAGGGAACTCTGATCCCTGACGCATGTGGCAGGGCATCCAGGCCATTGCGGACTACAAACCCTCCAACAACTCCCCCCCAACCACCGACGAGCTCAATAACTTTCATGCCCGCTTCGACCGGAACATCCACAAACGGCCCACCAGGGCTCCTCTCCCCCACAGACCACCAGCCCCTCCCCCTCTCCCCCACAGACCACCAGCCCCTCCCCCTCTCCCCCACAGACCACCAGCCCCTCCCCCTCTCCCCCACAGACCACCAGCCCCTCCCCCTCTCCCCCACAGACCACCAGCCCCTCCCCCTCTCCCCCACAGACCACCAGCCCCTCCCCCTCTCCCCCACAGACCACCAGCCCCTCCCCCTCTCCCCCACAGACCACCAGCCCCTCCCCCTCTCCCCCACAGACGTGCGTGCGACACTGAGCAGAACAAATGCGCATAAGGCAGCTGGTCCTGATGGCGCCCCCGGTGGCGTGCTCAGGAACTGCGCTGAGCAGCTGACCGAGGTCCTCACTTACATTTTCAACTTGTCACTGGCAGTTATCCCAGTGTGCTTTAAAACCACCTCCATTGTGCCAGCGCCAAAACACTCTGCAGCGAGCCTCAACGACTTCCGCCCTGTTGCCCTCACCCCCATCATCATGAAGTGCTTTGAGAGGCTGGTCCTGGCTCACCTCAAATCTGGCCTGTCACCCTCACTGGATAAACACCAATTTGCCCACCGTGAGAACAGGAGCACGGAGGACGCCATCTCCTCAGCCCTTTACTCCGCTCTCTCCCACCTGGATGAGAGCAACACCCACGTGAGAAGGCTGTTCATAGACTTCAGCTCAGCATTTAACACCATCATCACCTCCAAACTCATCTTCAAACTTGGTGACCTCATGGAAACCAAGAACCTTGACATTAATTAACTGGTTATTGGACTCCACATCTCCAAGGACCTCTCCTGGTCCCTCAACACGGCCTCACTGGTAAAGAAGGCTCACCAGCCTCTCTTCTTCCTGAGGAGACTGAGGAAAGCCCACCTGTCACCTCAGATTCTGGTGAACTTTTACCGGTGTGCCATCGAAAGCATCCTCACCAACTGCATCACAGTGCGGTACGGCAACTGCCCTGTTTCAACCGTAAAGCGCTGCAGAGGGTGGTGAAAACCGCCCAACGCATCGTTGGACTACCCCTCCCTGCAATAAACACCCACACCCCTCTCACCCCAACCATGGACTGTGTGCCCTCCTCCCCTCCGGGAGGCGCTATAGAGACCCTGTTATTTATTTAACACTTTATAAAACACTGGCCGTTCCTCTTCTCAGTCAGGCACTTTATTTGACACTTTAACTTCCAAATGAACACGTTGAATGTGAAACAGACCAAGAACACACACCATTATCGCTCTCTCTCTCTCTCTCTCTCGTCTCTCTCTCTCTCTCTCTCTCTCTCTCTCTCTCTCTCTCTCTCTCATCTCTCCTCTCTCTCTCTCTCTCTCTCTATAAACACAAATATTCTGTGGCTCTGTGTAGTATTATAACTATTCACACCGCCCCTGGTGGTCTGGAGTCAGCACTGCGTCTCCTCTCCTGTTTACATTGACCACATACGATGCTTCTCTGGTCCAGCCTATCTGGTGGTCCACCATTTCTCACACACAAACACACACACTGTGAGAGGAGAGAGAGAGAGAGAGAGAGAGAGAGAGAGAGAGAGAGAGAGAGAGAGAGAGAGAGAGAGAGAGAGAGAGAGAGAGAGAGAGAGAGAGGAGAGAGAGAGAGAGAGAGAGAGAGAGAGAGAGAGAGAGAGAGAGAGAGAGAGAGAGAGAGAGAGAGATGGGGGAAAAGAGAGGGGAGAAGAGAGAGAGACGAAGACAGAGGGTAAGAGAGGAGGGATAAAGAGGTGAACAGGGACAGAGGAGGAGCAGGAAGGGTTGAGTGCGGAGGGAGAGAGAGACCACACAGGAGAGTAAAGCACTGGACATCCACATGTGAGTAGAACGTGTGTGTGTGTGTATGTGTGTGTGTGTGTGTGTGTGTGTGTGTGTGTGTGTGTGTGTGTGTGTGTGTGTGTGTGTGTGTGTGTGTGTGTGTGTGTGTGTGTGTGTGTGTGTGTGTGTGTGTGTGTGTGTGTGTGTGTGTGTGTGTGTGTGTGTGTGTGTGTGTGATTACGTATTAGTAGAATGTGTGAGACAAATAAAGTGCATGGGTAAACATATCAGACTGGGTTCAATTGAAATGCCTTTATTTGAACAGTCAATGACATCAGATTCAGACTGTGACTAATGTTGAACGGCTAGACTCAGATAGAGATGATGACACTCATGTCTTCTTCTTCTTCCTTTGAATGTTGTGTTTTCTGCCCACCCCCCACCCCCCCCCCCCCAGGTCATGTAGGATGGGAACAAGGGCGACCTGTGTCATACTGCATTAGCCTCACACACACACACACACACACACACACACACACACACACACACACACACACACACACACACACAGGGGCCAAGAGGCGCACAATGTGGATTGTGTACAGGTTAGTAGTAGTCATGTGTGTGTGTGTGTGTGTGTGTGTGTGTGTGTGTGTGTGTGTGTGTGTGTGGTGTGTGTGTGTGTGTGTGTGTGTGTGTGTGTGTGTGTGTGTGTGTGTGTGTGTGTGTGTGTGTGTGGTGTGTGTGTGTGTGTGTGTTCATGGGCATGAATGGAGATGTGTATGGAGAGCATGCGTAGATGTGTATGAGCACTTCAACTGTGATGTAATGAACATTCATTAACATGAACATGACTGCTCAGCAAGAACCTGACACACCATGGATACAATGTCTACAGACTACAGAGAGAGAGAGAGAGAGAGAGAGAGAGAGAGAGAGAGAGAGAGAGAGAGAGAGAGAGAGAGAGAGAGAGAGAGAGAGAGAGAGAGAGAGAGAGAGAGAGAGAGAGAGAGAGAGAGAGAGAGAGAGAGAGATACACGTGCAGAGAGGAAAAAGGAAAGAAAGAAAGAAAGAAAGAAAGAAAGAAAGAAGAAGAACAGAAGAGAGAATCCGGAGAGTTACGCAGAGGGCATCCATCTTGTAGTGAAGACATCACAGCAACATGCGTCCACTTGCTGTTAGACAGAAGCCATGTTATCAGCCATGTTATCAGCCATGTTATCAGCCATGTTATCAGCCATGTTATCAGCCATGTTATCAGCCATGTTATCAGCCATGTTATCTCCCATGTTATCAGCCATGTTATCAGCCATGTTATCAGCCATGTTATCAGCCATGTTATCAGCCATGTTATCAGCCATGTTATCAGCCATGTTATCAGCCATGTTATCTCCCAGAAGCAACAGGAAGCTGAAGCGAGACAGAGAGAAGGACGAGCTAGAGAGAGCAAGAGAGAGGGACACACACTCTTGCACGCATGCACACACACACACACACACACACACACAACGCACATGCACACGCACTCACACACAAAGAAAGAAAGCGTAAAGGACAGCTGGAGAAAGTAGGGCAGTTAGCTCCTGCAGCATTCACACACAGCCCCAGAACAGCCCGTCTGGCGTGGGAGTGTTCAGTCGGACTGGGAGTGTTCAGTCGGACTGGGAGTGTTCAGTCGGACTGGGAGGTTCAGTCGGACTGGGAGTGTTCAGTCGGACTGGGAGGTGCGTTGGTTTGTTGGTTTGTTGAATGTTTTCATGCTTTGTGACGTTTTTATTGTGATCTATTTTGCTGACTTGCGTTTTTTTGCTGTTTTAAAAATCTTCCAAAAGGTTTGGTTGATTTATGACGGATGGGAGGTTATGTTCCTGCTCCTGTTTGCTTTTCTGTTAGCAAGATAACTCAAAACGTTATGTATGGAATTGCACAAAATAATTGGGCCAAGGAACAGTTGATTCGATTTGGGTCCAGCCATTCAGGTGGTCCACCATCTCACACACACACACACACACACACACACACACACACACACACACACACACACACACACACACACACACACACACACACACACACACACACACACACACACGTGTGTGAGAGAGTAGAGAGAGAGAGAGAGAGAGAGAGGGAGAGAGAGAGAGAGAGAGAGAGAGAGAGAGAGAGAGAGAGAGAGAGAGAGAGAGAGAGAGAGAGAGAGAGAGAGAGAGAGAGAGAGAGAGAGAGAGAGAGAGAGAGAGAGAGAGAGAGAGAGAGGAGAGAGAGAGAGAGAGAGAGAGAGAGAGAGAGAGAGAGAGAGAGAGAGAGAGAGAGAGACCTTTCTGGTGTGTGGAGTTATGCAACTCTGGTTCTTTTTATGTGTTTCTCTTTTTATTAGAAGCAGAAACATCAACACATTGAAACATCCACCGTGTCCTTTAACTTTCTAAGACACACAGGTTATAACTTCTGTCAAATGTACACAATAATATCAAACCATATCATAACGTTATAACACATATCCTATTGTTTCAGTGTATGCATTGAAACATTACGATATGTGTAATGACCTTATTATATGGTTTGTACCTGACATCAACACGCAAGAAACCCCTGAGTTGATCCTCTGGCCACCGAGACACCGAAGGGTCAAACTAACCGGCAGGTTGTGTGTTCTCAGCCTTCACCTTAAGAGCTTCGCTGCCTTTCAACCTGAACTCAGATCTCCTGCTACTCTGCCGGAGGAAGCTAATCGTAGCCCAAAGGTCTGTCCAATGATGGAGTTGGGGTGCGATTCACATTTGCGTTGAGCTGCGTCCCTGAGAGCATCGGCAACCACTGCAGCCGGTGTTCACCCTTTATGTGTGTGTGTGTGTGTGTGTGTGTGTGTGTGTGTGTGTGTGTGTGTGTGTGTGTGTGTGTGCGTGTGCGTGCGTGCGTGTGTGTGCGTGCGTGCGTGCGTGCGTGCGTGTGTGCCTGCGTGCGCGTGTGCGTGCGTGTGTGCGTGTGTGTGTGTGTGTGTGCGTGCGTGCGTGTGGTGTGCGTGTGTGTGTGTGTGTATGCATTTTTACTTTATACTGTAGTGAGGCACATGCAGTATTCATGTTCAGAAGATTTTATTAATAAATGGCTAAGAGGGCAAACAAAAATAGTTATAGCATCTCATTCGCAAAGGTTGAATTTAATGAAAAAGTCTCACAGCACACAAGCAATATTCATACGTTGGTCCTCTCTGTGGCTGAGCTGGAGGGGATCAAGGATCCGTTTGTAGTCGTTCTCTTTTCCCCATTCCGCTCACCTCTCTTTCTTCAACATCTTCTGTTTGTTCTCTGAGACACTTCATGTCTTCTGTCTTTATGTTCTTTATGTTCCTCTGTGTTTCCTTCCACCCAGAGGAGGCCGGGTGGGCGTTGGGGGTGGAGTATAGGAGATCATTGTCTCTATCCGCCCCCTGTGGCTTTAGGAGTGCGCCGCCTACAGGAAGCACACATGGGTGTAACGGCGGGCCTCTCCCAGGAGATGGCGATGCTGAGCAACATGTTGGCTGCTTACACATTCATTGCAGGTAGGAAAACAGCTGATCGTTTTCTCTTGTCTACATCCGTGACAGTTACTCACTAGTGATGGAGACCTGTGATTGGTCAAACAAAGAGTGACTGACTCAGGGCCCATTTGGATACCAGGTCAATAGAGGGGTGGATGATGACTATTATTTAGGATCTGTAGACCGACAAGCATGTCGAGGGAACACACTTTTTCTCATCATATTTTAATCGTGATGGTTGAACGGGTACTGGACATACATGTACATTACTATAGAACAAATAAAATAATATGTTTTTGTATTTATTTTTAAGAGTCTCTTTGTCACGAAGAGAGGGAGTGGGTTGGACCCCGAACGCAGACAACGGCACAGTGGAGCGATACGAACGGCTTTATTTACAAAGCACACAACACACAAAGTCACAAAAGGGTACACGGGGAGAACTACGTGGAAGTAGAGTAGGCAGGCGACCGGGGTGCGTACTATCTCTCCGATAGTCAGCAGCCGGGCGATCACAACAGACGGGAGAACGTGCAGTATACGTAACGACCTCACGCTGGGGTAAAGGATAGACAAAGTATATATACCCCAGGTGAGGTGATTAGCAATTAGACAAGGGGGGATATTGAGTCCAGGTGTGTGTGTGTGTGGCCAGCGCACGTGGCTAGGCCACGCCCCCTGCCAACCAACGTGATTGTTGACAGGGGTGTGTGCGCCACCAGCGCACGTGGCTAGGCCACGCCCCCCTGCCAACCACCGTAACCGTGACACTCTTGACATTTACATTTACATTTGGGGCATTTGGCAGACGCTTTTATCCAAAGCGACTTACAAGGTGTACATTAGTTGAAGCAGACAATAGCATAACACTGAGGTACGTGAACATCAAAATAGAGCAGTTCACAAGTATTCATATTAACAAGATGAATAACACAATTTCTTACTGCCAGGTCACCTGCTTAAGTAGCTGTGATAAGAGCGTGTTATCAACATTAAGGATATACACTTGCTAGAATATCCAACATGCTAAGAGCTATTAATGTCAGGACTTAAGCAAGTTAGGGGTTCACAAAGGAGAAGGAGGGTTCATGGAGAGTCCAGGTGGACTCTGAACAGGTGGGTCTTGAGTCTCTTGCGGAAGCTGGCGAGGGACTCTGCCGTCCTGACATGAGACGGGAGTTCATTCCACCTGTGGAGCCAGAGCCCTGAAGAGCTGGGTCTTGAGTTCATTCCACCTGTGGAGCCAGAGCCCTGAAGAGCTGGGTCTTGAGTTCATTCCACCTGTGGAGCCAGAGCCCTGAAGAGCTGGGTCTTGAGTTCATTCCACCTGTGGAGCCAGAGCCCTGAAGAGCTGGGTCTTGAGTTCATTCCACTTGTGGAGCCAGAGCCCTGAAGAGCTGGGTCTTGAGTTCGTTCCACCTGTGGAGCCAGAGCCCTGAAGAGCTGGGTCTTGGAAGAGCGATGCTTGGTTGTCATCAGTGAAGGTCGAACAAGTCGCCTGGCAGAAGTTGAGCGGAGCGCTCTGGCTGGGATGTAGGGCTTGACCAACGCCTGGAGGTAGGCCGGGGCAGTTCCATTGACTGCCCTGAAGGTCAGCACCAGAGTCTTGAACTTGATGCGAGCATTTACCGGAAGCCAGTGGAGATCGCGGAAGAGAGGGGTCACGTGGGAGAATTTTGGTAGGTTGAATACCAGGCGTGCTGCTGCGTTCTGGATGCGTTGGAGGGGCTTGGTAGCAGAGGCGGGGAGTCCCGCCAGGAGAGAGTTGCAGTAGTCGAGGCGGGTGATGACGAGCGCTTGGACCAGGATCTGCGCCGCTTCACGTGTGAGGAAGGGCCGGATCCTGCGGATGTTGTAGAGGGCAATTCTGCAAGATCGGGCCACCGCGGTGACGTTGGCTTGAGACGAAACATATGTTTTGTGAAAGAGACAAGACAAGCAGCATACACATTTCAAACAACATTACAAGATATACCATCAACTGGAAGATAAAAATATGATTATACGGTAATTCAGATTCCACCAGATCAACTTACAATTAAAGTCAGTGAGGCTGTGATAGGTTTAATTGCTGTTCAAAACATGTATGGACATCTATTAAATGATCCATGATGAGAGAGCTGAACATGTAAAGCCTTCTTCCCTAACTCTGTACTCCCAGGAACTGGTCTAACCCAGTTATGTCTCTCCTCCTCATCCCCAGACCAGCCAGAGAGGACGGCCTTGGTGTTCCTGGGTGGGGTCTGTGTTGGCCTCCTTCTCACCCTGTGTGCCATCGTATTCCAAATACACTGTAGAACTGACTGTCACTATGGCAACAGTCACCGCTCTCAACATCCTCCTCATCATCGTCCTAGCAACAAGCTTCAGCATCAGCAGCGTGACAGTAAGCCAGACACCATGACTCTCATACCGGCTGGGGGGCGTGGTCCTAGTGGGGACAACCAATCAGAGGACTGGGATGACACCACAGACCTGTCGGCAAGACAACGGAGACGCTTTGAGAGAGCCTTGTTGAGCACTAGAGTTTTTACTTCAGCAGATGGTATTGTACACACATACACACACACACCCACACACACACACAGGGACCAACTGTTCTTAAAATAAACATGTGCATTTGATGGTAATGTAATTGGACATTGTATGCTTGTATTAGTGTGTACTCATCTGTTCTGTGTGTGTGTGTGTGTGTGTGTGTGCGTGCGTGCGTGCGTGCGCGTGCGCGTGTGTGTGTGTGTGTGTGTGTGTGTGTGTATATGCGCGCAC
>CM051000.1:24938813-24998813 GCA_027704905.1 Muraenolepis orangiensis
TAGGTCAGTCTGGGGTCATAGGTCAGTCTGAATCAAGTACCCCAGCGTCTATACATCTATTAGTGAACTGATTAGGTTGTGTGTGTGTGTTCACACCACTATGTGTGCATGTATGTAATGTACTCTAACCCTAACCCTCTCCTGTGGTCAGGTGTGCACTGGCTAGGTGCTACCTTCTGGATGGTGTCCCAGCAGACTGACATTATCAAGTGTGTGGGCCGCTGGAGGCTCTTCAACCTGCTGCTGGGAGCCATCCACATCTTCCTCTTCCTCAATGTGAAGTATGGGCCGTCCAGGTACCGCATGGGCGGTTTCTACCTGGTAAGTCTTGTGTGTGTGTGTGTGTGTGTGTGTGTGTGTGTGTGTGTGTGTGTGTGTGTGTGTGTGTGTGTGTGTGTGTGTGTGTGTGTGTGTGTGTGTGTGTGTGTGTGTGTGTGTGTGTGTGTGTGTGTGTGTGTGTGTGTGTGTGTGTGTGTGTTCAATGGAGGTCTTTAATTGGCCAGTAATCAGTGGTTTTGGCAGGGCCGGGTCATTGATTGAGTGTAAGTGCTGTGCCAGGACTACTGCAGCATTTGGTGAAATGCAACAATGCTGAGCATCTAAGGTTCCATTTAAAGCACACACAGCACAATGATACATGCTAGCATTTCACGCTGAGTTGCTTTAAATGTTGACACAATTAAATGTTAATTATTTAAAGACATATTCCACCCTCATTGTTTCCAGTAACAAGATCTGAAAACAAGAGTTTCTTAAAAACAACCAAGAGATTGCTTTTCAACTTGGCATACTTTCACCCAACCCTATTGAAAGTATAATTTACAGTATATATTATAATAAAGATATATAATATTTAATATAAAAATAAACATGTTACTCTTTTTTATATTCATTTTTCCTTATTATGTTGAGCCTTAAAATTCCTCTTCTAATCCAAATCAACAATGATCTATTCCCCTCCGTTGTACGTGTCGCCGGGCAGAGAGTCTGTTCAACATCTGTTGACCAAACGGTTGTTCTCTGGTCATGGAGCAGCAGTTTATATTCCTGTTGCCCCTTTATACTGCATAGGCAGCCTGGTTTTATGAAAAAGTTGTTCTTTCCAGCGGAAAAATCCTTCTTTAAGGCTCAGGACGGGTATACTCAACAACCTGCAACCATCACGTGCATTAAAGAGAGGCTGGCAAACTGCCATCCAAACGTTTGGCCAAACAGCAACACACTTTAGTTCTAAGTCTGGTCTGCTCATAGAACGAGGCCCCACCCAGGGTCGATATCGGTCTGTTACACCATGTACTCAACCACAGGTCTAACGCTCTCTAAATGGATCTCCATTTGGTTGTAGCCTTGGCTGGTAGCTGCTGTAGTTTAGCACAGATTGCTGTATATTCTGGCAAAAGACAAAATTATTTCTGCCAGCCTAGTTTCAAAGTGGCCAAAAGGTTTGCAATTAGTTGATCCAGTACAGAACGAAAGGTGTCCAGTGTAGCCTATTAGCATTAATAACACATGTGTATGTTGGAGGTGTTAATGTGTTATTATATAATATATATATCATATTATATAATAACACATTAACACCTCCAACATACACACAATCGATAGCAATGTTGCCCCTTTGTATTGAAGCTCTGACAGATACCCAGGTGTCATGTCTTGGCCCCGCCCATTTCCCCACATCTGAATGTGTTCTTATCAATAGTTTTCTCATGATCTCCTGGGCTGTTAGCAACACAGACCCTTAGGCACTGACTTATTCACTCTTCACTCTTCACTCTTCAATGAATGAAGTCAGCAATCCTGTCTCCAAAGCAATGCAAAATAAACAATGCATTACCTAAGACTTGAATTTAACTTGCAATTCAGTTGTATTGGATATACAATTCAAATGAATGTGAGCCTTTGTTATGTTGTTGTAGGCCATGCTGCTGGAGAACGCCTTCCTCCTGTTGGCCTCGTCCTGGCTGTTCAGCATGGCGTCGTGGGACACCGTGGGCATACCAGCAGCTGTGTTCTGCAGCTTCCTTATCGGTGAGACACAACTACAACAATGCTAGCACATATCTGTGACCAATAAAAACAACTCAAACTCGTATTCCATTTAAAATGTGATTCCTTTTACTCTACCACACACTGTCACACATGGTTTATGGCAAGATGCCGTAGACTGAATATCTTGAATAGCTTATCTTTTTGTTTGATCACTTTCTCTCCTCTCCCCTTGTGGTCGTCAGGAGTCATAGCGCTGGTGTTGTACTACCGTTTCCTTCATCCAAAGTCCTTTGAGATCTTCCAGAGTATTCGTCGCAGGGGGCTGGGAGGAGCCTGCACCGAGCGAGGATCCACCCTCTCACTGGAGGAGAAAGTCACGCCTACATTCAATCGCCACGTTTCTCTTTCCGGTGAGTTCTCAGGGAAATCAGCTGATCTTATAATCCTCCCAGCCTGACCTTGATGTGTGATTGTGTGCTTATTGTTGTATGTTCTATATGGAGGTGGTGGAACCCTCATGGACCTTCCTCGTCAGTGGGAGGGCTGGAAGCATCATCACTGGCTGCTGATTCGCTTAGCCTTGAAGACTGGGGATATAGGCAAGATCTGCTCAGCCTATGGGGAGGGAGGCTTGGCTGGACTGATGGGTCTGGACGAGGAAGTGGTTTACTCACCTGACATGCCTCATCATACCCAGGCAAGTTGAGACCCAAACAGTCTCTCCTACAGTCAAGCATGTCATGCAGTTGGTAGATGTTAAGGACTACAGTTTCTGTAGTCTGAATATCCCTTTTAGAAGGGTTTTTCGTAGCTGGATTCTTCCAGCAAGCAATTCCAATTCCATTTTAAATAGTGATGTTCATTTTTAGAGATTAAAACCTTAATAGTAAAATGATTGTTTGGATATTGTGTTGTTTCATGCTGGGATTTATCAGGTACCACAAATTCAGCCCCAGTCTCCTCCCGAACCTTCTCCTGAACCTCGTCCACCACCGCCTCCACAGGTAACTCAATGTGATCATGAACAACAGTGTGACTAGACATGTGTGACATTACTAATAAGGTAATAAGGTGCATGGTAATAAGGTAATAAGGTAATAAGGTAATAAGGTAATAAGGTAATAAGGTGATAAGGTAATAAGGTAATAAGGTAATAAGGTGATAAGGTAATAAGGTAATAAGGTGATAAGGTAATAAGGTAATAAGGTAATAAGGTGATAAGGTAATAAGGTAATAAGGTGCATGGTGATAAGATCTTGCTTAGTAAGGCACATCAATGCATTTAATTAAATCCTCTATGTTTAAATCCCTTGATTATGATGTTGTCTTTCTCTCAGGTGAGAGAGGTTCTCCCGGCCTCGAGGCCAGCTCCCAGCCCTGTGGTGGCCAGACCTGTGAAGAAGGCCCCGACCGCAGTGTTTCATGGCCTTAAAACCCCGCCGGAGGTGGTGCCTGTAGAGGAGGTCCCAGCGGAAGAGAGTGCAGATGAGTTATCCAGTGCCCTAGTTACAGAGGATAAAGGTATTTCTGTTAATGTGTGTTAATGTATTCATATTGTTTACTGTATTTCATAATTTGTTACTTAAAGTATGTAACTACTTTTGTTGTTGTGTTTCACTTCATGCCTGCGTAGATTACCCACAGAATGAGCGTCATGTGTACACTGCCAACATTTGCTATCATACAACCCTTGTTGCTCTCAGGCGATGACGAGTACCAGAGTGCGGCCTACGGCTCGCCCACCCTGTCGTCCCCTCAGCTGGCCGGGAGCATGCGCCACATCGACAGCAACAACGCCAGCCTGACCGAGGCTTCCTTGTCGGTAAGCTCCCTGGACATCAAGACCCCGATGTGGTCACCGGACCGCCGCTCGCCGCTGCTGATGGGTTCCCCCGAGAGGGACGCCGCCCTGCCCCCGGAATACAACACCACGCTGTACTTCAGCGCCGAGGCTCCGTCTCCGTCCAGCGGCAGCTACCTGGGCTGGGGGTCGGAGCTGTCGCCCATCTCCGCCTACCGCAGCCCCTACCGCATCCGAGAGGCCCGCTTCATCACCCCCACCCCCCGAGCGGAGCCTCTGGCCGAGGATGCGACTCCGGCTCTGGCGCCGGCTCTGGTGCCGGCTTCTGTCATCATCACCCCCGCTACCCCTGGTAATACGCCAGGCAGTACCCCCGGGGGTAGCACCCCTAGTGCCAGCACCCCTGGGACCCCCATCACCCCGCTCACACCGGTCATCTCCAACCTCGCTCGTAAACAAATGGTCCAGTATGTGGATAACAGAGACAGGGCCGTCTAATGAGAATCAGTGTTAGGGGGTTTAAGGGGTGGTGGAGGTGGTGGGGGTTTAAGGGGTGGTGGGGGTGGTGGAGGTTTAAGGGGTGGTGGAGGATTGGTTTGGCTTTAGAGTTCCGTCTCTGTTGAGTATATTCACGTTGGCCCAGTCTTTCATTAGTTTTCATCAGCATTCGTTATGTTCTACGGCAGTGAGAAACTAGGTAGTGTGCTTTTCAATTATGGTCAATCAAAGCATGAATAATTCCACTTTATATCAAATTGACAGAAATACAGACCTTTTAACTGCTGAAAAAACTGAATTATTTAATATCACAGAAAGAGGTTCATAGGTGCTATGGATTGTAGAACCAAAAGATGTTATTCATTCATCAATCATTGTTATCTAGGCCGTCATACACCTTTAGAAATATGAACTCTTTAAAACAAACCAACAAACTACACATTATGTGCAATGACATAATTTAACAAAACCAAATGTTCCGTTTACCACTGGGATTTACCACTGGGAAGTGTGGTCATAGGTGTGAGACTGCCTTGGTCCCAGAGGTTTGGACCTTTTAAAACAGAGACAGCGCTGCTCACGCCCACACCTTGCTTCCTGGCTCGGGTCCTCGTAGTGTCCTGGTCCTGGCCTGGTACATACACCTGTCCTGCCAGGTGTATGTACTGTATGTGCCAGGTGTATGTACTGTATGTGCCAGGTGTATGTACTGTATGTGCCAGGTGTATGTACTGTATGTGCCAGGTGTATTCACAAGTGTGCATGTTGTTTTGGCCTTTTGTCCGTCCATAGTCAGCTGCGATAGGTCCATCACCTCCTGACCCATAGTATGCGGGTGACTAGATGGGAGGATCCCTGTTGCGTTATGTATGAAGTGCTGCTGCGTATACAGCAGAGAAGGGTAGTGGCTGTGATGAACAGACATAACAGGCAGTGGTGCTGAGCATTCAAACACGCATGCCCTGAACGACACTTTACACATCGAGGGGAGCGCATGCGTTCCCCCGCTAGCTCTCTATCGGTTCTATGTCTTTGTGAATCTATTAACAGAGTAATGATGCTGTGTTTATTTTGTATTAATTGCTGAAATATCTTGACAGCAAAAAAAAAAGAGAGACTACATTTTGATGAGAAGAGCAGAAGCCATAGTAGGGCTGGGCGATCATGATTATACTCTCAACGATCCAGGTGAATTCCATATGGTATGGACTCCAAGTCCCATGTTAAAGAATACAACAAGTGATGTGTCCAAGTATTGTACAGTAGACATGTAGTTCAGAGCATACTTAATCACTCCCCAGCCCTCTTCTGTGTATATATTTTCTGTAGGCTTGTACACAATCATACTGTATGTAAGAATGAATCAAGTTTCTCAAGCAATATAAAGAGGACGAAAAAAGCTATTTATTTTTCATGAAAACCTTGTTATATGAGCATCATTTTTTATTTGGTTTCTTTGTTGTCTGTTCAGGTTTAATGAGGCTGTCCACAATCCGACATATACCGCATATAGACCACTCTATCTCCCTGTTTTCTATTGAGCTCTGTTGAAATAATGTAATATAATTAAAGTTAAATATACATATATAAAAAACAGCAGAACATTATAATAGACAGACTGAGTACTAATACGCTGCTATGTGCTTTTGGATGCATTGATAAGCTTGTATCATGTGGTCAGAATAGGATCTCTTTGATAATATGGAAATTACTCTTTTTATTTTCTCTTATTTTAACAAATCCTTTGTAATGTTTTATTTTTCTTTCTATTATTGTATTTCATTAATTGTATTCTATATTTTATTATAATTGTATCATTAATAAGCAATTAACCTTCAGTGACTTAACTTAACAGAATGAACATTGCTTGTACATTTTTTAAATAACAACTTAAACAAAACTAAAGCATTGCCTAAAATCCCAAGTAGTGGTCTGCGTACGAGTCATTGTCTGCCTGAGAAGTTTCTAAAGATTGTCTGTGTATTATAATGAAATATTTACATGACTTACTGCATGCTTTAATTTCATCAAACGGCCAGAGCATTGTATCTAGTGACATAACAAAGGAAAGCACTTATCTACACACATGCTCTGTCTATGCAGTACTAATACACAAGCTAATAGTGAGTCAACATGCACAGCTACAATTGCTTTAGAATGCCAAATGCCTTTGGTGGATGAACACTGAGTGTTGTCATGTGGAAGTTTCTGTCATTAGTGCTGTCAATCATTTGCCTTCAGTTGTTCTCTGTTACTTCCCTAATGTTCTACATTTTGCATTTGTTCACAATTATCCTCATTCAACACATGATTGTATGACATTTCATACAGTGTGTGCTGTTGTGGTATTCTGGTGAAATAACTTATGGTTTGAAACTATTAACATAAAGGGATGTCTTTGTTCGTTGTGTGTAACACATCCTCATTTCACAGCGAGAACTGATCCTCACATGGTAGATGACGGTCGGATGAGTTCTGTGCTATTGTGACAGAATAAAAACATTCTTTATGGCAGTGCAGCTGTTTGTCTTGATAGCACGCAGACTAACCTAGTACTTCACAACCTGAACAACACAGGGAAATATAGGCCTACACTAGCCAAGTCTTTATATTCTGATATGATCTGCTTAAAAATAATAAAAAATCACATTTTAGTTCTAAATACTTGTATGTACAAAGTACTAAGTGTATTTCTGAAGAGTTGATTCATACCAGGCCTAATCATGAAGCCCCGGTTTGAGTCACTAGCACCTAAATGCCATCCAGGCCAAATGAACGAGAGGAACAGGAAAGCGGGCCATGGGTATGAAGCCACAACGCCTCTGCACAAGATCCTCTCCACCCTGCAGAGAACAAGACTCTACAAGAACTACGCCTCAATCAACTGACAACACAGTTGAGCATGAGTTAAGGCGGCCACAATGTGGTAACATGGGGTGTCGTCTTTTCTCCTTCGTTACATGAAGGCCGTTTAGTCAGCGTTTAGTCGAAGTTGAGTCATTGTGTCAGGGGACTCGACCCCAGGGAACTGAGAGCAGACGGTGGTGGCACGACCACGAGACAAGACATGTGACGTCACATGTTTACCATAGAGCTTGCTTTAAATCAATTTGATTCATTCAAACTATTTCATCATTCGATCATTGTTATCACGGTTGTCCTCTGTCGAATGCCTACTTTCGATATTTAGTTTAGATCTATGAAGAACCCCCGCGTCGGCGACTGACAACACGTGATCCGGGTCTCTCGGTCACGTGACCGGATCACGTGACGACGCCAGTCTTCAGTTCTTAACCCGAAGCGTCGAGTCTCCACCTCACCCTCATCTCACCTACGAGTCTCCACTTCACCCTCATCTCACCTACGAGTCTCCACCTCACCCTCATCTCACCTACGAGTCGACCACTGGAGCTTCAGGTAACGTCTCCTACTTTTAATCAGGCTTTTACTAGTCCGACGAAATGTCCCGTAAACATCACGTCATTACTTTGACCATTTACAGATCTAACCATGTACAGATCTAACCATGTACAGGTCTAACCATGTACAGATCTAACCATGTACAGATCTAACCATGTACAGGTCTAACCATGTACAGGTCTAACCATGTACAGGTCTAACCATGTACAGATCTAACCATGTACAGATCTAACCATGTACAGGTCTAACCATGTACAGGTCTAACCATGTACAGATCTAACCATGTACAGGTCTAACCATGTACAGGTCTAACCATGTACAGATCTAACCATGTACAGGTCTAACCATGTACAGATCTAACCATGTACAGGTCTAACCATGTACAGGTCTAACCATGTACAGGTCTAACCATGTACAGGTCTCTAACTGTAGTAGCAGGACAACTAAAATGCGTTCTTCCTCCGTTCTGATTTTGCAATACAAACCGATAAGCTTCGGACCATGTGTTGGTTGTTGTTCAAGGCTGACCCAGCACATGGTCGTCTTTATTGGTTTAATGGGCTGTGTGGGACGGTTTCCTCCATGGTTAAGGGCATCACAGGCCTGCTGATGGTTAGGAGGAGACGGCCGGTTCACCTGACACAATGTTATCGCTTTGACTTGTTGTTCACCACTTTAACATCAGCTTCACACAGTCGAAGCAGTTAGACTTTGTCATCAATTGTAATGTTCATAACGGTATTTAGTCATCATGAGCCCTCTGTCTCACTACACTGAGCACAATGTGCTAAATCCTTATAACATTACAATACATTAGTCATTTAGCAGACACTTTTATCCAAAGCGACTTACAATAGTGTGTTTCAACAAAGGAAGGTAAGAGAACAACTGATCACCAGAAGTCAAAAGTGCATTTCTCAGTTTGTTTCATTCCTTACAAGTCTCCAATAACTGTACCAGTGCTCAGGTAAAAGTACAATAAGTTGGAAACAGTATCTAACTAACAAGCAATCAATCGACTTAGTAGACACACAACCCTTACGTTGTGAAACTAAAGACAAACTACACAAGGGTTCCAATATACTGGAAAGGTCATGTGGTTATTGAACGAAAGACCGACATGAAACACTTGCGTGGATGGGTTCATTCTTTAGCCACTAGAGTGAAATCATTTGGTTAATCACATGTTTATGGCACCCATTGCACTCCTGAACCATCCCTGGAAGGAGGGATCCCCTTCCACTCTGTGTTCCTTCTCAAGATTTCTTCCTACGTAATTAACCCTGTAAGACCCAAATATAGAAAAACCAAAAAAAAAATTATTTGACCTTTCAGATGTTGTTTTAGGAGGCCTTTGATGCAGAAATTAAAGAGTTAAAAAAAAAAAATGTTTATGTACGTTTTTAGAGAAATGTTGTAATATTGCAACATTGGGCTTAGTTGGGAGCAGAATTTCTGTATTTGTACTCACGTTGTCTGAACAATTCAGAACAACTAAGGGTTCATTTGCAGGGTTGATTGCTTCCTTAGCCCCATAACAGTATATAACATTAATAGTAATCACACATTAGTCATATTTTTATGAAGTCATTTATTAAAAACAATAAAAATATAAAAAATATTAAACAAGATAAAACTCTTAAAAAACGTTTTTCCCCCCTCTTTTTTTCTTTTCATGACATTGGTCATGAAGACTTTCATTGGTGGTGAAAGTCCCAAAAACAGTCCCTGTCGTCTGTAAAGCAAAGGCGAACATCACACTTTCGGCATTGTGTGTTGGTGTATCCTTTATTGCAGTGTCTGCAGCGTCCTCTCCCTGTCTTCCTTGGGAAATGGGCAACTAGATCGTTGCGTACATCCAATGGGAGGTGTGCACATCTCTTGGATGGCCTCTTCTGAGCATTCAGAGGGCTTCCTGATGTCACTGTCTGTGTTGCTGGGCTCCCTTTGCCTGAAGATGGCCGTCCTCTCTTTGGAGTTTGAAGTGTTGCGTTTACCAGGATGAGAGAGGATGCTAGCTGTGCCTGAAACTGTCTCCTGTTCATTGTCTCTTTGCTAGACATCTTGAGCGCTTTACAGTCCCGCTTGTAGAGCAGCCAGGCATTGACCACAGCGAGGATGATGGTGTGCCAGAAGATGTACATGTACCAGCGACGGGATTTGATGGGGAACTTATATTTGGCTGTAAATGAGTCCAACAAATCCACACCTCCCATGTACTTGTTGTAGGCACCAACAATGTAAGGCCTCTCAACTTCAACGTAGGTTCTGTTGGCTTTGTCCCAGCGTTGAATCTTCTGCACAGGTTCAGGTCCAGCAAAGGATGACACAAGTGTGACGGCCCTGCTGTCATACCATTTGACAGCACAGATGTTGTGATTCCCCTCCACTCTGACGTCATAGCTTCCTCTCCCCTTTTTTTTCTTGCCCTTAGGGGGGCTAGGGTTTGGGGGGCGGGGCTAGGGGTTTGGGGGGTGTTGTAAACATGTGGCATGTGAAGCCCTTTGAGACTATAACTGTGATTAAGGGCTATACAAATAAAATTGACTTGACTTGATGTTTGCATTTGCTGTAATTCGGTGACATTTACATTTCTTTGACAGTTCTGTGAATTTAACAGATGAAGAAAACAACATTGTTATCTCATTAGAACGCAGCAGAGCCTTAAGACGATGTTATTTCAAATCCCAAGAGCCACTTACCCACTTGACTCTGCTGCCTCTTGAGTGCTGTTGTTTAGTTTGTCCAGTGGAGACGAGCCTGACTGGAGACTATAGAGGCTCTGTGTGGACACTACTACACTGTGTCACTTCAGACTGCATCCCCCCCCCCCCCCCCTTCTTGCCTGGGTCACAAAATCCTTAACCCTTGAACTCTTTATTTTTGTCTCCATAGAATGTGGCACACTGCCGTCCTGGTGATGGCCACCATCTTGTCTGTGGGCTGGGCCAGACCCCAGCTCAAGTCTCTGTCCCGGGAGATGGTCGACTACATTAACAATGTCAACACTACCTGGAAGGTGTGTGTTTGGTTTTCACATTAGCTCTGCTGCTTCTCTACAACAACATCAACACACATCACTTATATATATTTGCTGTTGGATAAGTCATTGATGTTTGGTTCCCTTATGGTTGTCCTTTACTGCTCTATAGGCTGGCCACAACTTCCGTCATGTCGACCACAGTTATGTCAAGAAGCTGTGTGGTACACTACTCAATGGACCCAAACTCCCTGTCATGTGAGTACTGTTGTCTGTGCCGCGTGTCTCTGTAATGATACTCACTTCTCCATTCATTACGATTCCTTTCCTTCCACACAGGGTGCGTTACTCTGGCGCCGTGGAGCTGCCCACGGACTTTGACTCCAGAGTTCAGTGGCCCAACTGCCCCACCCTGCAGGAGATCAGGGACCAGGGGTCCTGCGGCTCCTGCTGGGTAGGTTACAGGGGGTCTACAGGGTCGCTTCACTTTTAATGGTGAAGTCACACTTTTAGGACCAGGGACCCATTTCAAGCAGCAGGTTAGGATATGTTTAAACTTAAACCAGGACTCTGCCTAAAGCCAGTGCTTCCCTGTACTGTAATCTCTGGTTATGTTGAACCTGAAAAATGCACATTCATGACAACCTTCAAAAAACATTATCTGTCCTTTAAGCCTACTGTCAGCCTCTTCAGTTAAAGTTGACTTCCTTTTAATTTATTTTGGACTTCAGACTTCCTCTAAAATCCAGGATTGCTTTACCAACAGTGTACTCATTAACTGAGATATCTTCTGTAACCTCATAGAGAGATGGAAATTTTATATAGAAAAATATCTTTGCCACCCGTAGTTTTCCCCTCCGGTGGCAGTGGTTTTCAGTGTAGGACTCATTGTCCTCCGTCTCTCTGTTCTTAATTAGCCAATGTGAAACCCTGTAGTTATGTTTTATTGAGCATTTCACGTTTCTTATGACTTGGTGTTTCGCTGCACACCTGTAGGCGTTTGGAGCTGTGGAGGCCATCTCAGACAGAGTGTGTATCCATAGCAACGCCAAGGTCAGTGTGGAGGTGTCGGCCGAAGACCTGCTGAGCTGCTGTCACAGCTGTGGCATGGGGTGAGTGACCGCTGCACTTCAACCACTGCCTTTATCCAAGATGTTTAGTACAGTGGAATGTTTACTCTCCATTCCCTCCTGCAGTGGGAATTTCTAAAATACAATACTGTAAAAATACTATACACAATAAAAAATGACCATTAAAAGAACAATAAAGTGCCTGATGGATGATATGTACACAAAGCATTTGAAGCCTTTTAAAGTGCCAGTAGTGGTAGCAGTAAGTCTGATGTTGAACTGTGTCGTAGGTGTAATGGAGGCTATCCATCCGCTGCCTGGGACTTCTGGAACAGTGAGGGACTTGTGTCTGGCGGTCTCTATGACTCCCACATTGGTGAGGGTGATGTCTTTTGGTGGTCCTGCTCCGTGTTTACCATTCCTTACAGTATGAATACATACAGTATGCATTACAGCGGTTTACCAGCCTGTTCTCCCTTTCTAATGGCATGGTTTCCATTGACTTTGGGTTTACCCAGAACACACTAGAGATCAATAAACACGACCGTCTGAAGGGTTCAATCATCGTGTGTATTGACCCGGTCCAGTTTGACATGGTTGGAATGTGTCTCCCCATGCCCCCCCCCTCCCTTCCTAATGCTGTCCCTATAACACGTTGTGCTCCACCCCCATGCCCCCCCTCCCTTCCTAATGCTGTCCCTATAACGCGTTGTGCTCCACCCCCATGCCCCCCCCTCCCTTCCTAATGCTGTCCCTATAACGCGTTGTGCTCCACCCCCATGCCCCCCCCTCCCTTCCTAATGCTGTCCCTATAACGTGTTGTGCTCCACCCCCATGCCCCCCCCTCCCTTCCTAATGCTGTCCCTATAACGCGTTGTGCTCCACCCCCATGCCCCCCCCTCCCTTCCTAATGCTGTCCCTATAACGCGTTGTGCTCCACCCCCATGCCCCCCCTCCCTTCCTAATGCTGTCCCTATAACGCGTTGTGCTCCACCCCCATGCCCCCCCCTCCCTTCCTAATGCTGTCCCTATAACGCGTTGTGCTCCACCCCCATGCCCCCCCCCTCCCTTCCTAATGCTGTCCCTATAACGCGTTGTGCTCCACCCCCATGCCCCCCCTCCCTTCCTAATGCTGTCCCTATAACGCATTGTGCTCCACCTCCAGGCTGCCGGCCCTACTCCATCCCCCCCTGTGAGCACCATGTGAATGGCACCCGGCCTCCCTGCACCGGGGAGGAGGGAAAGACGCCCAAGTGTACCAGCAAGTGTGAGGTTGGCTACACGCCGGGCTACAAGCAGGACAAGCACTTTGGTGAGGGAGAACCCTTCTGATGGTCTACCGCCGACCGCACAAAAGGCCCTCTTGTAAATGTACACGTGGAATTGAACATGCCTATAATCTAACGACGATTGTTTGTGGGTGTGTAGGGAAGACTTCTTACAGTGTCTCATCAGACATGGAAGTGATTCAGGAGGAGATCTATAAGAACGGACCAGTAGAGGGCGCCTTTATCGTCTACGAAGACTTCCCTCTCTACAAGTCGGGTAAGAAGGCCTTCCCGACGTGGACACGTGCATACCTGATAACCATTGTATTAACAATGTAATACCATTCCTTAGGCCTTCCCTCATTCCTATATACACTTGGATTGTGGATGTCCTTTGGCAAATCCCAGCCCTCTGCTTTGTGTTCCTTGCTTATTATTGTTATACTTATTATTGTTCTGTTGTCCAGGTGTGTATAAACATTTGTCCGGGTCTCCATTGGGAGGCCATGCCATTAAGATCCTGGGCTGGGGGGAGGAGAATAGCATCCCATACTGGCTGTGTGCCAACTCCTGGAACTCTGACTGGGGAGATAATGGTAAGGGCCCATGGTCAATCAGTGAGAGGGTTGAGGGAGTGGTGGCATTGCAGGAAGGAGTGGATGTGTGTAATGTGTGGCTTCTTTTGTTTTCCAGGGTTTTTCAAGATCTTGCGTGGAGAGGACCACTGTGGTATCGAGTCTGAGATAGTGGCTGGAATCCCCCTGTGAACGTACGTTGGCACCAAGCAGAACCCCTGTGGTGTTATTGGAACTGCCACATCACAATGATGCAGTATGGTCTAAAGTAAACCGAGGCGTGTCAGGAGCCCACACACTCACCTGAGGCCTATTCAAATAACCTTGTGGATGCTGCTGGAGCACCCTCTAGTGTACACGGGGTGTAATGAAATGTGTGTAGAATAGTGTTTTCTGGCGATTACAGGCATGATATTTAGTCCCCACAAGGACCTGCAAAGATTATATTTAGAGCGTATTGATCTAGCTAAACGTACCTTTGTTTCCTCTTCTAGGGATCTGAGCTCTCGCTGCCGTAATGAGACTGTATATCGGCATCAAGGGATCATCCGATGGAATAGCATTCAATGAATCATCAAATCAGACTTGCTTGCACTGTTTGCCATATGTGCTTCTATATGGCATGTTCATATTTTTCAGTCAACAATAATGCCATGTGTAAACTGTTTTTGTTTTTTTATGTCCCGAAATTGCCATGTGAGGATATGTTTTAAATATCTTAATCTTTTTAATTTGCCACCCCTTTTTTAAATGAGATCAGCCCTTGTTTTTACATGAATTACCAATAAAGTGTGTATAGTTAGGGTGCTTTTAAGAGATGGATGATCAAAGTATTGTGATCTGGTTGCTTTGAGAACAATACCCTGAATAAATTAACCTCGGCCATTCTTGTGTGTGAGATGTAATTATTGTAGTTGTGATGTAGTTATTTACATATTTGAGGCCAACCAAGTTGTTTGGTTGAGGGTAACTGAAACCACAACTACCGTACGTGATCGGATTAAAGCTGGGAAGGCCAAGAAATGGACAGGCAGTTAAAATGTTGTACCAATACCATACATATACTAAGATACATATACTTATACTATACATGTACTAATAAGATACATATACATGTACTAATAAGATACATATACGATACATGTACTAATAAGATACATATACGATACATGTACTAATAAGATACATATACGATACGATACATGTACTAATAAGATACTAATGCTAATAAGATACATGTACTTAGATACATATACTTATAAGATACATATACTAATACAAATAAGATACATGTACTAATAAGATACATATACTAATAAGATAGTATCTTATTAGTATATGTATCTTATTAGTACATGTATCTTATAAGTATTAGTACATGTATCTTATTAGTACATGTATCTTATAAGTATATGTAGCTTAACAATACATATACTTATAAGATGCATGTACTTATAAGATACATGTACTAATACTAATAAGATACATGTACTTATAAGATACATGTACTAATACTAATAAGATATGTACTAATAACATACATATACTAATAAGATACTAATACTTATAAGATACATGTACTAATAACATACATATACTAATACTAATAAGATACATGTACTAATGAGATACATGTACTAATGAGATACATGTACTAATAAGATACATATACTTATAAGATACATGTACTAATACTAATAAGATACATGTACTAATAAGATACATATACTAATACTAATAAGATACATGTACTAATACTAATAAGATACATGTACTAATAAGATACATATACTAATACTAATAAGATACATGTACTAATACTAATAAGATACATGTACTAATACTAATAAGATGCATGTACTAATAAGATACATATACTAATACTAATAAGATACATGTACTAATACTAATAAGATACGTGTACTAATACAAATAAGATACATGTACTAATACTAATAAGATACATGTACTAATACTAATAAGATAAATGTACTAATACTAATAAGATACATGTACTAATACTTATAAGATACGTGTACTAATACTAATAAGATACATGTACTAATACTAATAAGATACGTGTACTAATACCATACATATACTAATACTAATAAGATACATGTACTAATACTAATAAGATACATGTACTAATAAGATACATATACTAATACTAATAAGATACATGTACTTATAAGATACATGTACTAATAAGATACGTGTACTAATAAGATACATATACTAATACTAATAAGATACATGTACTAATACTAATAAGATACATGTACTAATACTAATAAGATACATGTACTAATAAGATACATATACTAATACTAATAAGATACATATACTTATAAGATACATGTACTAATACTAATAAGATACGTGTACTAATAACATACATATACTAATACTAATAAGATACATGTACTAATACTAATAACATACATGTACTAATAACATACATATACTAATACTAATAAGATACATGTACTAATAAGATACATGTACTAATAAGATACATGTACTAATACTAATAAGATACGTGTACTAATAACATACATATACTAATACTAATAAGATACATGTACTAATACTAATAAGATACGTGTACTAATAACATACATATACTAATACTAATAAGATACATGTACTAATACTAATAAGATACATGTACTAATACTAATAAGATACATGTACTAATAAGATACATATACTAATACTAATAAGATACATATACTTATAAGATACATGTACTAATACTAATAAGATACGTGTACTAATAACATACATATACTAATACTAATAAGATACATGTACTAATACTAATAAGATACTAATACTAATAAGATACATGTACTAATACTAATAAGATACGTGTACTAATAACATACATATACTAATACTAATAAGATACATGTACTAATACTAATAAGATACATGTACTAATACTAATAAGATACATGTACTAATAAGATACATATACTAATACTAATAAGATACATATACTTATAAGATACATGTACTAATACTAATAAGATACGTGTACTAATAACATACATATACTAATACTAATAAGATACATGTACTAATACTAATAAGATACATATACTAATAAGATACATGTACTAATACTTATAAGATACAATACCTAGTAATATCCGCCTTGTTGTCAATATCAACAAATCCTCTCCCCCTCCGCAGTATGAACCATATCTGCTCGTTTGTGATACCGGCGCGTCCCTATTCCTACTAAACCCTGAGGACTCGGTCCTGTCCTAGCACGGATCAAATACACCGAGCTTGTGCAATAACAGACATTGGCATTAAAAAAGTACATGTTTGTGTATTTCTACCACGGGTTTCTTTATTGTATTTATGGCACCCCCTGTTTCATTAACGAACCGCCCACCCGGTGGTTCAACGGGACCATCGTCGCATGAAAACAAACGCACCGAACGCGTCGGCCTGAGAGGCTCTAGTGGTGATGTGCGGAGCCCTGCTAGTAGCGAGCTAGTTCACGATGGAAGGGCTGAGCAGCTCGTCGTTCGTCAAGTATGGCTCCTTCTTCTCCCTCTTGGTGTTCGTACTGGCCTACTTGTTCCGAACACCCCCGGACGCCATGCTACACGACCGGCTCGACAATGTCCTGTCGTCGTTGCTGCGAGCGGAGAGCAAAGTGGGAATGAATAACGGAGCCCGCCCGAAGGTGGCCATTGGTGAGTGGAGGGGAAGGGGCTAACGGCAGGTAGCATGCTGGGGTAGACCTTTAACCACTAGTACCTCTACTTAACAATACATTTAGTTAAAGTGCATGTCTTCATGTGCTTGGTGTATCTTTGTTTGCCTTTAGGGACATCAGTCCGACTTGCAGGGTCCTAGACCAAACGGCTGTCGTAGCACACCACAGTACTACATACTACTATATATGTTTATATCTTACACATCATTACTTGGTATTAACTGTCTCTAAGGGGTCCATACTACACTACACATCACCTGGTATTAACTGTCTCTAAGGGGTCCATACTACACATAATCACCTGGTATTAACTGTCTCTAAGGGGTCCATACTACACATCATTACCTGGTATTAACTGTCTCTAAGGGGTCCATACTACACATCATTACCTGGTATTAACTGTCTCTAAGGGGTCCATACTACACATCATTACCTGGTATTAACTGTCTCTAAGGGGTCCATACTACACATAATCACCTGGTATTAACTGTCTCTAAGGGGTCCATACTACACATCATTACCTGGTATTAACTGTCTCTAAGGGGTCCATACTACACATCATTACCTGGTATTAACTGTCTCTAAGGGGTCCATACTACACATCATTACCTGGTATTAACTGTCTCTAAGGGGTCCATACTACACTACACATCATTATACTGAGGTGCTACGATGGCGGGACAGTGGTGGCTCGCCCATGGCTGTCCTCGTACATCTCTGTAGAAACTGGGAGTTTTTTCAGATGCTAAATCCCGATCTGGAGTTAGATTAGAGTTAGATTAGACGTATTGTCATTACACAGTACAGTGAAGAGGTAGCCGAGCCCATTCGTTATGTGATGTATCCACTTTGCAATGCTGAGTGAAGAACCTCCCAATTAGATATATTATTAATTGCGTACTTGGAACTGTACTGTTAGAAAAGCACATACACTGGCATTGTTTTTTTGGGCGTTTTTCATTTTGAATATCGTCTCTAAAATGTCTCATGTCTATAGTATGTATAGTATAGTATGTTGTCAAATGGCTATATCTAATCACTGTTTCATTGGCCATTTGGACCATGAAACAGGTTAACCTTTACTCCTCCAACCCAGCCTGCTGTTGTGAAAGAGACCAAAGGGATCACCTTAGGCCGTGTACCGTGATGAATTCTCATTCAATCTGCTCTCATTTGCCTTCTGGATGAAACGCATACAAACAACACAAACTAATTGCATTGTAATTACTAGAAACTGATCTCACTCATTAATCGTAACCGTTACTTAACTGATTTATGTGTATGACAAGCCAAAAATTACATTTTCTGGTTTGCATTTTAGTTAGTTTTATGTTTGTTTCATACAAGAAAGGTGTGTTGTGGAATAAATTATGAGGTCTGTTATTCTATAGTGTTATATAGTGTATCTTAAGTTATGTATTATGTTTGAATGTATCTCATGTTTACTGTTGGGTCTTTGTATTAGTTGACCTTTCATAGTAACACCTGGGCCTTTGCTTTACTGCTTTAATTGGGTTTTTCTTTACTGATCTAATCATTGTTGATGTTTTCACAGGCTTGTAGTCAAACCTTGTTCTTAGAAGAGGTTATGCTGGTATCGCTTTGTGTCTTCCCATGATGAATGATTAAAAATGTACAGGTTAATGTTTCATGAAAAACATTGTTTTCTTTCAAGCACGCAGAGCTTGTAAGCATTCATCATCATGTCACTGTACACACGGACGTCAGCTTCTGGCTGTGTACGATGGTTAAGACATGTCACTCGCCAACTTAAGTCAAAGTCAAACGTTGGTGGCCAAGCAACGGTTGGCGTTTACATACCAAATTACCATTCACATGCTCTGGGCATCTCCTCGCCCATGGCTGTCCTCGTACATCTCTGTAGAAACTGGGAGAAAATAACCTAATTGCTGTGAGAACTGCTTTAATGGCTTTGGTATAATTTCTACTTTTCCCATGGAATTAAAAAGTTTAACCTCAAAAGACCTCTTCCAGTCCTACGCAGTTTCCAAAATGTTGCTCCAATCTTTTCTGGTGGTTTCCGTGCAGGTTTTGGTGGCTGCGTGGACCTGATTGTGGACGGAGTATCGCTGATGAATAAGATGGGACTCACTACCATCGACCAGCCCCTGCATCACGACTACATCGAGAACGCTCAACAGCTTGCCCAGAGCTTCGCCTATTTTTTTGCTCCGGGAGCCGCTTCAGAGTGAGTATTTAAACAATATACCTATATAGCATGGTAAGGTTTGATATTGTTAGTAGTTGGCCAATGACCGGCTCCTTTGGCGGAACGGCAAGACAAAAGAGTAGTTTAGGGCTCACTTCTTGCTTGAGAGTAGGTAGAATAGACGTTTGTTTCTTGGCCTCACAGGCACGTGCATTCCAGTGAAGAAGCTGAAGGGGATATATATATATTCATTGGCTGTAAAAAAACTACTTTCACTTTCTTTCCTCAAATGAATCCCTCTTTTGTCAAGTTTCCATGCAACGGTCTTCCTTCTTTGTCTCTTTTGTATGTATCTACCCGTCCATCTATAAAGTGTGCAGTCCACAATCAGTGTTTTTCACCAGTGAAATGTCTATGCCTTGATACCAACAAATGTGTATGTACATATGTAGGCATAGGAGAATGTTTGACCGCCTAAATACAGAACAGGTGAAATTACATGAGTGGCAGTTTGGCATTCAGAGGGCTAGTGCATGATACTCTGCGATCAACCCAACTCTCCCTCTCGCTCTCGCTCTCCCTCCCTCTCTCTCGCTCTCTCTCTCTCATGCTATTTGGGTCTCTGTCCAGGACCCCACCCACTGCTCTGGTTCATCTCCTTTCTTGATTTGAGAAGTAACACAACACCTGAAATAAACATGATTTATTCTTACTGATAAGAATCTGATATTATTGGCCCACAAGGATTGATGTTTTATTCAGTGTTTCTTGCTGGTGTCTAAGGGCAGACAGACCAGACCTGTAACCAACAACCAACTGTCTGCCCTTAGGGGAGTCAGCTTTAGGTTGAATAAAGAGGTGTGTAAAGGAGCCTTTACACACCTCTTTAGGTTGAATAAAGAGGTGTGTAAAGGAGCCTTTACACACCTCTTTAGGTTGAATAAAGAGGACTTCCCTGCTGTGCGTTTACTAGATAATAATTCTTGGCAGCCGCTCGCAGTCGTGCCATCTTCTTTTTCAATAATAATTGGGGTGACGGATTTAAGGATATTTGAGCATTTTCCAGCCTTGTAAAGCATTTGCCGATCTCCTGCCTTCCCTCCACGAAGCTTGTTTACAAATATATGCGTAGCAGTCGACGCTGCCACATGGCACTAAAATGGCTTCCTCCCGATGACAAGGACACATGGTGATGAGTAATCTGCTTCATTGCATTTTTGTTTTGATAGCAAACAGAGCAGATGGTGCTTCTTGAGTGTTTGTGGTGGTGGCTGGTTTAACCTGTGGGTCCTTCATTACCAAGGACCCACAGGTGTGCAGCCTCAACAGCTCTACTGACTGGGGCCAGATGAGGCTGCTTCAACCAGACTCTAATCAGTTTGACTGGGGCCAGGTGAGGCTGCTTCAACCAGACTCTAATCAGTCTGTCTGGGGCCAGGTGAGGCTGCTTCAACCAGACTCTAATCAGTCTGACTGGGGCCAGGTGAGGCTGCTTCAACCAGACTCTAATCAGTCTGACTGGGGCCAGGTGAGGCTGCTTCAACCAGACTAATCAGTCTGACTGGGGCCAGGTGAGGCTGCTTCAACCAGACTCTAATCAGTCTGACTGGGGCCAGGTGAGGCTGCTTCAACCAGACTCTAATCAGTCTGACTGGGGCCAGGTGAGGCTGCTTCAACCAGACTCGAATCAGTCGGACTGGGGCCAGGTGAGGCTGCTTCAACCAGACTCGAATCAGTCTGACTGGGGCCAGGTGAGGCTGCTTCAACCAGACTCTAATCAGTCTGACTGGGGCCAGGTGAGGCTGCTTCAACCAGACTCTAATCAGTCTGACTGGGGCCAGGTGAGGCTGCTTCAACCAGACTCTAATCAGTCTGACTGGGGCCAGGTGAGGCTGCTTCAACCAGACTCTAATCAGTCTGACTGGGGCCAGGTGAGGCTGCTTCAACCAGACTCGAATCAGTCGGACTGGGGCCAGGTGAGGCTGCTTCAACCAGCCACCAACCACACACACTCCACAACATGCAAATGTCAGACGGAGCCTATTACTTTACCTTAACCCAACCATTGGTAACATAATGAGTAATCTAATAACTTTGTGCATAGATTTCTTTGGAAAAAATGTCAAAACCATAAATCCATGCTGTTATAGATTCACCGGTCACTAATAAACAGACAGCTTCCTCCAGTGTAGTCCCGCTGTAGCCCTGTAGCTGTAGCATTTTACACAGTTGCATTTGTCTTTGAAGGGTGCACTTTGCTATTGTCTTTGTAACCTCTGCCTTGCTCACATGATCACACAAATGTCCCATACATTTTCAAGTGCAGTCATGTTGAAGCGGTTGGGAGAAATGTTTGGCTCAAGAGCATCTCAGTAGTGGGAGTGGAGGGAACACCAGCCCCCATTCAAGCTGTTATCTGCTCAAATACTTACATCTCAAATCTCTAGTCCAGCATACTTAATTATGAACAGGTTTCCTTTTAGACAACGGACCCCTCCCCCGAGGCTTTGCAGAACTCGCCTTGCTATTTAAATATGTAAAGTAGGCCAGTACAGACTAGCGCACTGTATAATCCTGCTCTGTGTGTGCCAGTAGCCCTGTGCTATGTATTCCCTGTCAAGTTAACCAAGGTTCTAAAGTTGGTTAAGTATCCCCCCTCCTCTCTCTCTCACCACTCCAGGCGTTTTGTGATGAATAAAACCCTCTTCAGTGAGCTGGTGGAGACGTCTCGTGGGCTGCCCGGAAACAGATGGGCAGTGGGTGGGAACGCACCGGTCATGGCGGGTCGCATGGCAAAAGAGGGCTGTGACGTGTTGCTCGGGGGAAGCTTCAGCCCCGACTTCACTGAGGTCCTGTCCCAGCACATCATGGGTAAACACTTCCTCACTTACACGCTAACTTGTTTAACGGCGGAGGGTCCTGGAGTTCCGCTAGTGAACTTTAGACCGCCCCGAGACGGTGCGTGCGTGCCAACGTTAACCTCCACTCGGGTTTCACGCCCTGCTCCCTGTGTCTCTAGTGGCCGGTAATGTGGTGGAGGAGCCCGACATCCACCTCATCCTGGAGTACCCCGCTGGGGCCAGCTGGGGCGACTACACCTCCCGCAGGGCCAACAGGTAGGACACGCCAACTCCACCCCGTAGGGCTGTGTCACCAAGCACCTGATATAGGGCTGACCCTTATGGCGTCTACAGGTACATCGTCCACAGTGATGACCACAACCCCTACCTGGATTCAATGGAAGACTTTGCGGAGAAACTTCAAGACTTCCACCCTGATCTACTGGTGGTGGGGGGACTACAGATGATGGACAATTTCCCCTTTAAGTCCGGTGAGATGAGAGGACTCTTTATTGGTTATTTTTGGTGACTTTTTGTGGAAAGTGAAAATATGATATTGAGTGTCATAGCCGTGTGTTGATCAGTCACCCTTTCATGTGTGTGTTGCCAGACTGGCATGCTGTATGGCTAACTGACCGCTGCTGGTTCAAGCCCAGACTGTTTAGATAGGAGTTTAGTCTAGTCCTGTCTCTTTCATCGCTTTTCTGTCCTCCTCTTACTATTTGTCACTTCTCTCGCTCACTGGCTCACTCACTCTCCTCTTAACCACTTCCATCCAAGCTATTTTCTTTTCATTTTCGCAAACAACATATCGATCAAACCCCAAATGGATCAGTCATCGCTCAATGAGTAAGGGCTGGATGCAGGATCGTGGGCTCTGGAGAGATAACTTATAGAATATAGATCTATATTCTATAAGTGTTATCTCTCCACAGGACCGTGGGCTCTGGAGAGATAACACTTATAGAATATAGATCTATATTTGACATGGTTGTCAGGGGGAGGGCGTTGCGGGCTTCGCAGCAAGATCATAGTTTGAATGAGGAAGTGGACAAAACATACGCTGTACATTCACTAGATCAGCACAATATTGCACAGATCGAACCCAAAAGCAGGACACAGAGGGCATGTTGAGTGAAGTGTGAAGATTTATTCAACAACGAGTAGTCAGGCAGACGATGGTTCCGCAGCAGGCAGACAGGCGATGGTTCCGCAGCAGGCAGACAGGCGATGGTTCCGCAGCAGGCAGACAGGAGATGGTTCAGCAGCAGGCAGACAGGAGATGGTTCAGCAGCAGGCAGACAGGAGATGGTTCAGCAGCAGGCAGACAGGCGATGGTTCAGCAGCAGGCAGACAGGCGATGGTTCAGCAGCAGGCAGACAGGCGATGGTTCAGCAGCAGGCAGACAGGAGATGGTTCAGCAGCAGGCAGACAGGCGATGGTTCAGCAGCAGGCAGACAGGAGATGGTTCAGCAGCAGGCAGACAGGAGATGGTTCAGCAGCAGGCAGACAGGCGATGGTTCAGCAGCAGGCAGACAGGAGATGGTTCAGCAGCAGGCAGACAGGAGATGGTTCAGCAGCAGGCAGACAGGCGATGGTTCAGCAGGTAACCTGAATACAGAGGGCACTATGAGACTCTTTGGAGGAGCAAAGTCACGTGAGGAAATGGCAAAACACAAAGAACTGAGGATCTGAATCGCTAACCACCCCAGGAGTAAAGTCAATGATTAATGATGAGTGGATGAAAAGCGTGATGGAGTGTGTGTCTGGGGAGGTAGCGAAGGCAGACATGACGCCGCCCACCGCTTCTTTTCTCAACCCATGCATCTCAATAAACCTCCGTCTTCTTTTCTCTCTTCTCCGCAGACGAGAGAGAAGATCTCCTCTCCCACCTTGCAGACATGCTGTCCTCCTCGTCCGCACAGACTGGCGTCCATTTTGAAATGGCCAGTTTTGTGGATGAAGGTCTGATGAAGGACTTGCTCAACCTGGTTGTCCCAAATGTATGTTCAATTAAGACAAGCCCCGCAAGTATTGACCGCAATCCACCGCAATAGCTTATTCACAGATAGAAGTGGTTGTCTGAACAGACGGAAGACAATGCATTATGTAAGGGTAGGACGTTGCTATATTTGTCCTGGGTTCGTGTTAATGTGACTGGTACTTCCTGTCAATGTGACTGGTACTTCCTGTCAATGTGACTGGTACTTCCTGTTAATGTGACTGGTACTTCCTGTTAATGTGACTGGTACTTCCTGTTAATGTGACTGGTACTTCCTGTTAATGTGACTGGTACTTCCTCTCCAGGCCGACTCCTTAGGGATGAATGAGCAGGAGCTTCCCAACCTGCTCAGCCTGCTGAAGGGCTCCAACATCACCGTGCTCTCTGACCCCAACCCCCGCGTCGCTACCGTCCTCGACCAGATGAGGGAGCTCTACCGCCTGCTCAACCGGCGCCACGACGAGGACGCCGACGCCGCGGGCCGGCGGCTGACCCGGCTGCACGTCCACACGCTGGCCTTCCAGGCCATGATGGTGGAGCGGGGCTCCCGGTGGAAGAACACCATGTCGGCCACCGCCAAGGCCTCGCTGACGGCCAACCGCCACGTGTGCGGCTCCCCGGACATCGACCCCGGCAAGGCGCGGCTCATCATGGACGACTCGTTCTCCATCAGCCGGCGGGAGGGCAGCCAGCGCATCGCCCTGGAGGAGAGCCGGCCGGTCAGCTGCTGGCACGAAGACGGCTACCAGATCTGCGTGGCCCCCGTGCTGGTGTGCACCGAGGTGTACCAGACCGCCGGGGGAGGGGACAACATCTCCGCCGCCGGGCTGGTGCTGCAGATCTAGAGCGGGGCTCCTTCTTCTTCTGCCGTACTTGATGCTAACTAGGAGGTTGGCACTCTTTGGTGTTTTGGGAAACTGGATTGAAACGGTCTGTTTGATGTGGTATAGAAACAGCCCTGGGGAAGGCCACTGCCATTGGCTAGGGGCGCCTCTCCTCAGAATCTAAAGCCAAAAAATTTGTCTTTGTGGAATCTGGGTGAGCGCTTTGTATGATCTTGCAAAGTCACCTTCTTTTGTTTGTAAAACAAATCGCAGGTAGAAAGCCGCGGGGGGGGGGGGGGGGGATATGAATTTTGTTGTTGGAAAAGTGAACCACATTCCAATGTAGCTGTTTATCCTTTGTGAGCCCAGTGGAAACATGTGTGGGCCAAACCTGATTTATAACCAATTAGACATAAGAGCACTATTGGATGCACGCAAGTCCCAACAGACAGACAGAAAAACAGTAATGCTTCCTTGTTTGGCTGTTGACTCTTGTCCAAAGTCATGAGGTGTAAGAGCATTAAGGATGAGCCGGTCTGTAGACTGACTGTAGAATTTATTTATAATAGAGCCCCTCTTAACGGGCTGTGATGCAAAGCTTCTCTGAGTAGGTGTCCATACTCCAACGCGGTCTTATTCTGCATCAGCCCAGAAAGAGCCTTCCCTTAGCATGTGAAAGAATGGATGTCAGTTCAATTGTTGAGTTTTTGTGTAGAATGAAGAACGGTCGTTGGTCTTCGTCTTCAGTGCAATAACGCATGAACGGTGGGAGCAGAACACCGTCCATGGCTTACTATGATGTCCGAAGTACCCCCTCTACCTCTTGTCAGTAATAGGTGGGTTTACCACTTCAAGGACCAAATAACCGCTGCTGTGTCCTCAGCAGCTCCGTGGCTGGATGGCTCATTTTCTTTGGGGGCGGGGGGTCGTCATGTGTCCAGTGCAGTCTGTATTTCTATATAGTTGAGAGGAAAGCTAGTTTGGTGGGCAGGCTTGTTAGACTTGAATCAACAGGATCAGGATATGTACCTCTTAGTCTGGAAGGCTCTGCTAAGTTATATATGCATTATGCACAATCAAACCGTATCGGATGTTTCCGTGTCGGCATTGTCGCATTTTGTTACAAGAGAATTGACCCAAATGACGAGATGGAGATGCTCTCTCTCTCTCTCTGCCCCTGCTCTCGTCCTCTGCCCCTGCTCTCTTCCTCTCCCCCTGCTCTCTTCCTCTGCCCCTGCTCTCTTCCTCTGCCCCTGCTCTCTTCCTCTCCCCCTGCTCTCTTCCTCTGCCCCTGCTCTCTTCCTCTGCCCCTGCTCTCTTCCTCTGCCCCTGCTCTCTCCTCCTGCTCTCTTCCTCTCCCCCTGCTCTCTTCCTCTGCCCCTGCTCTCTTCCTCTGCCCCTGCTCTCTTCCTCTCCCCCTGCTCTCTTCCTCTCCCCCTGCTCTCTTCCTCTCCCCCTGCTCTCTTCCTCTCCCCCTGCTCTCTTCCTCTCCCCCTGCTCTCTTCCTCTGCCCCTGCTCTCTTCCTCTCCCCCTGCTCTCTTCCTCTCCCCCTGCTCTCTCCCCCTGCTCTCTTCCCCTCTTAAAGTGCTTGCCCACTGCCCCGCCCACCACCAACTGGAGGAGCTGGCCCGGTGTTGGTGTGTGTTGGGGCAGGGGGCAAGTCCCTTTACCGGTTTACCTTGTTTCTCAGGGACCTTTAACCCCTCCTTAAAAGGGTTTGGCTGAAGTCACTCAAATGGAGTTACTTTTTCATGCGTTTCAGGATTCTCGTGGTACGGTTGGATTTGTAGCTGTGTTACAGGTGTTCCTCCAATGAAATCAATGGCACTCTTGACATTTTGCCAAAGCTAGTGAATTGAACATTCCATTACTCAAGGTACAACCCAAAAAATTAAAAGCAAAGGGATACCCTTTAATTATTATTATTATTTTTAATCTAAAAAATATTCGAATCGAAAGTGGTTGAGCATCTCCTTGTGGTTCCTTTGTAACGATTAAATCTCAGTGATGCAGATTTACGTAGCTGTGCCCCTTTTTAAAGGGCCTACTTTTCTTGTTTCTTAAATATATTTTAAATCAATCTTTGTGTGAACTGTGTTTTGGTGTCATTGGATGATGCTGAGGGCTCATTCTGTCTTCTGTGTTTGGGGCGTTGTGTAGGAGGAGACGGTTTGAGAGTCACACTAGTGTTGTTGCTGATCTCCACTCGTTCCCACATTGTCTGGAAAGTCGAGAATAATTTGTCAGGTGTCACTGAATTTAAGTTGTAATGCACCAAATCATAAAAATATCAAAACCCCAGATCAGTCATTGAATCATACATATCCCATGCTTGTGTTTAACTGTTACATGCAAGCAGATGCTTAGATAACCGTGGGTTTTGCTCATGAATTAGTCATTGCTTTAATTATTTTGTCACAACATAACAAACCCATGGCATGTATTTGCAAGTCTTATTCAAGTACAATAAAATGAATACATACAAGTACCAATACTGTTCTGAAAGTATCATTCACACTTAATCAAAAGGATTGCATAGTTTATGATTTATTTTCTTAGAATTAGTGGATGGATTTGTGTTAATTTCATTGTTTAACCACTCGAGTATGAATTATACATCATTCATATTTAAACCAGAGAAACAACGGGCCTGTGTTTTAGTAAATCATTTTTCTTAAGTGGTCAATTGGGATTACAAAACTTGATCATTCAGAAGGTTATAATTCCGACATGTTTGTTCAAAGATAGAAAGCAAAAGATACACTGAAATAAATGTCATGTTTGACCATCCAGAACCATCTTATTGACAAAGTCTTTGTAGTGGACTGCATTGGAGTCGGGGCCCACTGCTGAAGACATCATCTCCTCAATCTCCTGCTGACTGAATGGTTCATCTACCAACAACACACAAACACACACCAATTGTTAGCCTATTATGCTTATTGGGTGTGTCAGTAAGGACTGGAAAGGTGGAGGTGAACTAGCAGGCCTCACCTCCATGCCTCATGTAGTTGGTCAGCTCATCAGACTCCAGGTAGCCTTTCTTCTGTTGATCCAGGACCTGGAGGAAATAGCTGGCTTTTTCTCTTGGATCACATCTAGGCATATGGATAACATGGGGTCGGTAGTAATGGAATATGAGGAACTGACTCACCTCAAAGGCCATGAGCAACATGTCCTCTGGTATGGGGCTGAACCTACACACACGCACCGTTTGGAAATGGAATCAGTAACGGCATGTGAAGCTACCAAATGATATGGTCTTCTGATCTTACTTGTGCTCCATGAGTATTTTGCTCATAGTTGGGAGGAACCTCTCAAAGCAGATGAATCCAGTAGGTTCTTCCACCTGATGGAACAGAGTGTTGAGTGGTTACTGATGAGTGTGCTATATATATATATACTGTATATATTTAAGAATTGCAAACAAGATAGACAGAATCGAATACATGGACAGACAGACGTTCACACCTCATCTATGATATCAAGTAGCTCTGCCTCAGTAGGGAAGCAGCCCAGGGAACGAACAATGGCCCCCATCTCCCTACATCAAGACATGAGGGAACACATGAAGGCCTATTCTAAAATGGAGGTGCTTTCGGACCGCAGAAACCTTTTCATAATTCTAAGATCAATTGAAGGAACTATCCTCTTTTTGTTGTGTTTGCGCCACAGGAAACTAGGAACCATCATAGTTCCCAGAACGCTGTTTTGAGGGCCTTGTTCAGCTCCTACTTCAGAGCAGGTCCTCTCCCAGTAAAGAGGAACGTGGTGACCTGGGTGTCTGCTGATTGCCTAAAGCTGTTTACCGTAAACTGTCGAAAATAAGGTACACAAACAGCGCTTTGACGGAATGGAAGAAACCTAGAAACAAACAGAAAAAAGTTGGGTCGACAGCAAAGGAAATACAGCGCAGGTTTGAATCGTCCAGCAGAAATGTAAAATTGTTCGCTAGCATTTTGCGCTGTTCCCCTGAATGACCTATTTCTTCCCTAGCTCCTAGTTTCCCAGGTTCCTAGTTCCCCAGCTCCCTAGTTCCCTAGGTCCCTAGCTCCCCAGGTTCCTAGTTCCCCAGGTCCCTAGCTCTCCAGGTTTCTAGTTCCACAGGTCCCTAGCTCCCCAGGTTCCTAGTTTCCCAGGGTTCCTAGTTCCCCAGGTTCCTAGTTATCCAGGTCCCTAGCTCCCCAGGTCCCTAGCTCCCCAGGTTCCTAGTTCCCCAGGTCCCTAGCTCTCCAGCTTTCTAGTTCCCCAGGTCCGTAGTTCCCCAGATTCCTAGTTCCCCAGGTTCCTAGTTCCTTAGCTCCCCAGGTTCCTAGGTCCCTAGTTCCCCAGGTTCCTAGTTCCCAGTTCCCCAGGTTCCTAGTTTCCCAGGGTTCCTAGTTCCCCAGGTCCCTAGCTCCCCAGGTTCCTAGTTCCCCAGATTCCTAGTTCCCCAGGTTCCTAGTTCCCCAGGTTCCTAGTTCCTTAGCTCCCCAGGTTCCTAGTTCCCCGGGTCCCTAGTTCCCCAGGTTCCTAGTTCCCCGGGTTCCCAGTTCCCCAGGTTCCTAGTTTCCCAGGGTTCCTAGTTCCCCAGGTCCCTAGCTCCCCAGGTTCCTAGTTCCCCAGATTCCTAGCTCCCCAGGTTCACAGTTCCCCAGGTTCCTAGTCCCCCAGGTTCCTAGTTCCCCAGGTCCCTAGCTCCCCAGGTTCCTAGTTCCCTAGCTCCCCAGGTTCCCATTTCCCCAGGTTCCCAGTTCCCCAGGTTCCTAGTCCCCCAGGTTCCTAGTGCCCCAGGTCCCTAGCTCCCCAGGTTCCTAGTTCCCTAGCTCCCCAGGTCCCTAGCTCCCCAGGTTTCTAGTTCCCCAGGCTCCTAGAAAGCAGCTGTATCGATGGAGGGGGGGTCCCTCGCAGTTAAAGGAAGTCACCTGACGTCCACCGTGTTGTTGAGGTCGTGGTCGAACACTTGGAACGCATCGTTGATCCTCCGGTGGTCCGCCGACCTCATCAGCTCTGAGACCCCAGCAGAGGAACTACATTACCACCAACAACCCACTACGGTACACTGGGGACACCAATCATTAGCCTTTTTGCAATAAAGTGAGGGTATTTGGACTAATGTAAAATGTAAAATGTAAACATTACAAGTTGAAATGGTTTCAATATAGAACTACATCATCCATGTGTTGTTGACTCTCTATATCTCTGTAAAGAATGTCGCCAAATAATAATATCGCCACGTTAGCCTGGTTTACAATAAACCACATGAATAGGTATTAATGTGTTGGTTTCTTTTGCCCACCTGCTCGTTCCTTGTCCTCGGCCATGTTTGTGTTTAGCGTCCGTTGCCATAGAGACCTACAAGTCGGTGCTGGTGTGAGTTATGTGTAAACTACTCCCCCTGGTGGTGGTTGTCATTATTTGACCATTTGACTTGTGACTTTTATAGTCCATGCTTATGACTTGGCTGGAAATAAATGAATGAAAACATTGTTTTGTTGCTCTTGATCTTGGTCTTCCACTGATGTAGTTACAATACACAAAAGGCATTCAGATCAAAGTGGATCATGACCCATAGCACAGAACCCACTGAAGTACACAGTGTAAAACATATGAAAGTATTTAATGCCCTTTAATGCAATTATGTTACATTGAGATAGATTTGTTTCCCTGGGCAGAATCTCAAGGAAAACAAACCATATGTTCCATTCTGAGCTCATTCTGTAACAGCAAGACAAGACATAACCGTCTAAAACGGTTCCTTATAAAAAGAGGTGATTAACGTGATATATTGATTGATAAAGCATTATTGCGTGATGGGGGTGGTTGTTGAGCCGTAAAATTACTAATACAAATTCTGTTGGACCAGAAGGCCACATAATTCAATAATTCAATTGAATAACAAACTGTCTATAATACAAGGAGTGTTTTAAACCTCTTCATCAACATCATTATTATCCAAAGTGCACTTGTATTAACAAAAGTGTGGACATAAACAGGCAGGCCTAACTAAATTTGAATTATATTCCTATATTACACTTAAAGACAGACTTAAAAACTAATGTCATAAGGATAAACTGTTAAAAGGTCATGATGCTGTTAGTGTTTTTTGAACCGTTATGAATCCAGGTTGAGATTCACTTTGATTTAGCGATCGTTATAAAATGCTCCATCTCTAATGGACACGTAAAGATACCCGTAAACTTGTGAAGTAGCTCTTGTCACGGAACTTGTTATCTTTGAGGAACAACTCTGTGTCTGTTTATCTTCCTTTTGTTATTGTGGTTGTTGTCCTTGAGAAGGTGTCACAGAAAGCAGTTATTTGTTTATTAAGTCATTCTGCCCGGATCATCCTTCAATGTTTATGCTAAAATGGTCCAAACATGTGCGTGTGTTTGTGTCTATCCTTGCTTGCGAGTGCTTGTTCACATCTCTGGTTGTCCCTGGTGCACTAAGGCTCCGTGTTGTTGTCCCTTGGCCCCTTCTGCTGGAGCAGGAACTTTTGGGATTTGTAGTCCATCAAGCTCCCTCTGTTCCATTTGGTTGTCCTTTTTGTGTGTCTCCAAAAGCTGATCGAGGGGCACTTCTTCCTTAAGCTTGACCTCTTCCTGGTGAATGTTCTCTCCATGCTCTCCTCCCGGCTGTATCTCCTCATCCTCCTTCAGCTCTCCCTCTCCTGTCTTCAAGCTGTCTTCAGACCTCACCAGCATCTCCTCAACCACCATTTCCTGCTCTTGCTGAAGGGGCTGGTCTTCCTCCTTCGTAGGGTGTGAAGTTAGATTATACCAGTTAACAAAATAAGCCGGAGGAACCATACAGCCAACAGGCTACAACATGTTGGCATCTGTGTCCCCATGTTCTATGTTATGAATCCAAAAATGTAATTTAAGTATGAATCTAAGCAAATGAGTGTGGCACTTATTTCTTCTTCTTCTACATATTTGAATACATACATTCAGGTACAAGCTATGAAAGCATTCATATGTAACCACCTTGTACCTGCGTATGAACTTGTACCCATGTCAGCTTGTAGCTGAGTGTAAACAGTTTCTCAACTTGTATGAGTGTAAACTGTATAAACATGTACATGTTAGTAAACTGTATAAACGTGTACCTGTTAGTAAACTGTATAAACGTGTACCTGTTAGTAAACTGTATAAACGTGTACCTGTTAGTAAACTGTATAAACGTGTACCTGTTAGTAAACTGTATAAACGTGTACCTGTTAGTAAACTGTATAAACGTGTACCTGTTAGTAAACTGTATAAACGTGTACCTGTTAGTAAACTGTATAAACGTGTACATGTTAGTAAACTGTATAAACGTGTACATGTTAGTAAACTGTATAAACGTGTACATGTTAGTAAACTGTATAAACGTGTACCTGTTAGTAAACTGTATAAACGTGTACATGTTAGTAAACTGTATAAACGTGTACATGTTAGTAAACTGTATAAACGTGTACCTGTTAGTAAACGGTATAAACGTGTACCTGTTAGTAAACTGTATAAACGTGTACATGTTAGTAAACTGTATAAACGTGTACATGTTAGTAAACTGTATAAACGTGTACCTGTTAGTAAACTGTATAAACGTGTACATGTTAGTAAACTGTATAAACGTGTACATGTTAGTAAACTGTATAAACGTGTACCTGTTAGTAAACGGTATAAACGTGTACCTGTTAGTAAACTGTATAAACGTGTACCTGTTAGTAAACTGTATAAACGTGTACCTGTTAGTAAACTGTATAAACGTGTACCTGTTAGTAAACTGTATAAACGTGTACCTGAGTGTAAGGCAAAGGTGAGGACAGCAGCTCAGATGGGGCCAGGAGCCCATCCTGGTTCTGATCCCTCGTCAGGAGTAAGAAATCCACCATGGATACAATCTGGAAGGTCCACACACACACACACACACACACACACACACACACACAGACAGACAGACAGACAGACAGACAGACAGACAGACAGACAGACAGACAGACAGACAGACAGACAGACAGACAGACAGACAGACAGACAGACAGACAGACAGACAGACAGACAGACAGACAGACAGACAGACAGACAGACAGACAGACAGACAGACAGACAGACAGACAGACAGACAGACAGACAGAGACACTCAAGTGATCAGGAAAGCGTTGGTGAAGATCCCGGTTCAGACTCAGACACTTAAACTAAACTGCGTTAATAATTCCACGTCACGTTTACTTCTGCACAAAAACGTTTTCAACCTCAAATGTATATGAACCGAAGACTAAATATTTGCTCCATTGAAAATATGTTGAAATAGCAATACATCAATATGATAAAGATGCGCATTCAGCACCTGCACATAAGAGGCTGAGAGGCAGAGGATCCACATGAACACATAGGCACTCTACAGAGAGGTGGGATCTGGGCTCCAGAAGTCGTAGTTCATCTGTAGTCTTCTCTAAGTAAACAACCCCTTATAGTCATTTCCTTACCGGCTCGTTAGTCTTTGTTCCCAGTGGCTTGTGGGAATTGTAGTCTGACAGTAGCTTCATCATCTCTAGGCCGTCAATCTGTCCGCTTCGATCAAAATCATACAGGCGAAACAGGAAGAACACAGCTGAGAGGGACAGAGGAGAGAGGAATATGTTTCTTTGTCACTATCAAACTTGCTTCAGATACAAACAGCCAAAACTAAACTATTGTTTAATTGTGTCATGTCCTCCAACGTGCCTTGATAGGTGTATTTGGATGAAAGGTAGCTTTGAATATTGTTTGTGCACACAGAATGACCACTAGATGGTGACATCTACCTTGTTCCCATGTGCTGACCTCTGATCCTTGGCCCTCTTTGAGATTGGCTTGAATGTAGCTCTGCAGCAGCCTGCCATCAACAGATCACAGGTCACACAGGACCACGTATTACATATACAGGCAGACCTTAATGTTGCATAGGGGCCAGGTTGAATGATTATTCCCTAGGTAACCTCTTACATGCACTCACTACAACTCAATATATCAGCCCCGCCCCCAGCCTCCTTCCCTGTGTCCTGCCATGCAGTCTTAAAGTACACTCTCTTATCCTGATCTTAGGTCTGCAGAGGCCACGTCACCGTGGCAACCTCGCACACCAGCTAAAGTCCAGCGCTACAAGTTACCTCACTAGTGCACTCTGGACATGGCCTCGCACACTTGCTCTGTGGCTAACGCATCAATCTTACCCTGAATCCAAAATTGACCCTACAAAATGCCAAGTATTGACGAATGTCTACTTGCAATATCTGTGAAGATTATTATTATTATGACACTATCAAAATGTGTTACGGCTATGCCAGATTGTATCTTTGGTATTCAGCTAATACATGAAATCAATAATTGCATACAAATATAAAGGATGTATTTCATGTAGAATATGGAGGTATCAGTGATAGAGTTCTCCACCTTCTCTCCTCCTCCCCGGCTCCTAAAGGGTTCACCAGCTCAGACTCCTCTCTGAGGAAGGAAGAACATCAACAATAACACCTCTCTGCTTCAGGGAGCAGGGCCTCATGGGTGCTGCCAGAAGACAGGAGGCAAGCACACAAGAAAGAAAGAAAGAAAGAAAGAAAGAAAGAAAGAAAGAAAGAAAGAAAGAAAGAAAGAAAGAAAGAAAGAAGGAAAATGAATGAATGAGTGAAATGGGGAACAAAATTAATGGCAAAAAGGAACCCTTTATTTCAGTGTCTGGAAAAGAAAGAAGGCAAGAAAGCCATAAGACGGTACCTGTTCACCCCTGGCACCCGGGCACCCAGGCAGAGCTGAGCCAGCAGGCAGAGACACCAGACCCACGGGAGGGAGCCCTCCAGGTGAGGAACAGCTGGTCCGCCTATACACACATACACATACATATACATATACATATACATATATATATATACACACAAGTTATAGAACCCTGCGATAACAGTCCACTGGGATAGGCAGTGTCTTCGGTCATTGTGATCTGATAGCCATTCCGCCGACCTATCGAGTATCAAGTAGGCTATCCTAGCCCCGCTGGGACTAACCTCCTTTAGTACACCTTTAGTACAGCCTTTAGTATACCTTTAGTACAGCCTTTAGTACAACCTTTAGTACAGCCTTTAGTATACCTTTAGTACACCTTTAGTATACCTTTAGTACAGCCTTTAGTATACCTTTAGTATACCTTTAGTACAGCCTTTAGTACAGCCTTTAGTATACCTTTAGTACAGCCTTTAGTACACCTTTAGTACAGCCTTTAGTATACCTTTAGTACAGCCTTTAGTACACCTTTAGTATACCTTTAGTACACCTTTAGTATACCTTTAGTACAGCCTTTAGTATGCCTTTAGTACAGCCTTTAGTATACCTTTAGTATACCTTTAGTACAGCCTTTAGTACACCTTTAGTACACCTTTAGTATACCTTTAGTACAGCCTTTAGTATACCTTTAGTACACCTTTAGTATACCTTTAGTACAGCCTTTAGTACACCTTTAGTACAGCCTTTAGTATGCCTTTAGTACAGCCTTTAGTACACCTTTAGTATACCTTTAGTACAGCCTTTAGTATTCCTTTAGTACAGCCTTTAGTATACCTTTAGTACACCTTTAGTACACCTTTAGTATACCTTTAGTACAGCCTTTAGTATACCTTTAGTACACCTTTAGTATACCTTTAGTACAGCCTTTAGTATACCTTTAGTACACCTTTAGTATACCTTTAGTATACCTTTAGTACAGCCTTTAGTATACCTTTAGTACAGCCTTTAGTACAGCCTTTAGTATACCTTTAGTACACCTTTAGTATACCTTTAGTACAGCCTTTATTATACCTTTAGTATACCTTTAGTACAGCCTTTAGTATACCTTTAGTACAGCCTTTAGCCTTTAGCCTTTAGCCTTTAGTATACCTTTAGTACACCTTTAGTATACATTTAGTACAGCCTTTAGTACACCTTTAGTACACCTTTAGTATACCTTTAGTACAGCCTTTAGTATACCTTTAGTACAGCCTTTAGTACACCTTTAGTACACCTTTAGTATACCTTTAGTACAGCCTTTAGTATACCTTTAGTACACCTTTAGTACAGCCTTTAGTACACCTTTAGTATACATTTAGTATACCTTTAGTACACCTTTAGTATACCTTTAGTACACCTTTAGTATACCTTTAGTACAGCCTTTAGTATACCTTTAGTACAGCCTTTAGTATACCTTTAGTACAGCCTTTAGTATACCTTTAGTATACCTTTAGTACAGCCTTTAGTATACCTTTAGTACAGCCTTTAGTATACCTTTAGTACACCTTTAGTATACATTTAGTACAGCCTTTAGTACAACCTTTAGTACACCTTTAGTATACCTTTAGTACAGCCTTTAGTATACCTTTAGTACAGCCTTTAGTATACCTTTAGTACAGCCTTTAGTACACCTTTAGTACAGCCTTTAGTATACCTTTAGTACAGCCTTTAGTATACCTTTAGTACACCTTTAGTACAGCCTTTAGTACACCTTTAGTATACCTTTAGTACACCTTTAGTATACCTTTAGTACAGCCTTTAGTATACCTTTAGTACACCTTTAGTACACCTTTAGTATACCTTTAGTACACCTTTAGTACAGCCTTTAGTATACCTTTAGTACACCTTTAGTATACCTTTAGTACACCTTTAGTACAGCCTTTAGTACACCTTTAGTATACCTTTAGTACAGCCTTTAGTATACCTTTAGTACAGCCTTTAGTACACCTTTAGTATACCTTTAGTACACCTTTAGTATACCTTTAGTACACCTTTAGTACAGCCTTTAGTACAGCCTTTAGTACACCTTTAGTATACCTTTAGTACAGCCTTTAGTATACCTTTAGTACACCTTTAGTACAGCCTTTAGTATACCTTTAGTATACCTTTAGTATACCTTTAGTACAACCTTTAGTACAGCCTTTAGTACAGCCTTTAGTACACCTTTAGTATACCTTTAGTACACCTTTAGTACACATTTAGTATACCTTTAGTACACCTTTAGTATACCTTTAGTACACCTTTAGTACAGCCTTTAGTACACCTTTAGTATACCTTTAGTACACCTTTAGTACACCTTTAGTACAGCCTTTAGTACACCTTTAGTATACCTTTAGTACACCTTTAGTACACCTTTAGTACAGCCTTTAGTACACCTTTAGTATACCTTTAGTACAGCCTTTAGTATACCTTTAGTATACCTTTAGTACACCTTTAGTATACCTTTAGTACAGCATTTAGTATACCTTTAGTACAGCCTTTAGTATACCTTTAGTACAGCCTTTAGTACACCTTTAGTACAGCCTTTAGTATACCTTTAGTACAGCCTTTAGTACACCTTTAGTATACATTTAGTACAACCTTTAGTACAGCCTTTAGTACAGCCTTTAGTACACCTTTAGTATACCTTTAGTACACCTTTAGTACACCTTTAGTATACCTTTAGTACACCTTTAGTATACCTTTAGTACACCTTTAGTATACCTTTAGTACACCTTTAGTGCAGCCTTTAGTACAGCCTTTAGTAGACCTTTAGTATACCTTTAGTACACCTTTAGTATACCTTTAGTATACCTTTAGTATACCTTTAGTACAGCCTTTAGTACAGCCTTTAGTACACCTTTAGTATACCTTTAGTACAGCCTTTAGTACACCTTTAGTATACCTTTAGTACAGCCTTTAGTACACCTTTAGTATACCTTTAGTACACCTTTAGTATACCTTTAGTACACCTTTAGTACACCTTTAGTATACCTTTAGTATACCTTTAGTACAGCCTTTAGTATACCTTTAGTTCAGCCTTTAGTACACCTTTAGTACACCTTTAGTACACCTTTAGTATACCTTTAGTACACCTTTAGTACACCTTTAGTATACCTTTAGTACAGCCTTTAGTATACCTTTAGTATACCTTTAGTACAGTCTTTAGTATACCTTTAGTACACCTTTAGTACAGCCTTTAGGTCCACCGGAAGACACACATATGAAGACACACATATTAACCGTTAAACATTAAACATGCACGATGCTAGAACAAAACCGCTCTGCGGTAACCGACACACACACACACACACACACACACACACACACACACACACACACACACACACACACACACACACACACACACACACACACACACACACACACACACACACACACACACACACACCTCAGTGGTTCAGTCAACAGGAGGATAGTCTATAATAGTAACATCATCATACCGACTAAAGCGGTTACAGGCTCTACCCCTAACCCATGAACAGCTGATTGAGCCGAGCGAACACAAGCAGAACAAAGGGCGTACCGTTCATCAGCATGGTGAGCAGAGTGTGATGGTGAGCAGAGTGTGATGGTGAGCAGAGTGTGATGGTGAGCAGAGTCTGACGGGAGATCAGAGAGGGAGAGGGAGAGGGGGGGAGGGAGAGAGGAGGGGGGGGGGGTTACGTCCTCGCGACGCACGGCGTCTGCACTGCGCAACGTCAACGAGCCACGAGGACACCGGGGTGTGTTGTGGTTGATGACAGAGACCACGTGGAGCCATCCTCCTCCTAAGAGCTAGTCCACTCCCCCTCCTCCCTCTCCCTCCTCCCTCTCCCTCCTCCCTCTCCCTCCTCCCTCTCCCTCCTCCCTCTCCCTCCTCCCTCTCCCTCCTCCCTCCTCCCTCTCCCGAGACCAGGCAAGCCACGTCCTCCTCTCTCTCTCGCTCTCTCTCTCGCTCTCGCTCTCGCTCTCGCTCTCGCTCTCTCTCTCTCTCTCTCTCTCTCCAATGTTGTAAATACTTACTGGTTGTACTGATTGTGTTTGACCGATAGAGGTCGCTGTTCGTGCTTCCATGTGTTATATAGAATCTGACACCCGTAGACCATCCTCTTCCGCCAAATGGACCGACACACACACACACACACACACACACACACACACACACACACACACACACACACACCACTTTACCAGTTATAAGCAATTGCAGTTGTGAGAAAAACTGGAGGGTAATCCTTTAATCATATGATTAGAAAAAGATTGATGAAAAGTGAAGAAGCCGAGTTGACGTGCAGGACACATTTACACCCAGTAGCGTGGCGTGGGGAAACATTTAGGGGAAGCCAGTTGTTTTGGGTCGGGGGGGTGGTCAATAACGTAACCAGATGAGTGATTACAGCGCCCGGTATCATTTTACACAGTTGTATCATACAGATGCAGGATTTGCACACGCCTGTTATCTAACCGACAGGTCCGCACGCACGCAGCCAACCCCCCCCCCCCCAAATGCATAACCAGCCGCTCAATGCGCAGTGCAGATTCGGTAATGAATAAAAAAGAAGCATTCATTCACAAACTAAATCAGGAGACCTTTAAAGTTTTACGTTCACATCAAAGTATCAGTAGGCGTGTATGAAACACATGAATTCAAAAACAATTATGTGCTGCTGTAGCGGAAGTTTAGTAAAGTTATGTTTGATTAAGTACGCCAAATCTCCACCCTCCATAATGCTTAATTAGCTTGATACTTTCTAACGGCGATGATGACAGTTACAGTACTACGAACTGTGATTTGATTGGATTGTGAGGCAAGGGATTCCCTTGCCTCACAATCCAATCAAATCGCATCAACTGGCTTCCCTTGGCATGGCCCTGACCAATCACAGGTTGGCAGGGGCATGACGTGGGCCTCATATGATTGGTCAATCCGGGACAATCCCTCCATTTTTTTTCACCAAGGGAAGCCCGATTCGGCTGGCCTCCTCTTGCAACAGTGAATGCAATTTACTGTTTCACCATAACATCTAGAGGGGCGCTGTTTGTTTCACTCTTTGTAAAATACTCAATGAGAATGGGGGAGAGACGGTCCGGCAGCAACACACAGCAAAGGAGAATTACCGGAAAAAAAAAGTGTTTTTATTTATTTATTAAAATTATAACCACAATCCGAAAAAACAGGGGAAGCCTGGCTTCCCTTGGCCTCCGGGAGAAAACGCCACTGTTTACACTGTGTGTGTGTGTGTGTGTGTGTGTGTGTGTGTGTGTGTGTGTGTGTGTGTGTGTGTGTGTGTGTGTGTGTGTATGTGTGTGTGTGGGGGGGTGCGTGTGTGTGGGTGTGTGTGTGGGGGTGGGGGTGTGTGTGTGATGACCGGTGGACATCCCACTGACACTCGCTTACAGGAAGAGAGATTAGACTGTAATTGCTGCCATGAGTTTCTGGCAATGTAGTTCCATGGGAGATATTCAGTATGTGTGTGTGTGTATTTGTGTGTGTGTGTGTGTGTGTGTGTGTGTGTGTCGGTCCATTTGGCGGAAGAGGATGGACTACGGGTGTCAGGTTCTATATAAGACTCAGGGCTTTGAGCGTACGGTGGAGGTTCCTCAAACGATCCTGAACCCTAACAAGGTGGTCCATTCTGTATCACGGATCACTGGACAAAACTGTAGAACATTACCTAATTACCAGCCAGTTGATATTAGTTGGTAGCTTGTTTACACATAGACATTTAAATCAACAAAAAATGCCAAATTACCAACTAAAGACATATTGTGCCAATTCTGTTGAGCATAATTGACAACTGTCAAATATCCAAGAGGTTGAGTTTGCTAAAGAAATGTTGATTTGTTCCCATGGCTCTCCCAGTTGGAGGGAGTCTACTGTATGTCCCTGTTGGTCTTTTGCATAGCCCAAGTGCATTCACGTGTACACACACTGTCACATGGACAGACCGTCTCCCACACGTGTTATGTAATGAGGATTAGGTGCTTCCACCCTGGGCTCCTAATAGTCAAAACTATCGTGGCTATTTTTAACCCTGGTCCCCGGGGACAATAGCAGCAGAGTCCTGTGGCACAATAACATTAGCCAACATTAGCCATGGTCCTCTATCAGCGATGTCCTAAACATGGACCCTCGTAACAACAGCCATTGTAAGCCCCATGGAAGAGCAAGGGGCCTCACCAAACCACCATAGCACCCAGAGGGTGTTGCCTTCACCCATAGGGACCGGAGAGGCCCTAACTATTTAAAGCACGGCAGGGATTTAGTTTTTAGTTAGCGCCATGTGACCGTAATGGGCATCTTGGTAAGGTGTTAGACGGACACGGTGGACATCACGCTCAGTAACTTTCCAGCAACCTTTAAACCAAACACGCACCTTGCTACACTGATTTAAAATATAATACACCGTTATGCAACTATTGCATGTCTGCAATAACACAGTACGATATACTGTACGTTAACAGTACTATATCAATAAATGAAAGAAAGAAAAACCAGAGGTTAGAGAAGGGATGAAAGACAATGAAGGAAAGCAAGAAGGAAGGACGAAAGGAAGGTTCCATCGAATGGTTGACTTTGTGTGAAATTGTTGTTGGCACATTCCAGAGCCTAATGCGTTGGGGTTCCAGGTCGTTAGCGAGAGAAAGGGGAAGTTCCGTTAAACACACACACACACACACACACACACACACACACACACACACACACACACACACACACACACAATGACAAACACACACACTGACACACACACACAGGGGGGTAGTTTTGGGATACTTGGGCCACTAATTGCATACCTGTTCACCTCAGGGGCCTCAGGGGCCCGGGTTCCCAGCTCTGTCAGCACCAATTAACCTGGTATGGGAGCTGTTACCTCACATACATGTTATTCATATTGATCACCCACACATACAAAGCTAACACACACACATTTACAACCACAAATACTGGCTTTTATAAAACTGAGCGACTCCAGAGACCCAACAACACAGACCAGCTGAAGGCTCCTATCAGAGCCACCTGGTCTCCCATACCCCTCAGCCCTGCCAGACTGAGGGGTATGGGAGACCAGCTGAAGGCTCCTATCAGAGCCACCTGGTCTCCCATACCCCTCAGCCCTGCCAGACTGAGGGGTATGGGAGACCAGCTGAAGGCTCCTATCAGAGCCACCTGGTCTCCCATACCCCTCAGCCCTGCCAGGCTGAGGGGTATGGGAGACCAGCTGAAGGCTCCTATCAGAGCCACCTGGTCTCCCATACCCCTCAGCCTGCCAGGTTCCTCCACGCCGCGTTGATACTGCGGGAGGGAATGGGGAGTAGGCATTCCTATGTACTTGTTACAAATGGCCAATAAAAATCTTGTATCTTGTATCTTGAATGAATGAATGAATGAAGTTTATTTATGTGGCTTCCAACAGAGTTTGTGATCTATAATCACACCTAAGAATTTTGTTTCATATACTCTTTCAATTTCGGTTCCATTTAAATTCAGTTTAATTTCACAGTCGGTAGGAACACCACCAAATACCATAAATTTAGTTTTGTTTTCATTAAGAGACAACTTATTCCTATCAAACCATTTCTTTAACTTTATCAATTCTCTTTCTACTGTTTTAAATAACAATTCTTACACAATTCTTTTATGTCCTCCCCTGAACAAAGTAAATTAGTATCATCAGCAAACTTCAAAATATTCGATACTGTAAAAATATCATTTAAATACAGTATAAATAACTTGGGTCCCAATACGGAACCCTGTGGAACACCACAAGTTACTCTTCTAAGATGTGATTCTGTATTATTAATGTTTACATATTGAAACCTATTATTTAAATAACTTCTTAACCAATGATGAGTGACACCTCTTATTCCATACCGTTCCATTTTTTGTAAAAGCAGGGAATGATCAATTGTGTCAAATGCTTTACGTAAGTCAATAAATACACCTATTGAGGGTTGTTTTTCATTAATTGCTGTTGATATATTTTCCACAAAATCTATCACTGCTAAGGATGTTGATCTATTGCTCCTAAAACCATATTGATGGTCACTCAATAATCCATATTTTTCAATAAAGCCATAAATTTACGTCTATTTACAAATACATTTTTCGAGTATCTTTGAAAATTGAGGTAGCAATGATATAGGTCTATAATTTGATATAGTATGTATGTCACCACTTTTAAAAATTGGAACCACCTTGGCCATTTTCATTTCATCAGGAAAAATACCAGTTAAAAAGGATTTGTTACATATATAAGTGAATGGTTTGAGGACATGTCATGTTAGTTGACATGTCAATAGTATTACGATCAGTGGATTTATTTTTCTTAAACTTTCTAACCACTTCTAGCGCATCACTCTCACAAACACCACCAAGGAACATGGAGTTGCTGTTTGATGGTGAATCAGAATAGGTTTCACCCTCCGTAGGGAGGGCAATTTCCTTAGCCAAATGTGGGCCTACATTAACAAAATACTCATTAAACTCATTAACAATTTCCTCTATACTTTGAATAACTGAATTGTCATTTTTTTCTAAGTATATTGGAAAGTCCTTTTTACTGGACTTTTTAATCATGTCATTAAGCACACACAGTAGCCTTAATATTATTTTTATGCATTTGCAACAAATGATTATAGTAGTCTTTTTTTGTGATCTCATAATATATGTCAATCTGTTTTTATAGTTTTTGTACTTGTCCTCCTTATCCTTTGTTCGATGTTTGATAAATTCCCTGTAGAGCCTATTTTTCTTAGTGCAAGCTTTTTCCAGACCCTTGGTTAGCCATGGTTTCACCCTCTTTTCAGGATTTTGTCTGCACTCCTTCAATGGACAATGTCGGTCGTAATATGACAAAAATGTACCCAAAAATGCATTGTATGCTTCATTGGTATCCTCTACATAAACCTCCTGTCAATCATGACTCAAAAGGTCTGCCTTCAGAGCCTTGATGACGTCATTCCTGGAAAAGGAGTAACTACCAAGTATTGAGGGCCTAAATTAACATATTATATACTCAGAATGTCAACATTTCTGTATCATAAATCCTCATATATTATGAATTATACATTTTTTGATGGGTCTTATGTAATATTCTGATATTTTGATATACTGGATTTTAGAATTTGTAAGCCGTAATCATCAAGATTAAAACCCCAAAAGTCTTGGAATATTTCATGTGTAATGAATCTAGAATTTATGAAAGTGGCACTTTTTGAATCCACAATATTGTTCTGATTTGATAGCGCCTGTACACAGCAGCCAGCTGCGCTGTTTGGGAACTGGTTTGAGTCATCTAGTTGACTGATTGATCCATTCTCGGCAGGCAGAATAAACCAGCATGTTCCACTTACAAGTGGGTGTGTCAACTACCGCTGTGTGCGGAGGACCTTTTGATTTTAGTAGCCTATATATATAAGATGTGTTATATATTTCTAAATTTTTCGATGTCCAGAGAAGTGAAATGCTCCTACCTGTAGCCTTTAGATTTAGATAGTAGTGTGCACCATCACCTTATCGTGGTGGAGAGGTTTGGGTGTCCCTGTGAACCTGAGAGCTGTGTTGTGTCGCAAGGGGTTGTGTTGGTGGGACCCAGAATGCAGACCGGCGAGTAGTCCGGGACGGGCGAGGAGTCTGGATACCGGGACATCGGAGTAACGATTCCATCCAGAGAGTACCATGTAGTAAGTAGTACGACCTAGCCCTGAAGTAACGGGACGCCAGGGTATATATACACCCACAGGTGACGTGATTAACCTAATCACTATCAGCAGGCCGACAGGTGTGTGTGTGCGCCGCCAAAGCCCGCTCCTTGGCCACGCCCCCTGTCAACCACCGTAACCGTGACATGTTGTCTGGAGTGCTCCTGGTAGGGTCTCCCATTCAGATTCAGATTCAGATTCAGATTCAGATTACTTTATTAATCCCGAGGGAAATTAAGGATTGGCAGGTTGGTCTCAGGGGAGGGGCCAGACTAAGAATGGTTCAAAGACCCTAATGGACAAACAAACAAGTAGAAGTGAGGATACCCTGCCCGGAGGAAGCCCGGGGCCCCTTTCCGGAGCCAGGCCCAGAAAGAGGGCCCGTCAGTGAGTGCCTGGTGGCCGGTTAGCCTCGGAGCCCGGTCGGGCATAGCCCGAAAAAGCAACGTGGCCACTTCTCCTTCCCACGGACCCACCACCTATGGGAAGAACCGCTGGGGTCGGGTGCACTGCCAGTTAGGTGGCAGTGAAGGCAGGGGGCCTCGACGGACCAAACCCAGCCAACAGAGACTGGCTTTGGGGACGTGGAATGTCACCTCTCTGGAGGGGAAGGAGACTGAGCTTGTGCGGGAGGTGGAGCGCTACCAATTAGATCTGGTGGGGCTTACCTCTACGCACAGCACTGGCTCTGGAACTAAACTCCTGGATAGGGGTTGGACTCTTTCCTTCTCTGGAGTTGCTCAGGGTGTGAGGCGCCGGGCGGGTGTGGGGATATTCACAATATCCCCACACATTCCCCGGCTGAGTGCCGCTTTGTTGGAGTTTACCCCGGTGGACGAGAGGGTTGCCTCCCTACGCCTTAGGGTCATGGGAGGGAACACTCTGACTGTTGTTTGTGCCTATGCACCAAACAATATCCTGCCTTCTTGCACACCCTGGAGGGAGTCCTGCATGGGGCTCCTGAAGGGGACTCTATAGTCTTCCTGGGAGACGTGGGTAATGATGGGGAAACTTGGAGGGGCGTGTTGGGGATGAACGGCCTACCTGATCTGAACCGGAGTGGGGTTTTGTTATTGGATTTCTGTGCTAGTCATGGATTGGCCATAACAAACACCATGTTCAAACATAAGGATGCTCATAAGTGTACATGGTACAAGAGTACCTTAGGCCAAAGGTCAATGATTTTGTTATCGTGTCATCTGACCTGAGGCCGCATGTTTTGGATGCTCGGGTGAAGAGAGGGGCAGAGCTGTCAACCAATCACCATCTGGTGGTGAGTTGGGTAAGATGGCGGGGGAAGCCCAAACGCGTAGTGTGGGTGAACTGGGAACGTCTGGTGGATGCCCCTGTCCGGGAGAACTTCAACTCCCACCTCCGGCAGAGTTCAAGTATCTCGGGGTCTTGTTCTCGAGTGAGGGGAGGATGGAGCGTGAGATTGACAGGAGAATAGGTGCAGCGGGAGCGGTATTGCGTGCACTTTGGCGCACCATTGTAACCAAAAGAGAGCTGAGCAAAGCTCTCGATCTACCGATCAGTCTTCGTTCCTACCCTCACCTATGGCCATGAACAATGGGTAATGACCGAAAGGACGAGATCGTGAATACAAGCGGCCAAAATGAGTTTCCTCAGGAGGGTGGCTGGTATCTCCCTGAGGGATAGGGTGAGAAGCTCAGTCACTCGTGAGAGACTCGGAGTAGAGCCGCTGCTCCTTCGCGTAGAAAGGAGCCAGTTGAGGTGGTTCGGGCATCTAGTAAGGATGCTTCCTGGTCGCCTCCCAACGGAGGTTTTCCAGGCACATCCAACTGGGAAGAGACCACGGGGCAGACCAAGGTACAGGTGGGATGATTACATCTCCACTAAAAATGTATTGGTCTGACGAATCCGTCCAATATGGATTCACATGTATAACGGACTGTGAGGGAGGCAGCGTGATTTGCGATGCCAAGTTGAGCAATTCTAGTCTAGCACCGGAAAAACTGAGGGAACACTTCCTTAAGCTCCACGGAGATGGGAAATACAAGAACACAACGCTGAGTTCAAGGTGAAGAGAGACAGATTCCATGAAAAGGTTACTCTGCCTTTTCTCGGCTTTGTACCGACAAACTCACAGCATCGTACGAAGTTGCTTACCTATTCGCAAAGCAGGGCAAAACACACGCCACACACCACACACCACACACTCAAACCAGCTGTGTTGAAGATGGCAAATATCATGCTGGGAAAAGCTGCTGAAAAGAAGTTATCCCAAATTACTCTTTCAAATGACACCATCAGCGGCAGAATAGATGACATGAGCGATGACATCTTGGCTCAAGTAGTTACAGATCAGAATAGATGACATGAGCGATGACATCTTGGCTCAAGTAGTTACAGATCAGAATAGATGACATGAGCGATGACATCTTGGCTCAAGTAGTTACAGATCAGAATAGATGACATGAGCGATGACATCTTGGCTCAAGTAGTTACAGATCAGAATAGATGACATGAGCGATGACATCTTGGCTCAAGTAGTTACAGATCAGAATAGATGACATGAGCGATGACATCTTGGCTCAAGTAGTTACAGATCAGAATAGATGACATGAGCGATGACATCTTGGCTCAAGTAGTTACAGATCAGAATAGATGACATGAGTGATGACATCTTGGCTCAAGTAGTTACAGATCAGAATAGATGACATGAGCGATGACATCTTGGCTCAAGTAGTTACAGATCAGAATAGATGACATGAGCGATGACATCTTGGCTCAAGTAGTTACAGATCTGATTTCAAGCCCAGCTAAATTCAGCCTCCAACTCGACCACCGACGTCTCCAATCTAAGCCAGCTTGATGTATTCATGTGAAAGACGACGTGATAAAGGAAGATTTTTTATTTTGTAAGCCTCTTACAACAACAACTAAGGCAGCCAACGTGAAGAAACTTGTGGATGACTTCTTCAGAGACAACACTCTTTCGTGGGATATGGTTTCTGCAGTTTGTTCGGACGGAGCTCCAGTCATGCTGGGACGAAAGTCTGGTTTTGGTGCGCTAAGTGAAAGCCGATGCACCACACATCATTGTTACACATTGTGTTCTGCACAGGCATGTGTCGTTGGCAACAAAAACCTTGCCTCCAAAACTGGCAGAAGTATTAAAAATTGTAGTGGAATGTGTGAACTATGTGCGAAATAGTGCTACGAAGCACCGCATCTTCAATGAGCTGTGTAAAGAAATGGGCTCTGAATTCAAGGTACTTCTGTACCATTCTAACGTTCGGTGGTTATCCCGGGGAAAGGTGCCGAATCGTGTTTTGCCATGCGTGTGGAATTAGCCCTGTTTTTGCGAGAGCACCAACATTGTCATGCAGATTACTTCAATCTGTTCATTCTCATTTTGGCGTACATGGCCGATATCTTCGCTGCTCTCAATCATCTCAAATCAACAGATGCTTGGCGGTGGAATCAACATCATCGAAGCAGAAGAAAACCTGAAGGCTTTTCAAAAAAAGCTACCGTTATGGAAACGACGAACAGAGAATGATAACTTCGCAAACTTTCCCCTGCTGGACGACTGTGTAAGTAAGATCGAAGATGTGTCTGGAATCTGAGACATTTCTGTACCCGGGGAACTGAAGCAAGCAATTGCTATGCACTTAGATGAGCTCGCAAATTCTCTCGACGGATACTTCCCCACAAGAGAGTCCTATCTAGCATGGGTGAGACAGCCGTTCACGTTTAGTGCTGCGACAGCGGATGTCAATGATGAATATGTCACAAACGGGTAATTTGGTGGGACCCAGAACGCAGACCAAGACACAGTGAGGCGATAACGTGAAGCTTTATTAAAGCACAAGACAACAGAGAGTGATCGGGACAGGCCAGGGGTCTGGGTACCGGGAGGTCGATCAGCGGAGTACCGACAGGTATTAGACAGGCGAGTGACACGGGACAGGCGAGAAATCTGGGTACCGGGACATCGGAGTAATGATTCCGTCCAGAATGTACGAAGTACACAGTAGTGAGTACAAAGTACGACCTAGCCCCGAAGTGACGGGACGGCAGGGTATATGTAACCCCCCAGGTGCGGTGATTATCCATAATCAGCCTCGGCAATTGCCGACAGGTGTGTGTGTGCGCCACCAAAGCACGCGGCTTGGCCACGCCCCCTGTCAACCACCGTAACCGTGACGAAATCATTGAAATTCAGCAGAGCCAGGTTCAACAGCAACTATTCAGAACAACGACGCTCTCAACGTTTTGGTGTCACCAAATCGTAGCGTACCCTCTTATTGCTAAGAAAGCCCTTGAGATTTTCATACCTCTTGTTACAACGTATCTTTGCGAGCAATCCTTTTCGAGGATGGTAGACATAAAAACGAAGAAAAGGTTTCTGCCAGAAGGAGTTTTTCTCATCCAGGACCGAGAACACTGTCGCCTCTGACATCTGTGCTGCCACTTCCTCAACGCTGAGCATGGGATGATGGGGCCTTTTCAGTGGTGAAGCGTCAGGGCCTTCAAGGTATTCAGAGAAGACCCTGGAACTCTCAGATGAAACAAAAAAATATCAAATTAATTGTATTAAGAAAATGTAATACAATTGAATACAATTGAAATAAAATGAATAAATGAGAATGGTATCTATGTTGTTATGTTATATTACAGTGTTACGTTGATTTGTTTGTCTTTCTCGGTCCACAACGCATTTGAGTGGTTTTGTGTTGGAAAAACAATGCAACCAATCAGATATTCTTCTGGGTTGCTGGGGAGAATATCCTTCAACCAAAGTATTCCCGATTGCTTTGGCCCTTAGACTGAATGAGAGCATACGTTTGGATTGACAATTTGATCAACCAATCATATAGTGATTTGTAGCCAATGGGCGTAATCTTTCAGATTTCCCCACAGTTCTATAGTGCGCTAGAAGGTTCTGGCTCGGATCTAGCGTAGGGCTACGTTGGTTTTATACGTTGAAATGGCAACAGGTGAAGATGATGCCCCTTTTCAAGACGACCATTCAGTGAAAAGATGGACATTATAAAAAAGTTGTAACGACCCCATCACCACTGCATCTGCGGAAAGGACATTTTAATATTATAAACACATGGAGGAACAGAACAGGACAATCCCGACTCACTGCATTAGCTTCCATAGCTATTGAAAGGCAACTTATTTTGGATCTGAAAAGCAGTGATCAGCTTTATGACCGGGTTATCGAAACATCCAGAAGGACAGGAGAATGGATTTGGTCTTTAAGTGAACATCATTGGTGACTGAGACTCATTTGTCTTTGCTGGTTTTGTCTCAGTGTTGCGTCTCGTTGAGCTGGTTGTTGCATTTTGTTTCCACACACTTGTTGAATGATTAGTTCATGGCTGTCTTGGGTTTGTTAAGCATTGTTGTGCATTTCAATTGAGAGTTTTGACTTGATCTTTCTTTGCATTGCTTAACGAAACATTTGGTGATTATTGATCGCTGTTTTGGAACATTAAGTTACGATAAGCCTTTTCACGTATCGTTTTAGACTGTCCCTTTCATCGATAGCTTGTGTGTGGTTGTGCTGTGTTGTGCTGTTACTTCACTACATGGACACTGCTTTGACAACTATGGTGAACTTGGAAATTGGCTGCGACAATCTGATCTTCCTAAATGAGATGACGCATAAAGTGACTGCCTCCGTGACGTGCCCCCGCGCTCTAATCGATCCCAGGTGTTTCCCATCATAATCAGGCCGGCTGAGGCCAATGAACACCTGGGATCTACCCTACTTAAGGCTGACGAAGACCGATGTCAGGGTTTGACCATTGCACACCTTACTATAATAATAATAATAATAATACATTTTATTTGTTGGGCGCCTTTCAAGACACCCAAGGACACCTTACAGAGCATGTATGCTACAGTAAAATTTAAATTATAAAAATATAAAAAAGTAAAAACAGTGGACTTCACAAAGTGTCCGCAGGGTTTAAAACAAGACAAACAACAGGAAGTAAAATGAAGAAAGGAAGAAAGATGGTACCGTTCATAAGGGATAAGCCAGTTTAAACAGATGGGTTTTTAGTTGGGTTTTGTAGGTTGTTATAGAATCAGACTGTGGGATGTGTAGCGGCAGGGAGCTCCAGAGTCTGGGAGCCGAGCAACTGAAAGCTCGAGCCCCCATGGTGCTGAGGCGTGAGCGGGGGACGGTGAGAAGTCCAACGGAGGAAGAGCGGAGGGTGCGGGAGGGGGTGTACTCCTGGAGGAGGTCAGTGATGTAGATGGGGGTTAGATTGTGGAGAGCTTTGTAGGTGAGTAAGAGGTTTTTATAGTCAATCCGGTAGCGCACAGGAAGCCAGTGTAGTTGAATGAGAACGGGGGTGATGTGGTCAGATGAGTTAGTGCGGGTGATGATCCGGGCAGCAGAGTTCTGAATTATTTGCAGTCTGTTGAGGAGTTTGATGGGAAGGCCAGTCAGAAGTGCATTGCAGTAATCAATCCGGGACGTGACAAATGAGTGGACCAGGATTTCAGTGCTGGATTGGGACAGAGATGAGCGGACTCTAGAGATGTTCCGAAGATGGAAGAAGGCAGTGCGTGCGTATGCAGTGATGTTTTTAATGTGTGGTACAAATGAGAGGGAGCCGTCCAGAATGACACCGAGGCTTTTTACTTGGGAAGAGAATGGTATGGGGAAGCCGTCGATGATGATGTTTGGAGCTGGGTTGTTTTGTGACTTGGTGAGGGTGGATTTGGAGCCGATGAGCAGGGCCTCAGTTTTGCTAGCGTTGAGCTTGAGGAAATTCCTGCTCATCCAGCTCCTGATGTCCTCTAGACAGGTGGTGAGGGAGGTGGGGGGCAGGGCAGTGGAGGGTTTGGAGGAAATGTAGACCTGTGTGTCGTCGGCGTAACAGTGAAAGTGAACCCCATGGTGACGGAGGATTTTGCCCAGGGGGAGGAGATATGTGATGAATAGGAGTGGACCCAGTACTGACCCCTGGGGGACACCCAGTGCAACAGAACACCCTGACTTTTGGTTCCCGAGTTGTACAAACTGTTGTCTGTCAGTGAGGTAGGATGTGAACCAGGAGAGTGCAACACCAGTGATCCCAATGCCAGCCAGGCGGTCCAGGAGTAGTGGGTGGGAAATGGTGTCGAATGCAGCGCTGAGGTCGAGGAGGATGAGGATGGTGAGAAGTCCAGAGTTCGCTGCACGGAGGAGGTCGTCAGTGATTTTAACCAGAGCCGTTTCAGTGCTGTGTTTTTGGCGGAAACCGGATTGAAAGGGTTCATGGAGGTTATTTATTTCCAGGTGGGACTGAAGCTGTGCGGCAACCACCCTCTCAAGGGTCTTGGAGATGAAGGGTAGGTTGGAGATGGGCCTGTAGTGGTTCAGATCGGCTGGGTCAGTACCGGGTTTTTTGAGGATGGGAGTGATTGCAGCCAGTTTGAGGGAGGGGGGTACAATTCCAGAGGTGAGGGATGAGTTAATTATGTCAGTGACCATGGGTGTTATGGCTGGTAGACAAGCCTTGACCAGGGTGGTGGGAAGAGGATCAAGCTGACAGGTGGTGGTTTTGGCTTTACGGATGAGCTCTGAGATGGTGTATTCCGATGCTGGGGTGAAGTTGGAGAGGGAGCTGATGAGTTGTTGGCCAGTGGTAACCATCCAGGGTGGATCACTTGAGGAGGTGCATGATGAGGCCAGCTGTAGGTGAATGGTGTTAATTTTAGAATGAAAAAATTGCAGAAATCGATCTGTGGAGATGTCTGGAGGGCGGGTTTGAGGAGGCTGAAGTAGGTGTCTGACTGTGGAGAAGAGAACTCTGTTGTTACCAGTGCTGATGAGGTTGGAGTAATAGGAGGATTTGGCATTGGAAAGTGCGTTTTTATAGTGATGAAGGTGATCTGAGTACATTTGGGTGTGAACTGAGAGTCCGGTGTTTTTGCACAGCCGCTCCAGTCGGCGGCCTGTGGCTTTGAGCTGACGGAGCTCAGAGGTAAACCAGGGGGCGGAGTGGGTGAATGAGACTTTGCGAGTTTTCAAGGGAGCCAGGGCAGTGAGGGAGGAGGAGAGACAGTTATTGTAGTGATTCACCAGGTCAGCAGTGTGGGAGGATGGGGGAGGATTGGGGTAGGAGTTAATCAGGGTGGTGAGATCTGTGGGGTTAATATGTTTAATGTTTCTGAAGGTGATGGACCGTTGTTCTTTGGCTTTAGAAAGGGGGGCATGGATTTTAAAAATTACAGCTTTATGGTCAGAAATGGGGAACTCTGTGACAGCAAGGTTAGTGGGAGTGATGCCAGTGCAGCAGAGTAAGTCCAGTGTGTGCCCTTTGTTGTGAGTTGGGAGGTTGACATGCTGTGTGATACCGAGGCAGTCCAGGAGTGAGATGAAATCATTTGCAAAACCATTCGATGGGTCGTCGATGTGGATGTTGAAGTCACCCAAGAGGATAACAGTAGGGGACATTGCACATACAGATGTTAGTAGTGATGAAAATTCAGTGAGAAAAACAGCAGAGGGCTTTGGTGGTCTGTAGATGGAAATAATGATGGTGGGTTTGGAGCCAGAGAGTTTTACAGCTAAGCATTCAAAAGAGGAGTGATGGGGGACAGTGACTGCAGTGACTTTAAAGATTTCACGGTACAACACAGCAAGCCCTCCCCCCCTCCCAGTGGCACGGGGTTTACTAATAAAAGCATACCCCGGGGGGACAGCTGCATTCAGCTGGGAGAAGTCATCAGACTGTTGCCAGGTCTCCGTGAGGCATAAAAAATCAAGCGTTTTGTCCACAATGAAGTCAGAAACCAGCAGGGCCTTATTGGTGAGGGACCTTATGTTAAACATACATAGTTTCAGACAGGTAAGTTGTGCATATGTGGATGCTTTAAGCAGAGGGGATAACACACTGTGATTAACAGTACGGGCGGTGCGAGGGGGGCGTGGCTCAGTGGACCAGAAAGAGCGGATTATTATGTTATTGTTGTGGGTTGCGTACTCAAAGTTTCGTCCAGATCCACGGTGAATGTATCTTGGTCGTTTGAGAATACCAGGGTGTTGGGTAAGCAGAGCTGGCGGGGTCCTGGAGTAAGACCGGAGACGTAGCAGCTCCGCTGCAGAGTAACGCAGCAGCAGAGATGCGCTCATGACCGTGAGACACACAGAGCGCTCCATATGAGCAGTTTAAAAAATCCACGTAAGAGATAAAAAACTAAAACAATGTAATGCAGCGGTTTGATTATCCAAGTGGAGAAAAAATAAAATAAAATAAAAGTAAATTAACTAAATGAAGACCTGCGTTGTCGAGGCGGAGGAGCAGTCGTGTTGGTTGTAGGCGCGGGTTTTCGTGCGAGGCATACGGCGCTGGGGACGGGTTAGCCGGTAGTGGCTAATTTGTACGGGGCAGCCTCCGTGCTGGCAGCAATCCACAGGCGGAGGTTTTCACCCAGGAGAGCTGGCAGAATGGCAGCGGACACTTCTGAACGGGTGTGCTTTGCGGGGCGCACCAGAGCAGGCTATCGCTCTCCGGTCAAGAGAGCACAGCACAGAGGAGCCCAAGTAGTCCAGTACAGATGGGCCGTATACCGGCGAGGCTGGCTTCAAGCTACCGAGTGACAGCACAGTAACACTAGCGCGTGTACAGACTGTTAAACGGGTTAGAGTCCAGTTGTAAAAGACATTCAGCAAACACAAAACAGCACAAACAACGGAGGAGGCGCGGCAGCAACTTGCCAGCGGTCCCTCTCACTCGTGGCTTCCGCTTCCGGGTCTTACTGAGAACCTTATGGCTCCCCCCGCTCCAAGGACCCTCTCCGCGTCCCACCCTCTGGACCATCTCCCCGCGTCGACCACCCCGTAACCTATACTATCCTACCTTGTTGTGTTTTTGAATTTGTGGATATTTTTCAGTAAAGACATTTTCCATTGTTTTGGTTGTCCTGTGTCTCTTCTTCTGGGTTCTCTGGCACATTTGGCTCGCCGGTCTCGTTGGGTCCTAACAGTCCGTCTGACTAGAACAACCGGGGGGGAGGTGTAGTGGTGGTCTACAGAAGGTCCAGTTGTGATAGACACGGTTCGCCACTGGGCCTTTTCAGTGCTGTGTTGAGGTCTCTTGGATTGATGCATAGTCTGATTTCTTGCCTGTCTTTCTTATGCGCTGCCACCATAAGAGAGACCTTGTCGGTGGGCTCAGTGACTGGTGTTATCACATCTATGCTTTGCATGCGTTCCAGCTCAGATTTGACTCTGCCTTGCATTGCAGCAGGGATACGGTGGGCTGGCCGGACCACAGGCTGTATGCTGGGATCCACCGTCATGGAGTACGTGACTGAAAGTTCTCCGAGCTCCTCACTGAACAGGTCTTTGTATTGTGTGAGAATCTGTGTGTTGAAGTCTGTGTTGCTCTCCATGGTGACTGGATGGACGTCAGGACTCATTTTGACAACACCCATGTCCATGCACGCACTAAATCCTAGCAGTGGTTGCACCTCTCTGTCCACTATAAAGAAAGGCAATGAGTGGTGCTGCTCCTTTAGGCAGCATGGTAGTGTGGTTACGCCTCTGGTCTCAATTCTGGTGCCCCCATAAGCAAGGTTTGCAGCTTTCTTCTGCTTTACGATACAAGATACAAGATTTTTATTGGCCATTCTCTCCCGCATTATAAATCTCAAAAACAACAACATAAAAATATGAATAATATATACAATAAAATAAACAAAAAAAGAGCAGCAAACTGACTTACGTAAATGATATGTACATGTTTTGTTTTTTTACAAAAATCTTTCAAAAGCAATTAAAATGCCTGTAGTGCAGCAGCATCATGAATACAGTGCAGTAACTGTAATGAGTCCAGAAAGTCCAGCAAAGTATGTAAGTGTAATATTAATGACAATGTTATGAAAGTGAAAGTGGCAGCACTCCTAGCAGTTCAGTAGGCGCACTGCCTGTGGATAAAAACTAACCTTAAACCTGGTAGTCCTTGCTGTACGGATGCTGCGCAACTGGCAACAAGACGGTAGGGGGGAGAAGAGATGGTGCCCAGGGTGGTTGAGGTCCTTTTATGATGGGCATGGCCTTCTTCCTCCAACAATCTCCTCAATGCATGGAAGTGCACACCCGATGATCTTCTCTGCCGTCCTCACGACCCTCTGGATGTTTTTATTGTCCCGTTCAGTGGTGTTGCCGTACCACACAGTGACGCCACTTGTCAGGACGCTCTCTACGGGGCCACGGTAGAAGTTCACTAGCCACCTCTGGCCTATTCCGCTTTTTCTGAGGCACCGCAGAGCATAGAGGCGCTGGTGTGCCTTCTTCAGCATGACCTCCGTGTTGCGGGTCCACGCCAGGTCATCGGAAATCTGTAGTCCAAGGTGGGTGCCCCGGTGGCTCCTGAAGTCCACGATGAGCTCCTTAGTCTTGCTGACATTCAGTGCAAGGCTGTTGTCCTCACACCATCGCGTCAGCTGGACCACCTCATCTCTGTACTCCGTTTCATCGCCCTCGCTTATCAAGCCGATGACTGTGGTGTCGTCTGCAAACTTGATAATCCGATTATTGCTGTGCGTGGCAGTACAGTCATGTGTGTACAGCGAGTACAGCCGGGGACTGAGGCAGCAGCCTTAGGGTGCTCCGTTGTCGGAGATGTTGAGGAGATGATGAGATGTTGTTCCCAATCTTCACCACTTGAGGCCTGCCCGTCAGGAAGTCCATAATCCAGTTACAGATGGGGGCGCATCTGCATACACTCCAGTCCATGATTTCTAGCCCCCCCTGCAGGTGTAGTACGGCGTCGTCTGTCCAGCGACGCACGTTCTTTACAACTGTTGGCGTGGTCTTCAACTTCTGCTTGTAAGCGGGAAGTAGAAGCACAGAGGCGTGGTCTGATTGGCCGAAAGCCGGCCGCGCAACAGCACGTTAAGCGTGCTGTTTGATGGTGGTGTAACAGGGATCAAGAGTCTTGTTGAGTCTGGTCGGACATGAGATGTGTTGATAGTATTTTGGTAATACCTTTTTTAAATTGCAGTGGTTAAAGTCCCCCGCTACAGTGGGGACTGCCTCGGGGTAGCGGTTCTGAAGTTTGCTCACTTCAATGTAAATCGTCCAATGCGATGTTCCGTCAGCTCATGGTTGGAGGTAAACCATGAGAATAACGGAGATCTCCCTCGGTAGTAAAAAGGTGACACTTGATGGTCAGTAATTCAGTAATTCAGTAATTCAGTATTTCCAGATGAGATGAGCAGTGTTGAGAAAGCACCTGAACGTCCGTCCACCAGCTGTTGTTCACCAAGCAGCATCCGCCCCCACCTTTGTTCTTCCCCGTGGACACGAGTGGCTCGCCATTGGTCACTCGTTTGAAAGTCTCCAGTGACATCACATTGCGTTTTGCCCCTGTGTCAGTGGTTCTTCCCTTTATGTGTATCATGACTCATCCTTCGTCCTTCTCATTAGCATGAGAATTGACACAGTCAACTTCGACATCATCCACATAAAAGGTTTCATCTTCGTATGTTGTGGGCTGATCCACTGCCACTTCATGCACAGACTGTCTGAAAGTCTTTCTGCCTGAATTTGTTGACTCCATGGTGTAGACTTGCAGCAACTTTTGTAGTGGTTTAGTTTATTGCAATTATGACATTGTTGTCCGAACGCTGGACACATCTCCCTTTTAGCTGCGTGACAATTGCTGCAGTTTGTGATGGTCTGAGAGAAGGATTGAGGTCTTGACTGGAGCATTCTGTTAGAAACTGGCCTTACTGCATCATGCTTGTGTGGCTGCCGTCTTGCTACTGGATGCTTGTGTGGCTGCCGTCTTGCTACTGGATGCTTGTGTGGCTGCCGTCTTGCTACTGGATGCTTGTGTGGCTGCCGTCTTGCTACTCTCCTCTGTCATCTCGTGGATAAGACAGATTGAAGTGGCTCTGGCAAGTGTTAACTCGCCGTCTCTCAACAGAGATTTACGTAAAGAGTCACTGATAATGCCATACATGATCCGGTCACAAATGAGCTCATCAGTCAACTCTCCAAAATGGCAATTCTTAGCTTTGATCCTCAGATCACTGATGAATGATTCAATAGTCTCACTTTGCTTCTGATTTGTGTCTCTCCATTGTCCTGTTGCTTTGGGGACTGCATATTTTGCGAAATTTCCTTTTCAGGCATTCAGGGTCCTCTCATTTAGGGTCCTCTCATTTAGGGTCCTCTCATTCAGGGTCCTCTCATTCAGGGTCCTCTCATTCAGGGTCCTCTCATTCAGGGTCCTCTGAGGCAGGGTCCTCTCATTCAGGGTCCTCTCATTCAGGGTCCTCTCATTCAGGGTCCTCTCATTCAGGGTCCTCTCAGGCAGGGTCCTCTCATTCAGGGTCCTCTCATTCAGGGTCCTCTCAGGCAGGGTCCTCTCATTCAGGGTCCTCTCATTCAGGGTCCTCTCATTCAGGGTCCTCTCATTCAGGGTCCTCTCATTCAGGGTCCTCTCAGGCAGGGTCCTCTCATTCAGGGTCCTCTCATTCAGGGTCCTCTCAGGCAGGGTCCTCTCATTCAGGGTCCTCTCATTCAGGGTCCTCTCATTCAGGGTCCTCTCATTCAGGGTCCTCTCAGGCAGGGTCCTCTCATTCAGGGTCCTCTCATTCAGGGTCCTCTCAGGCAGGGTCCTCTCATTCAGGGTCCTCTCATTCAGGGTCCTCTCAGGCAGGGTCCTCTCATTCAGGGTCCTCTCAGGCAGGGTCCTCTCATTCAGGGTCCTCTCATTCAGGGTCCTCTCAGGCAGGGTCCTCTCATTCAGGGTCCTCTCATTCAGGGTCCTCTCATTCAGGGTCCTCTCATTCAGGGTCCTCTCAGGCAGGGTCCTCTCATTCAGGGTCCTCTCCTTCAGGGTCCTCTCATTCAGGGTCCTCTCATTCAGGGTCCTCTAGTATATAGTATATAGTTAGTGTTTAATGATAATCTGTAGCTACAGGCAGTAGCGCTGCGTGAGGCTACATGACAGACCTGACATTCTGACGGTACGGTGGCTCATGAGGAACAAACAGAGCTGACATTCTGACGGTACGGTGGCTCATGAGGAACAAACAGACCTGACATTCTGACGGTACGGTGGCTCATGAGGAACAAACAGACCTGACATTCTGACGGTACGGTGGCTCATGAGGAACAAACAGACCTGACATTCTGACGGTACGGTGGCTCATGAGGAACAAACAGAGCTGACATTCTGACGGTACGGTGGCTCATGAGGAACAAACAGACCTGACATTCTGACGGTACGGTGGCTCATGAGGAACAAACAGACCTGACATTCTGACGGTACGGTGGCTCATGAGGAACAAACAGACCTGACATTCTGATGGTACGGTGGCTCATGAGGAACAAACAGACCTGACATTCTGATGGTACGGTGGCTCATGATGAACGAACAGAACAGTAATTTAACCAAATGATCTACAATTTGTATTTGCCATTTGCCAAGTACAATGAAATGTTTACTCCCCATTCCCTCCCATAGTATGAATTTCTAAAACAATACTATAAAAATAACAATACAGTGATGATATGCTAAAACTATTTAAAGATGTATAAGCATTTAGTGCCAGTAGTTAAGCAGCATCATGAATACAGTGCAGTACAGTAACTGTGATGAGTCCAGAAAGTCCAGCAAAGTATGTAAGTGTAATGTTAATGACATGTTATGATAGTGTAATGTTAATGACATGTTATGATAGTGTGATGTTAATGACATGTTATGATAGTGTAATGTTAATGACATGTTATGATAGTGTAATGTTAGTGACATGTTATGACAGTGTAATGTTAATGACATGTTATGATAGTGTGATGTTAATGACATGTTATGATAGTGTAATGTTAATGACATGTTATGATAGTGTAATGTTAATGACATGTTATGACAGTGTAATGTTAATGACATGTTATGACAGTGTAATGTTAATGACAATGTTATGATAGTGTAATGTTAATGACATGTTATGACAGTGGAATGTTAATGACATGTTATGATAGTGTAATGTTAATGACATGTTATGATAGAGTAATGTTAATGACATGTTATGATAGTGTAATGTTAATGACATGTTATGATAGTGTAATGTTAATGACAATGTTATGATAGTGTAATGTTAATGACATGTTATGACAGTGTAATGTTAATGACATGTTATGATAGTGTAATGTTAATGTCATGTCATGATAGTGTAATGTTAATGACATGTTATGATAGTGTAATGTTAATGACATGTTATGATAGTGTAATGTTAATGACATGTTATGATAGTGTAATGTTAATGACATGTTATGATAGTGTAATGTTAATGACATGTTATGAATGATAGTGTAATGTTAATGACATGTTATGATAGTGTAATGTTAATGACATGTTATGATAGTGTAATGTTAATGAC
>CM051000.1:25003813-25131313 GCA_027704905.1 Muraenolepis orangiensis
TGAGAGCCATTTGAGTTACAATTGAAATGAGAATGTTGAATTAATTCAGTGTTAAGTAGTCTCTTGGGACCGTACAATGAAGAGTATGAATTATGCTTAGGCCAAAGGACAAAAGATAACTGAGTGTGTGTGTGTGTGTGTGTGTGTGTGTGTGTGTGTGTGTGTGTGTGTGTGTGTGTGTGTGTGTGTGTGTTGTGAGCGCCCACGCTCAAGGAGGCAAACAACAGCGGGTTTTTGAGGGTTAAACGAAGAATGTCCTTTTATTTCTTCGCATCACAACTGAAACCAGCAGAACAACAGAACAGCATAACAGCATAGCAGCATATCAGCATATGGCGGTACCTCTCGGCCGCAAGGGCTCGGTCCTCTCACCCCCCTTCTCTCTTTCCAGCAACCCTCTACCTGTGTGCTTTTAAGCACCTGATTTACTCAGGTGTTGATTGTTGTCAGCTGGGGGTTTCACTCCGGGATCTCGTTCGCCTTCCCCCGGGTCCTAAAGCCCTCCAAGTATCTCCCTCGGGAGATATACGCCTCCCACAACGTAACCAACGGTAAGTCTCCTATACTTTGCCCTGGTGGGACCCCAAGGGTAGCTTGGGGTACCACATATCCTTCCCCTCATCTTCAGAGCACCCTCGGCAGGCCCAGACCACAGGCCTTCTGACCTTCGGGACAGGGCATCTGCGTTCCCACGCAAAGTTAGGCACCTGTCGGTAGTATCCCCCTCCTCCACGGGCGCCTCCTGGCGTCCAACCCGGCTTGAAGGGGTATTCCCGGTGGCATTTGAGGACAAACCACCGATCCCGACAGTTGCGGCGCGGGGGCCAACCCCGCTCCTCTGGACCGTCGGCGTCCCAGTCGATGATCCGGGGCCTCGTGTTGTCCTCCAGTGAAAGCGGAGCGACGTCCTCCGGCGGGTGCGGAGCGGCGTCCTCCGGCGGTTGCGGAGCGGCGTCCTCCGGCGGTTGCGGAGCGGCGTCCTCCGGCGGGTGCGGAGCGGCGTCCTCCGGCGGGTGCGGAGCGGCGTCCTCCGGCGGGTGCGGAGCGGCGTCCTCCGGCGGGTGCGGAGCGGCGGCCTCCGGCGGGTGCGGAGCGGCGTCCTCCGGCGGGTGCGGAGCGGCGTCCTCCGGCGGGTGCGGAGCGGCGTCCTCCGGCGGTTGCGGAGCGGCGTCCTCCGGCGATTGCGGAGCGGCGTCCTCCGGCGGGTGCGGAGCGGCGTCCTCCGGCGGGTGCGGAGCGGCGTCCTCCGGCGGGTGCAGAGCCAACACGTGGGCCCATTCCTCTCTCGGCCGCTTTCCCGGAGTCCTTTGCGCTGCGCGCTCACAGAGCTGTGTGACGGCCTTCTGTAACGTTTGTTGCCCCTGCAACACTGTTGTCAGCAACTCCCTTAAGGCTGGATCCATGTCTTCGGTTGTGAGCTGGGTCAACATGCCCGCATCCTCCACCATATGTGAGCGCCCACGCTCAAGGAGGCAAACAACAGCGGGTTTTTGAGGGTTAAACGAAGAATGTCCTTTTATTTCTTCGCATCACAACTGAAACCAGCAGAACAACAGAACAGCATAACAGCATAGCAGCATATCAGCATATGGCGGGACCTCTCGGCCGCAAGGGCTCGGTCCTCTCACCCCCCTTCTCTTTTCTAGCAACCCTCTACCTGTGTGCTTTTAAGCACCTGATTTACTCAGGTGTTGATTGTTGTCAGCTGGGGGTTTCACTCCGGGATCTCGTTCGCCTTCCCCCGGGTCCTAAAGCCCTCCAAGTATCTCCCTCGGGAGATATACGCCTCCCACAACGTAACCAACGGTAAGTCTCCTATACTTTGCCCTGGTGGGACCCCAAGGGTAGCTTGGGGTACCACATATCCTTCCCCTCATCTTCAGAGCACCCTCGGCAGGCCCAGACCACAGGCCTTCTGACCTTCGGGACAGGGCATCTGCGTTCCCACGCAAAGTTAGGCACCTGTCGGTAGTATCCCCCTCCTCCACGGGCGCCTCCTGGCGTCCAACCCGGCTTGAAGGGGTATTCCCGGTGGCATTTGAGGACAAACCACCGATCCCGACAGTTGCGGCGCGGGGGCCAACCCCGCTCCTCTGGACCGTCGGCGTCCCAGTCGATGATCCGGGGCCTCGTGTTGTCCTCCAGTGAAAGCGGAGCGACGTCCTCCGGCGGGTGCGGAGCGGCGTCCTCCGGCGGTTGCGGAGCGGCGTCCTCCGGCGGTTGCGGAGCGGCGTCCTCCGGCGGGTGCGGAGCGGCGTCCTCCGGCTGGTGCGGAGCGGCGTCCTCCGGCGGGTGCGGAGCGGCGGCCTCCGGCGGGTGCGGAGCGGCGTCCTCCGGCGGGTGCGGAGCGGCGTCCTCCGGCGGGTGCGGAGCGGCGTCCTCCGGCGGTTGCGGAGCGGCGTCCTCCGGCGATTGCGGAGCGGCGTCCTCCGGCGGGTGCGGAGCGGCGTCCTCCGGCGGGTGCGGAGCGGCGTCCTCCGGCGGGTGCAGAGCCAACACGTGGGCCCATTCCTCTCTCGGCCGCTTTCCCGGAGTCCTTTGCGCTGCGCGCTCACAGAGCTGTGTGACGGCCTTCTGTAACGTTTGTTGCCCCTGCAACACTGTTGTCAGCAACTCCCTTAAGGCTGGATCCATGTCTTCGGTTGTGAGCTGGGTCAACATGCCCGCATCCTCCACCATATGTGAGCGCCCACGCTCAAGGAGGCAAACAACAGCGGGTTTTTGAGGGTTAAACGAAGAATGTCCTTTTATTTCTTCGCATCACAACTGAAACCAGCAGAACAACAGAACAGCATAACAGCATAGCAGCATATCAGCATATGGCGGGACCTCTCGGCCGCAAGGGCTCGGTCCTCTCACCCCCCTTCTCTTCTTCAGCAACCCTCTACCTGTGTGCTTTTAAGCACCTGATTTACTCAGGTGTTGATTGTTGTCAGCTGGGGGTTTCACTCCGGGATCTCGTTCGCCTTCCCCCGGGTCCTAAAGCCCTCCAAGTATCTCCCTCGGGAGATATACGCCTCCCACAACGTAACCAACGGTAAGTCTCCTATACTTTGCCCTGGTGGGACCCCAAGGGTAGCTTGGGGTACCACAGTGTGTGTGTCCATGTGCTAATGCTAATATGCACAGAAACACCACACTTTAATTACACTTAATTAATGTGTATAATACTATTTCTACTATATACTATTTTCTAATACTATTTGGATTTTTTTTATCGTTACTGCCAGCCATAAGATAATAATATTCGATCAGTTTCATTGTGAATATGGTCTGTTTCACCCCGAGGAGAACCGACTGACGCGACCGAAATTGGAACCTGAAAGAGGGGTGCTGTCAAGAGTGCTGACAGGGGACGATGTAGAGGAACTACAGTGGTTCTTGTAGGTGTTGCTGAGTGAACCGCTCATACAAATAGTGGGATCCATTATAATGAAATATTATATTTAAATATAGAAATGGCAAACATACACCCAGTGATATTTCTCCATCGTTCTCTTTTCTTGCTCCTTTTCTCTCTCCCCCCCATCTCTCTGTGTATCTCTGTCTCTCTCTGTGTGTCTCTCTGTGTATCTCTGTGTCTCTGTCTCTGTCTCGCTCTGTGTCTCTCTCTGTGTCTCTCTGTGTCTCTCTGTCTCTGTGTCTCTCTGTGTGTCTCTCTGTCTCTCTGTCTCTCTGTGTCTCTCTCTGTCTCTCTGTCTCTGTATCTCTCTCTGTCTCTGTGTCTCTGTATCTCTCTCTGTCTCTGTGTCTCTCTGTCTCTATGTCTCTCTGTGTCTCTATGTCTCTCTCTGTCTCTTTGTCTCTCTGTCTCTCTCTGTCTCTCTCTGTGTCTCTCTGTCTCTCTCTGTCTCTGTGTGTCTCTCTGTCTCTCTGTCTCCCTCTGTGTCTCTGTGTGTCTCTCTGTCTCTCTCTGTGTCTTTGTGTCTCTCTGTGTCTCTCTGTGTCTCTGTGTCTCTCTCTGTCTCTCTGTGTCTCTCTGTCTCTCTGTCTCTCTCTGTCTCTCTGTGTCTCTCTCTGTCTCTGTGTCTCTCGCTGTCTCTCTGTGTCTCTCGGTGTCTCTCTCTGTCTCTATGTGTCTCTCTGTCTCTCTGTGTGTCTCTGTGTGTATCTCTGTGTCTCTCTGTGTCTCTCTGTGTCTCTCTGTCTCTCTGTGTCTCTGTGTCTCTCTCTGTCTCTCTGTCTCTCTGTGTCTCTGTGTGTGTCTCTCTGTCTCTCTGTGTCTCTCTCTGTCTCTGTGTGTCTCTCTGTCTCTCTGTCTCTCTCTGTGTCTCCAGCAGTGGGACATCAGTCAGATGAAGATCAGGGTCATCTCCACGCTGCTGTTTGTCTTGTTGGGCTGTCTGCTGTTCGTGGCGCTGCCCACCGCCGCCTTCCAGCACATGGAGGGCTGGTCGGCGCTGGAGTCGCTCTACTTCGTGGTGGTCACCTTGACCACCATCGGCTTCGGGGACTTTGTGGCAGGTAGGGTCGCCGCTCGCCAGGCCGCCCAGCTAGAGGGGTCAAGTGGGGTCAAGTGCTAGAACGCAGGAAGCAGCTGACACACGCAATTACGGATAGTGAAACACACAGACACACACACAGACAGACACACAGACTCACACACAGACACATCTGCGTACCGAGACAGACAGACAGACAGACCCACACACAAACACATACACACACACACACATACACACAGACAGGCACGCGAACACACAGACACGCATCTTACTAAATCACACACTAAGTACAATAATTACACAATCAAACATCTGACAGATTTTGATTTAAAGAAAAGAATATATTGATTTAAGATCATTTCCTCTGACAACTTTGACAATTCTGACAAGATTCACTGAATTGTGTTCTATATTTAAGTGTACCTGATACTAATCACTGTTATGTTCTTTAAGTGTACCTGATACTAATCACTGTTATGTTCTTTAAGTGTACCTGATACTAATCACTGTTATGTTCTTTAAGTGTACCTGATACTAATCACTGTTATGTTCTTTAAGTGTACCTGATACTAATCACTGTTATGTTCTTTAAGTGTACCTGATACTAATCACTGTTATGTTCTTTAAGTGTACCTGATACTAATCACTGTTATGTTCTTTAAGTGTACCTGATACTAATCACTGTTATGTTCTTTAAGTGTACCTGATACTAATCACTGTTATGTTCTTTAAGTGTACCTGATACTAATCACTGTTATGTTCTTTAAGTGTACCTGATACTAATCACTGTTATGTTCTTTAAGTGTACCTGACACTGACCCCTGTCTCTGTGCAGGTGGGTCAGAGATAGAATACCAAGACTACTACAAACCGGGGGTGTGGTTCTGGATCCTGGTGGGACTCGCCTACTTTGCTGCCATCCTCAGCATGATAGGAGACTGGCTGAGGGTCATCTCCAAGAGGACCAAGGAAGAAGTATGTCTCTAGCTACCCACACACCACCCACCTACCTACCTACCTACCTACCTACCTACCTACCTACCTACCTACCTACCTACCTACCTATCTATCTATCTCTCTCTCTCTCTCTCTCTCTCTCTCTCTCTCTATCTATCTATCTAACTATCTGTCTGTATGTCTGTCTGTCTCCATGTCCTTTATTGATCTATCTGTCTGTCTATCATTTCTCCTTTTGTTCCTGTCTCCACCTCAACTTTTGCCCTCAGTCTAACTTCATTCCAACCATGAGACTATTCTGTAATCTGATCAACTGCCTGCCCCACCGCCACCAACCCGCTAAAGAAATCCATAGCGTCGCAGGCTATTAACGTGAGCTTCTCCAGAGCGTGAAATGGACAGGAGAGAGAGAGAGAGAGAGAGAGAGAGAGAGAGAGAGAGAGAGAGAGAGAGAGAGAGAGAGAGAGAGAGAGAGAGAGAGAGAGAGAGAGAGAGAGAGAGATGGTAGAGAGAGAGAGAGGTTGGGAGAGAGTGAGACAGACAGGCAGGCTGAGAGAGAGGGCAGGGGGCAGGTGTGGGGGTGATGGTTGATAAGATCCTTCCTCATAGGTTAGATATGATGATAGCAGAGCAGGAGTTATAGTTATATGTAAGATGTGTGTGTGTGTGTGTGTGTGTTCATCTTGACCAATCACATGCAAAGAGATGGAACAACCAATGACCATAGTGACACAGCGTGTGCCATCCGAGGACCATCCGAGGACCAGTGAAGCAGCTGGCCTCACGCTGCCTGTTCTGGTCCTGGCTGCACGGCCACAAAGCACCTTCTACATAAAGAGGAACCAGATAAGACATCTGAACATTTACTGAATAAAGCACTGCTGCTTATATACCAAAATGCAGAATGTTTGACAAATAGCTTCATGACAATGTTTATTCCTGCAGTATTATCTATAACCACAGGTTTATGAAGATAACTACTAACTATAATAACTAACTAAAACATCAGAAGCAGAAAGCATATCTCTCTCTCTCTCTCTCTCTCTCTTCCTCTCTCTCTCTCTTCCTCTCTCTCTCTCTCTCTCTCTCTCTCTCTCTCTCTCTCTCTCTCTCTCTCTCTCTCTCTCTCTCTCTCTCTCTCTCTCTCTCTCTCTCTCTCTCTCTTGCCCCTGCTCACTTTATTGTAGCTCCTTTGATATGGCAAACAGAAGGATCAGTATATTTATATTGTGTGTGTGTGTGTGTGTGTGTGTGTGTGTGTGTGTGTGTGTGTGTGTGTGTGTGTGTGTGTGTGTGTGTGTGTGTCTGCGCGTATGTGTGTGTGTGTGTCCACTCATGTGTGTGTGTGTTATGTGAATAATGTGGACAATTACAAATGTCAATAAATGATCTTGCCCTCCTGCTCAAAGAGGGGGCAGCAGCAGCAGCTCAGTCTGTTAGGACTTGGCTTGGGAACCGGAGGGTCGCCGGTTCAAGTCCCAGAAACGGAGCACAGTAGTACAGACTAAGAACTGCTGGCAGTTTGCCTCCTGGGAACAGACCATTCGATGTGTTGTCATCACAGCACAGTACAGTACAGGGAAAAGAAGTTGGCATCTAACCAGAGTACACATGTTACAGTAAAGTGCTGAGTAACATACAACACCCTCCCCTGTATATCCAATAGCTGCTCCTAATACTAGGATGGGTTATATCCAGAGAAACCAGTTTCACTGTGTGAAACTGGTATGTGACCAATAAAGAGGATTTTTAAGGATTTAGATTTAGATTTAAAAAGAGACATCTGAACCTTCAATCTCTCTCTCTCTCTCCCCCTCCAGGTGGGAGAGATCCGTGCGCAGGCGGCCGAGTGGACGGCCAACGTCTCGGCGGAGATCAAAGAGACGCGACGGCGGGTCAGCGTCGACATCTACGACAAGTTCCAGCGCGCCACCTCCATCAAGCGCAAGCTGTCCACTGACCTGGGCCTGAGCTCCGCCCACGAGCTCCACCTCCCCCGGAGAGGCGTGGCCTCGGGGAACTACGGCGACGAGAGGGAGCGCAGCGACAGGGAGGCGGCGCTACAGGCGCTGATGACGCCGCTGGCCGGGAACGGACACTTCTTCTACAACGGTTTGGACCCCGAGATGGGAGACATCTCCATCCTAGAGCACCTGTAGGAGACACACTGGAGGGCCCCGCCAGACTCTAGTCAAGACGCAGTTTCCACGCAGCTCTGAAACCCCTGACCTGGACGGGCTCAGCGGTTCGCTGATGAACTGCTGCTCATCAATGTTGTTTATGTCTGCAGGAAAAACTGCGTTCTGATCCGACTGTTTGCTTCACTATCTATTATAGACGCACAAGAGTTCTTGAGAGATTTCTCCATAAGTCATACTCAACCCCCCCTGACCCCACTCAGTGCCTCTTAAACTTACCTCACCTGTGCAGGTGATCTAAGAACCGATTGTATCGTAGCCTGGGCCGACATGCATATCTTACCACTGACCCCCCCATGGGTGGACGTCAAAGTACCAGGGAGTGGGAAGATCTTCCCAGTATTATCGTATAGTATTATAGCTGCAAAGACCAGCACTATGCCTGAATTGCACAGACTGCAGCTGCCATGTGGGCTGTGGTGTGTTGGAAGGACCTAAGAAGAAGACATGTGAAGAATGTAGCGCATTAGCAACGTCACAATGTAGACACATGTTACAAGAACAGAACGGCTGAATCAATTGGCTACCAAGATGGGAATTTCGAAGAGGTTATAACCCATATATTTTTTTTAATAATAGTGTAACGTTTTAGCACTACACTTTTACGTTCTGATTATGTTCTAATTTTGCTTTATAATCTGAACGTAACAACGCCTTATCAGTATTGGCTGAAATCTTAGTTGCCAAATAGATAGTATTGTGATTGTATCCCAATGGTGTCGTCAGTGCTTCCTAAAGTGTGTATCAGATTCATCCCAGAGGTGAGGAGGGACCCCTCAGACTGAGGGGTTCAACACCATGAGGTGAGGAGGGACCCCTCACTCTGAGGGGTTCAACACCATGAGGTGAGGAGGGACCCCTCAGACTGAGGGGTTCAACACCATGAGGTGAGGAGGGACCCCTCAGTCTGAGGGGTTCAACACCATGAGGTGAGGAGGGACCCCTCAGTTCAACACCATGAGGCCATCCAGCCCATCAGCTGACAGCATGCCCATGGCTCAGTTCCAAGGCGTTCTTATATCAAATCTTGGATTCTTCTTCAAGAGATTCTCTTTGCCAAACCAAGCGCTCTGACAAGCATACTTGATGGATGAAGAAATCTTTTATACAACCTTTTTTAAGTATTTTTATATCAACCAAATTCCCTATAAGACTTTATCGGCAATTTAGTTTTCTGCAGAGCACACATTTGATACGTCAAGCGTCAGAGGTCATCCTTCAACATCCTTGTATTCTGTTGGCTTGTCTTTACTCCAGTCAAGGGTAATCCCTGCAGCCAATATACTGTTTTAATGAATAACTGCTGGGTTGTTGGTGAGAGGATGGACTGTTACAGAGGCCCTGAACTCGAGACCTCATCATTCTCTTTAAGATGGTTCCCATGTCATCACTGATTAACCCTTTGAATTCATCCAAAACACTAATCTTAATGTATAATGAATGAAAAAAGGTGTTTTGGTAGGAGATAAAGAAGATTTTATTAAGAAAATATATAAGCCAGTATTTGTATGACATTAGATCAAGCATGTCAGATAATTTCAGTGGAATAATTGGGCAAAAAAATGGTGTATGTTTTTAAATATTTTGCCTATTTGCTTTTTCAAATAAATAATCACACGTCATAAGACATTCAGACAGTGACATTTTGCTTGTGCCATTACTTCAAGCATGGAAGCATGTGAAGTTACACACACACACACACACACACACACACACACACACACACACACACACACACACAGACACACACACAGTCATCCATTCTCACTCTTGATGTGTGTATGCCTGCCATTTAAAATGCACTTTCATTTTGCAGCCATTGAACCTGTAAGTTTCTCCTCCACAAGGAACTGTGATTCCTAAGGCCTCAGTTAATGTGATCCATGGACTTCACCTCACTCCCTATTAAAGTAACACATTTCATTAGATTGTTAGTATTGCATCATAGTTTTACTAAGCAAATCATTTGTAAACATCATGAACACAAAGTACTAACATTACAGCATTACGTTTTATCAGTTTGGTTTGTTATATTTTGAATCTGGGTTTCTAACCCCCTTTGTAAGGCTGCGTTAAAGGACAGAGTAATGTGTATTACTACATGGTCTACTAATGTTCTGGATGACTGGGCTTGATTGGTTGACGCTCTATCATATGGAGGATACCTATTATGTATTTTTTATATATGTTTGCATTGGAAGAGCATATTTCTGATAAAGGGAAATCATTAGCTCAAACAAATGATTTTTATGGAATATTAAAAGACATACTGTGATTTCAAAAGCTTCTCTCTAACATTTCATTGTAAGTCTTTATGTCTTCTGTATCTTTGAAAGCTGTGCGATTATGCATCCAAAGCTCCTTTAGTGCGTTGGATGGACAAGATTGATCAACTAAATCCAAAGCGAATCAGGAAGTTTCAATGAACAGCGTATTGCTAACTCATTGGACTGTCTCAAATCAATATAGAACATCCGTGAGGTCTGTTTCACATGGTTATGACAAACCGATTGACCCTCGCCTTGACCTCAAACTTCCTGGATGGGGACAAACACATCATGCTGATTGGATAGTCTGATGGATGTTGACCGTCCAATAGCAGCGGGTCTTCTGATGCGTGAAATAAAGATAGGAAAGCAGGAAGCGACCCGGACCAGAATCAACACCCAGTCAGCCCCAGGGCGCTCTGTAAACACCGCCCTGCCAGAGGGCAGCTATCCATGGCCGCTGTTTACCTAGCCGCCATCTTGGCTCTTAATTCTGAGGGGCGTGGCGTTGACAGAGGGGCGTGGTTCAGACTGAACTGAGAAACAACCACGGCCCTCACCCAGCTAGCCTTTTCAACCCAGATGGATGAGCGGAGGGGAATAAGACCCATGGGGCACATCCATGATGCTAATCAATAATGATGATGATATAACCTGGATCCTTGTTTCAAAACATAGTGAAAGACTAGAGAGAATCTTCATAATTTCATGGTGATAGATATATTGAATATTTTAAATCATTTTTCACATTTTTTTAATCAAATTGAATTGTTGTCCAATCCGAGGACAACTGATGTGTAGCTGTTTGCGTGTGGTGGGTATCCTTTAATAAAGAGGGCTGGTGCCTCAGGGGATTGTAATGAGATGATCTAGAAGTCAAACTTAGCACACACACACAGGGCAGCTGGGTGGTGGTATAATACTTATTTAATATAGTGAATGTTTAATTTATTATGACTGTTTAATATAGTATGACTGTTTATTAGTGTGAATGTTTAATATAGTATGACTGTTTATTAGTGTGAATGTTTAATATAGTATGACTGTTTATTAGTGTGAATGTTTAATATAGTATGACTGTTTATTAGTGTGAATGTTTAATATAGTATGACTGTTTAGTATAGTATGACTGTTTATTAGTGTGAATGTTTAGTATGAATGTTTATTACATGTGATGTTTAATACAGCGTGAAGGTTGGAGAAAGCCTTCTGTTTAATGTTTGATTCTAGTCCATAATACACATCAACACACGTTGTTGTGTAGGCCTCATGCATATCATGATTACTGGTAGAATGAAGACAATTGTTACAGATACTGTTAAGAAACAACCATTTGATCTTAAACTATGTGTGCATGCGTGCGTTATGAGATAATACACGTAACTTAAACATGTACTCAACACCCCCCCGCCCCATTTAGACAACAGAAAATCTCAATCACACATCATACTTAATGAGATTTGAATTACCTTTGACAATCTAATGAACAGCGCACATCTTTAATCTAATCGTAATTATTTTGTGCTGGACCATCCCTCACTGACCTGCACACTCCCCCTCTCTGCCATGGTGGCTGGTCCAGTAACTATCCCACACCCAGTGGTCAAACTGGTCCATGGCCAACAACAGCTAGACAGCCCAACACACAGCACTCTCTTACTGCTGGACAGGAAGCTTGCTTCATTGACTGGATAAATGAAACACGCCTCGGAATGGTCCAGCCAGCACTGACTGGTTCCACGCTGTTTTTACAGACAGGACGGAATTCAAGTGGCGTGATCATCGCTTGCTTTAAGGACGTTAACTAATATAAATCATTAATTTTAGTCCTTTGTGTGACATTCCAACACACCTGGACAGGCCTGATTTTAACATTTAGTTATCGTACTTCTGGGACGTACTTAATGACAATAACCTCACTGTGGGGTTTGGTGTCGTAGACTTTATCCATAAATGACCAAACACCGCGAGTCCATTGAATCAATCTTTGAACTAAACATCGACATATTGGTAATCATTAGGATTTCTTCGGGTCACCACTCACCCTCACACTTATTGTCCACTAGTCTCCACTTCCTGCCCGGGGCGCCGATGCTTTCATTGCTTACTCAGTGATGCTGTGAGCAGACGGGGCAGCTCATGCATACAGGATGGGGATCATTCAGTAGTCAGACAAATGGACGGACAAGCAGAGACACACCCGCATGGTTTTTGGTGACACACACACACACACACACCCCCCCCCTCCCCCCCGTCATCAGACACCTGACCACCACTTGGCTCCTAGATGGTTGGCCGTCCTGCCAGGACATGGGTCCCACTCGCTTGAGCTTATCCTCTTCCATGATTGTTCTATCGTCATGGAGGTTCACATCTCACCTGAACAGGGTTAGCAGCACACCCTAATCTCTATAGAATTTGAATTGAATGAAATAAAAACATTTAAAATACAAATAATAAAATAATTGTGAATACTTCAGTGAGATATTTTGAACTATGATGCAAGAGCAGCCAAATAGGCAATCAAATCAGCTATCCAGCTATCCGTTATCCAAAAGTTGTGAACTATTTAGAAAAAACGTATGAATATGTAAATGAATGTATTATATTTGATAGAAGTCCTGTTATCTGGTGAAGCTGTGAGGAACCACCAGATAGAGGCGTCTGCTGCAGGGCCTGTTCATAAACTAAGGTACTTCAGCCTCGGAGGAACTCCGTGACAAGCAGCGTTAAAGTGCCCCGACGCACCCTAACCCATGTTCCAGAATACCTGATCAATGTAAACTATTTGCATGACTGGAAAACAACTTTTTAAGACACGTGGGGGCCAATAACTAAAGAGTCATAACTGAACTTCTTCACAAAATGAAATACATCCGCTTCAACGCCAAGGATCGCAGAGAAGTGAAGCAGGGAAGTGAAAAGACAACACCCATCAGCCGTGGTACAATAATAAATAACAGGAGACGGGAAACTGTTCTGTAACATTTAGTTAGAAAAATAAAGTTATAGGAACAGCTGGAGCCAATACACCCCACATCAAGACAGCCAACACACTGAAATACATTTAAAAAAAGATCATAGAAATACAGAAAAATACAGAAAATATACACACTGGACCCCCCCCCCCCCCCCGATTTAAAGAAGAAAAAACTAAAAGCTAAAAATATATTTCAGTAAAAGTTCAAAGTTAGCTGCCATTAGTCATTAGGTGCTTGGCGTAATTAGGTACTCACTATTATTACAGATAAGCTGAGTAACAGAGCAGTGACATGCCAGGTATGTACAGACCCCCGTAGAGGAGGTTATAAAATAAACCAATAAAAGTCCATTACAATAAAAACAAAACTAAAGATTTACCAATAGTTAGTACGCAATCTATTTACAAAGGTTGGTTGCCAATGGTAACAAAAAACGAAGGTGTTCATAGGACTACATACTGCGTGTTCCATGGTGAAGATAAGTAAATCGGATAGTGTAAGTAATACCATGCACTAATATAACGTAAAGAGTGTGTGTGTGTGTGTGTGTGTGTGTGTGTGTGTGTGTGTGTGTGTGTGTGTGTGTGTGTGTGTGTGTGTGTGTGTGTGTGTGTGTGTGTGTGTGTGTGTGTGTGTGTGTGTGTGTGTGTGTGTGTGTGTGTGTGTGTGTGTGTGTGTGTGTGTGTGTGTGTGTGTGTGTGTGTGTGGCAGTCCACTACGTCGTAAATGGTGTGTCTACTGAACGTGGCAGTTCTCCCCCTGCTCTGCCTGCTCCCTCAGCGCCTCCCGCCGCTTGTCCCTCTGCTCCGGCGTCTTCCGCAGGCTCAGCGACCGGCGGTCTGATGGGCCCGAGGGGCTCGGCGACGCACAGGAGTTGATGGCCCCGGGACTCTGGACAGACAGGTGCTGGAAGAGAGAGGGTGAACAAAACTATGAATACATGACTTCTAGGAAATTAAAAAGGTGGATGGAACAACATGAGGCCGACCTGCGGGGAGAAAGCATTCCATTGGTGCATATGGCAAATAAAAATCTTAAATATTGTGACAGTCTGTGTGTGAGTGTGTGTGTTGTGTGTTCAGCTGTGAGTCTGTTCAGAGCCTACCTTGGCATGGTCCACTGTGGACTGTGTGGCGGTCTCCTCGGTGGTGCGCTTGGATGAGAGCCGGGGGCTGGAGCGCAGCACCGTGGTCCTCCTCACGATGAAGGGACTGGCTTCACCCAGCGGGATATCAGCAAAGCCTACAGAGAGACATGAGAGGATTAAACACACACACACCCCTAGCACACAGCCCCTGCGGCTGTGGAATAAAGTGGATTGAAGAGAAAAGTACAACAAATGAACACTCTCTGCACCTCTCTGCACCAGCTCAGGAAGCCCCTCAGGCTTGAACTCCTCGTCCTGCTCCCTTCCCGGTTTGGGCGTGGTCCCCAGGGCGGCGTTGGCCTTGATCCTCTTTGTCAGGTTGTGCAGGGCCTCCTGGGCTTTGGCGGGAGTGTGTGCGGCGGCGGCTCTATTGGCGACGTGGAGGCGTTTCCGAAGTGGCGAGGGGCGGGGAGGGCTGTCAGAGTTCTCCACGTTTTCCTCCAGTACCACCGCCTCCTGCCGTCTGGAGGACCTCCGGGAGCGTCTGCCGCTACCGGCGGGCGTCTGGCTGGTGGTGGCGCGCTGCAGGCGGGACGTCAGCGCCTCGTTGGTCTCCTCCAGCTTGTGGACGCGGACCATCAGGCTGCAGTACTTGTCCAGGCTCTCGTCCGCCTCCCTGCTGCGCCCCTCCAGAGCCTCGCTCGCCTCCTCCAGCTCGTTCCTGGTCTCCTCCAGCTCCTTCCTGGTCTCCTCCAGCTCCTTCTGCAGCTGCTCTGCCAGGAGTTTGAATTCCTCTCCGTGAGCCTTGGTGCTACTGCCTCCATCTGCTGCAGCGACAACAACAACAGTTCCTATCAACATGCTAGAAGCAAGACTCTCATGGATGTCAAGCAGGGTCGACAAAGTAATTGAATACTGAATTGATAAAGAATTAAGGTAATCCAGAAACATCTTCTAAAGAAGCACTTTCTTAAATAGGTCCACTACTAGCGTGTGTGTTTACCAGAGTTTTGCACCAGCATCTCCTTCTCCTGCTGCATTTGTTTGCAGGTCTTCATCAACAGGCTCAACTTGCTGAGGACAGAGTCCTTCTCCTTGGACATAGCGGTGACCCGGCCACTCAGCTCAGATACCTGGGGACACACCAGTCAGGGAACGACTCGCTCATCAGCCCACGAGTCAAAGGTGCGTAAAAACAACACGCCATTAAAATACAGTAGTGGATAGTGTATGCGTACCTGCTGAGTCGCCTGAGACAAAGACAGTTTGTGTGTTTCTAGCTCCTCCTCCAGGGAGGAAAGCGTAGACTGGAGATTCTGCCGCTCATCCACCAGTCTGCCCCGCTCCGTTTCCAGCGAGGACAGACTGGAACGCAGGGCTTCTTTTTCTTCCTGGAGCTGGGCCTTCTCAGCTTGTGACAAAGAAAGGGTAGAGTGAACGCTCTTCTTCTCCTCCTCCAGCGAGGACAGGCTAGAAACAAGCTTTTCCTTCTCCTCCTTCAGCGAGGACAGGCTAGAAACAAGCTTTTCCTTCTCCTCCTTCAGCGAGGACAGCTTGGCAGAGAGTCTCTGGTTCTCCTCCGTTAGCGTCGTCACCTCCCCTTCCAGAGAGGCCCGGAAACCCCCGACCTCGAGCTCTCTCACGTTGGCTTCCAGCGCCTCCCTCTTCCTCGACCACTCCTCTTTCTCCGCCGCCACCTGCCCCGTCTCCTCCTGGGCCTCCGCCCGCAGCCTCTCCTCCTGGGCTAGACACTCCGACAGGGAGCGCTGCAGTCCCTCCGACTCTCGCTCCAGCTCCTCCACCCTGGACCTTTGGCTCTCCCGCTCTTCTCTCCTCCCCGTCTCGGCCTTCTCCATGCCCCTCTCCAGCTCCTCCTTGGCAGACTTCAGCTCCTCTATCTCCCTGCTCTTGGTCTCCAGCTCCCTCTCCATGCGCTCCTTCTCCTGCCGGAGGAGGTCCAGATCTCCCGACATGGCAGACAGTCTCTCGCCCAGGGAGCTCTTCTCCTCCTCCACCTGGCCCGGGAAAAGACGGGGTTTTATTCACTGCAAAAAGTACCTTAACACGTCAAGACAATGAGGAGCAGAAATGTGAACAGGCGTACCTTTTTAATCTCCTCCTCTAGATCCTCAAGCTCGGCTTTAACGGTCTCCGCCTGGACAGGGAAGGTTAGAAACTATATGAAAAAGTGAGCAGCACAAACCCCTGGGAGAACGAGAGTCGCACCACAACAAAGTAGATGGTTTGCTTCTTGTAAATTGTTCTTTGTTTGCCAAATAATTGTACTTTTCCCTGAGCACTGGTTCAGTTCTTGGAGACTTGTCAGGAATTAAATGCAGTTATAACTTCTGGTGACAAGTGGTTCTCTTACCTACCTTTGTTGAACGCACCGTCTGCTAAATGACTAATGTACAAATGGACTAGGGTGGAGTACCTGGATCACAGCCTCTTCCATACTCTGCTCCGCACCTTCCTTCTCTCTCTCCAGGGCATCGATACGGTCCTGCAGCGAGTCAGAGTTCCTCTGGGCAGCTGGAAAAAAGACTCCAAAAAGTCAGTCGGACATAGAACATTTCTAATTGAGCTAAAAGTTGATTAACTTCCACGCTTAGCAAAACTTTGGAAACACGGTAACCTCCACGATGACAACAGCAGTTATTTTCTTGTCACCTTTCAGCAGCTCTCCCATCTTGTTCCTCTTCCTCTCGTCCGACTCGATGCGGACCTGGAGCTTCTCGATGCCGCTCCTCATGCTCTTGACCTCATCCTGGGTGGAGTTGAGGCGGGAAGCTATCTCTCCTTTCTCCAGCAGGGAGGACTCCAGGGACTGGGACTGACGACTCAGCTCTCCCTCCAGAGCCTGGTGGGGATCCAGCAACATGCACGTTACTATCTACGTACCTACTAGACATTTTAACTCACTTTGTGTCGAAAGCCAGTTCATTCAGACAAAGCTCATTATGGAGCAGGTCGGCTACAGGAAGCTCGCTCAACGACTGTCTACAGGTACACGGGTACACTGGGGATCGAACCCAGTGCCTTCCATCTTCAGTGAAGACTACATAGGAACTTCAACTACGACGTCTAGAGTTTCTGAAAGCGATAGTGCGAGTGTTCCTGTGCTTGTGGCCTACCTGGATCTTGGAGGCCATGGACTCGGAGGTATGGCAGGCCGAGGTCTGATCTTCACTGACCCGGTTGAGCTGGCCCAGGAGCCGCTCCCTCTCGCCATGGTGCACACTGAGCTCCTGCTCCAGCGCCTCCACCTGCCCACACAGCTGTACACAAACACACACCTTACTTTGGATTAGATTACATTCGATTATGTTTTTCATTCTGAGACTTTACGGTCAGAGAACCTATAATTAAAGAGATTGGTCAGTTGCTGGATTGGTCTTCTAGCGGCTCACGTACCTGTTGCTTCTCACTGTCCAGTTTCTCCGTGTTGATCTGCAGGGCTTCGTTCTCCTTCCTGCCCGTCCTGATGTCCTCCTCCAATATGGAGATCAGCTGTCTGGCGTCAGTGTTGGTCTTCCCCAGACTGTGGACCTCTTCTCTCCACCGACAGACCGACCGAGACACCTCATCCCTCTCCTCGGTGCAGGAGACCAGCTCCGATCTCAGCTGGGAGCTCTGGGGGAATACAGGAAGGATATCAAGACGCACAAATCAAACCATCTTCATTTACCCCTATCCATCGCTTAAAAGCTAAATCCCTATGGTGGCCGTAGTAACCCAACCAGAAGTCTCGCTTGTGTTTAGTAGCAAGTCAACCCACCTCTGTCCTGAGTGTGTCGATCTGCAGCTCGAGGCCGGAGCAGGCCCTGCGCTGGCTGTCCAGGTCTCTGTCCAGGGTGCCATGCCGCTCCTGCAGTGCCTCCAGCTCACTCTCCATGCCCAGGATGTGCTGCTCCAGGTTGGCCTTCTCAGAGCGAACCCGTCTCAGCTCGCTCTCCTCCTGGAGGAACTTCTCATCCCAGCCGCCTGGGGAGCAGGAGAGGGGAAAATGTCAGAGCAAAGAGTCTTCTACGTTCGCTGCATTATTGTCCAGCTCCGAGTTTCTAGGTTATGAGGCACTGATTGACTAGTATCAACCACTGAAACAGGAAGGAGAATGATTTACCCACGCAGACAATAAACCTCTAACTAGGATTAACCGCTGGAAATTTGTTTCACTTAAGTCACTTTCACTTCAATAAGTGAGACTTTGACTGATGAAACAAAAAGGAATCTAGGAGGGCAGAAATGTCCGTCACTGAACACATGAAATGTAAGATAGGCTCATTAGGCAGACCGTTACCTTTGGCCATCTCTATCCCCTCTAGCATCTGCATGACATCCGCCAGTTGTTCTCTGGAAAGCTGCAGCTGGAGCGTTAACGCCTCCCTCTCCTCTGACAGGTGGCACACCTGGAGACATAAACAGACCCGTGTTCAGTGTGGGGGTGCAGATAAGGGGAATTAGCCGTTGGTTTGTGCCTGTATGAACCGCTGGTAGTATTATGCTGCTGTTCTACCTGCGTCTCAAAGCCTCTGCTCTCCTTCAAGGCAAGGGCGAGCTTCCCCACGGCGCCGCTACCCTCTGCCTCCGCGGCCCGGAGCTTCAGCTCCAGCTGGTCGATTTTGCCCTCCAGCTCGGAGGACAGCTCCCGCCTCAGAGAGAGGTCAGAGTTCAGCAGGAGGACCTCGGAGCGGAGACTCTGGAGTTCTTCTTCCAGGAGCCTCATCTGTTCACGGCTGTGATCCGGTTCAGCCGGTGGCCGGTGTGGGTCTGTGGTGAGGGATGGATTCAACTTTACTGGTTGGGTTCCAAGTCTGAGGCGTATGGGTCTGGATCGAGGCTAGGTTACAAAGCAAGAATATTGGCCCATTACTGACCGGAACGTTCCATCTGGGTGCCCTCATCATCAGCAGATGACAGAGAAGAGATCTCAGGTGTGCGGACAGACACGTCTTCTGCCTCATCCTCAAGAACCTACAGGTGGAAGGACACAACGTAACGGGTTTATAAACCTATAAACACAGCTGTGGCTTATCCTTTGCTCCGTGTGCATTCAACTGTCTCTGTTTTCTGGAAGCTCAAACTCAACAAACAATGTGTATGAAACAGAATATGCTACCTCACCCTAATCATGTTATGACAGTGTTTACCAAAGACATGAAGCAAGTTCCCAGCCACCAAAGAGCAAGTGATCCTGTTTAGTAGCAGTCACTCTAGTGTCTCTCACCTCGCTAGTGTGAAGCTCCGGTGAGCTGCTGAACTCCACCTCTGCATCCGGAGGCTGCAGAGAGCTCTCCTGCACCTCGGGCAGGTCGCCGCCACACTCGGTGGTAGCCAGAGCCGGGCACTGAGGCCTGGCCTCTGCCTCCATTTCATCGGGCTGGCATGAAGCTACTCGGGAAGGACATTAAAAATACACATTAAGAATAATTACAACAAAACTAGCATAGTAAAATAGTCACTTTTGACTTGAAATTGGAATTGTTTTGAATCCGTGTTCAGACTCACACTGGTCTCGGTCCTCCGGTCGGTCCCCGTGGGGTGTAGAGGCGGTGTCCATGGAGCCCAGACCCCCGTCTGTCTCAGAGAGCTGATGGAGGACGTGGTGCTGCTGGCTCACCTCCTGCAGCAAAGCAGAGTACTGCTCTTTGAGCACCGCCAGCTCCTCCTGCAGCCCGGTTATCTTCTGGTGCAACTCGGCCTGCACCGCCTCAAACTGCCTGTTTCTAGGAGAGCAAACATCCGTAGACCAAAGTCAGCGCCGACGTGAAGAGCTCACAAGAACCTCAAAAGAACCCATGAGAAAGGAAAAGGGAAAATCTGTCCAGACACTACAAAACACATTCAAACCAACCTTCAAAAAGGTAATACATCTGGATGATTCTTGTACGACGGAAGACTTTGTTGCTATTATTGTGACTTTACACGTAAAGCAGATGAAAACGTAAAGCGGTATAGATGTAGGCATTTCAATGAAATGTTCGGTCAAACAAACACGCACCTCTCATTGCTCGCCTCCTGGCTGATCTTGGCGCTCATCTCCATCTTCTCCTTCAGCTCCCGGTTCTCCTCCTCCAGGAGCCGCCCAGAGTCACAGAGTTGCTCTTCATTAGCAGAGGTCAGGCTAGCGTGTAACTGGAGTTTGTCCTCAGTAACAAGGCGGAGACTGGTTTCTAGTTGGACTTTGTCTTCGGTCAGCAGTCTCATGTGATTCTCTGACTGAAGCCTCTCTTCTGCCATGCGGTTCAGGCTGCTTTCTAATTCCTGTTTCTCATGAAATACATTGAGAAGCTCGGCCTCGAGCTCTGCTTTGTCCCCACTCAGTTTAGCCTCTGCCTCAACCATTTCTCTGGTAAGGTGTTGTAGTTTAGCTTCCAGTTCAACCTTCTCTTCAGTGAACTGTTGTAGTTTAGCCTCTGACTCAACCTTCTCTTCAGTGAACTGTTGTAGTTTAGCTTCCAGTTCAACCTTCTCTTCAGTGAACTGTTGTAGTTTAGCTTCCAGTTCAACCTTCTCTTCAGTGAACTGTTGTAGTTTAGCCTCTGCCTCAACCTTCTCTTCAGTGAACTGTTGTAGTTTAGCCTCTGCCTCAACCTTCTCTTCAGTGAACTGTTGTAGTTTAGCCTCTGCCTCAACCTTCTCTTCAGTGAACTGTTGTAGTTTAGCTTCCAGTTCAACCTTCTCTTCAGTGAACTGTTGTAGTTTAGCCTCTGCCTCAACCTTCTCTTCAGTGAACTGTTGTAGTTTAGCCTCTGCCTCAACCTTCTCTTCAGTGAACTGTTGTAGTTTAGCCTCTGCCTCAACCTTCTCTTCAGTGAACTGTTGTAGTTTAGCCTCTGCCTCAACCTTCTCTTCAGTTAACTGGCGGATATTAACCCCCAACTGCTGGTTTTCCTCAATGGTCAGCCTTTGGCTCTTCGACAACTGTTCCCTCTCCTGGGTGAGCTGGCGCAGGTTAGCTTCTAGCCTAGCCGTCTCCTCAGCCACCTGCTGATGGGCAACACGCAGCTGGCCGTACTCTCCGTTGACGCGTGTCAAAGTAGAGTGGGCTTCTTCCTTCTCTTCGGTCAACCCTCTAATGTTGTTCTGCAACTCGCCGTTGTCGTTCTCCAAGCCGCCAAGGGTAGTCTCCAGCTCTTGCTTTGATACTTTCAGAACACCAATGTCATCACTCAACTTCTCTTGCTCTTTGCTTAATTGTTTGACCGCTGCCTCCAGTTGGGCCTTTTCCTGGACGACTTGAGCGATAGTGGCGTCCATCTTGACCACCTGGTTCTCCAGCTCGTTGCGTTTGAGGGCTTCCTCCTCCTCCAGACGGGTGACCTCACAGCTCCTCTCCAGGAGCTCCTCTCTGGCCGTCTCGTACTGGCTCTCCAGCGTCGCGCTGTGGGACTGAACGTCCTCCAGGCGGGTCTCCAGAACACAAACCTGAAGATCATCACGCATTATTACTCACAAACACAAGACAACAATATGTGTTTAATACGCAGAGGGTGGGTCATTTAAATCAGAGGAGGAGGCCGGACCTGAGCTTGACTGTCCTCCAGCCTCATGTCCATGTCGGCCTTCTGGCTCTCCAGCAGAGCTATGGTTCCTCTCAGCTCCTCCACCTGAGTGTCGAAGGAGGTCATGGCTGCCTCGTTGTCTTCCAGATCCATCTGCAGCATCTCCATCTGCACCTTCACGTGAAGAAACGCCATCGAAACATTAGTACAGTATGGGTGGTTTTCAGATGACAGAGGGCTGTCTATATTTGGGTGTCAGCCATGTTGGAGCCCCTCGCAGTGTTAAAATCGATGTAAACATAGGCCATTTGTATCTAGCTCACATTATTTTCAATTTGTTTATGGATCTTTCACAGAAAGAAACCAAGGATGACTTGGAATATCTATCTAAAGATTACACAAAAGGCCTCAAAATCCATATAAAGAGGAGATATTTAGAAAAAATCTCGCTGGTTGGTGTGGACCCCGCTAGTATCCCGATCAGTTTGACCCTGAGTGTTTGACCCTGAGTGAGGCTACAGATGTGCTGAGCGACCTTGTTTTGGAGACCAGCCACCAAACAGCCATTTAAGGCCTAGAAAAGCTTGGAGGCATTTAACCAAATGGTGTCGGGGTTCGTAGCCTCTGTACAAGGAAATGTAACATGTTACTATATAATACATAAGTTATATATATGAACATGATACTATATAATAAATAATAGTTATATATATTAATATGAACATACTACTACATACTACATACATTGAGACGATACAATGTCCAACTATACTATACTATGTATATAATTTACAATATAGTAACATGCTCCTTTATTACAGTTATGTATTATATAGTAACGTGTTGCTATATATCTATAACTAATGTATTATATAGTAGCATGTTGCTATATATATTATTATGTTTGTCTTTTCCCGAGGTTAAGCGTAAGTTTCCAGTCCACATTAATCTGACCCAGTTCATAGTGGGCTGTCCCCAAACTAAATGCTTACTGCAAACTGTATGTCTCTTGTTGTTGTATCATTTACATTTAGATTTCATTTAGTTATATTTTGTTTATACTAGTTTAGTTTTGTTTAGTTTGTGGTTATTTAGTTTTTAGGTATTAGTATATTTGGTGTGCATTTATTCCCCGTTTCAACTGTTGCACCTTAATTTCCCTCGGGATGAATAGTCTCTTGAATTCCAGTCATTTAGCAGACGCTTTATCCAAAGCGACTTACAGTAGTGTGTTTCAACAAAGTAAGGTAAGAGAACAACTCGTCACCAGAAGTCAGAAGTGCATTTCATTTCTAACATTTCTATTTCCATCTATTCATTTCTGTTTCGACTGTTTGCCGAAATCCAAGCTTCTCTTCTCTCTTCAGTACGTTTTTAGAACTCTTCACCTTGATTATGTATAACAGAAGGTACACGGAATAGTCCTACACCGTCCAACTATAACCCAATGAACCATGTGGTCTTCTTCACTCAAGCGTCTATATTGTGACTCTGTGTTTACGTTTGAAGGGCTCCAACATGGTGGATAGCAACCGTTGTCAAGGTTTTAGTCACGTGGGTGAAACCTAAGAATTGGAAAATATCCTTTCCGCTGCCCCCCAACAATTAACTCGGTAGGTTAATTGTACATAAACATTGTATTCATTCATTACAATTAACCGGAGGAACTATAAAGCATAAGTTCAGTAAGATTCAACAATTGTACGGCTGAACATGTGGTTGGTACCTTGATTTTATTCATGGCGATGGTCTTCTCCTTCAGAGAGTTGGAGGCTTTGGTCTGTGCCAACTGGGCGTGATTCAGCCTCTCCTTGAGCCCCTTAGCGGCCTCCTCCTGCTCCTCGAGGCCGGCTGAGGCGGCGGACAGCGTGCACTTCAGGTTCTTCACCTGCTTCTGGAGAGCCGGCAGCTCCTCTTTGGCGGCTCGCTCGGCCGCCCTGGAGGCCTCCAGCTGTTCCTTGAGGCCCTTATGCTTGTGGAGGAAGTTCTCCATCTCCAGGATGTGGTGCTCCTCCTCCTCGGTGATCCTCTGGGACAGCTCTCGGACCTTCGTCTCCAAGGGGCCGACGAGGCAGGCGCTTTCCGCCAGGCTCTTCTCCAGCCTGGCGTTGTTCTCCAGGGAGGAGGCGTGGCTCTTCTCCGTGGACTCCAGGGTGTTCTTCAGGGACACACAGGACTGTTTGGCCACCTCAAGTTCAGCCTTCAACACGGGGAGCTGCTCCGCCAGCTCTCTGCTCTCAGTCAACTCTTCAGACATGGCGGCTATCTGAGCTTGAAGCCCGTTTTTGTCCTCCGTGTGAGAGAGCCGAAGGTTCTGAACAGAGATCCACATCGAGATAGTTTAACTTACAGCTGCAAAGTATACCGCATGACGGAAGACAGACATAATATAGATATAAAGGCAATACATATATTGATGACATATCTAAAAAGGTTGATACAGCCAGTATTCCAATAAATACATGACATTGAATAAAAGGATGAAAACCTCTCATGGTTACCTCGGCTTCTTCCTTTAATTCCACAGCTTTAGTTTCCATCACTGCAGTTTGTTCCTCCAGTGCCGAAATCTTATGCTCGGCATCTTGGAGCAGTTTCCCCTTCTCCTCTGCCTGGCTCTGCAGGGTTTTCACCTCCTGCTGGGCCCGCTTGAGAGCTTCTGACGCCGCCTCCAGGGCCTGCTTCTGCTCCTCTTCTGTGGCCAACAGAGTGTTCATCTGAACCTGGAGCCCAGCTCCAAGGCTCTTCTGGGTCTTCAAGGCAGACTGCAGGGAGGAGACCTGAAATAACAAATGGAGGACTTGATGATGAAAGAAGCTCAGATGAGGTCAAGTTGAATAAAGATTCAACAGACTGATTGAGAAAATCAGCATTTGGTATTCAAAGAATAGGTTTGTGATCTATAATAATCACCTTATCCTCAGAGAGCAGCAGTTCCTGTTGGCTGTTAATCAGGTCCAGTTTGGCCTGTTCGGCCTCCTCTGCCTTCGTGGCAACCCTGTCCTCACACTGACTCAGCATGGCAGACTTCTCTTCCATTAACCTGGTGAGAAGGATGTAGAACGCAAGAACAATAAGGAGGATTAACAATGAAATACCACAACATTTGGATAAATTCCAAAAGCGGTTTTTAAAAATCATTGTTGCAAGTAACAAAACACTGAAATCCTCTGTTTACAGGACATCAAATGGCTCAAGTCCTTTCTGCACTGATCCTTCACTAATGAAAAAAATGATACAACTAAATAAACACCAATAAAACCTCCCACCTGCTGTGCTGGGCATCCTGCTGTGCACTAGCCCGGTCCAGGCTGTCTCGGAGCTGGCTTATCTCGGCCCGGCCCAGCTCCAGCAGCTGCTCATTGGAGAGGACCAGGTCGCACGCCGCCTGGTGCTCGTCCTGGAGCTGAGAGCAGGACAGCTCTGCCCGATGGGCCCGACCCGCCTCCTGCTGCAGACGCTTCTCCAGATCGCCCACCTGCCCCGATGACATCATCAGTGGAGCACATAGACGTGAAGATGCTCATGGATACTCGATAAGAATCGGCTGTTTGAAGGAATCCTGTTGTTTTTTGTATGTCCAAGGACCAATCAACCACCATGGCTATTAGCTACAAGGGCCGTTTCTTTTTTAAGATATATATTTTTCAAATATATAAATACAAATTTTTCGAAACAAAAGTTCAATTGAATATACCTGTTCCTGGAGCTGTGCCACTTGGACAGCAATGTTCTCCAGGTCCTTGGCGTGTTTCTGTCCGGCCTCAGAGAGCCGAGACTGGGCGTCTTGGTACTGCCGCTCCCTCACCTCCAGCTCGGTGCTCTTGTCCAGCAGCTCCCCCTTCAGGGTGTCTCTCTGGGCCGACAGGCCGGCACACCGGCCCTCCGCTCCGCTCAGCTGGCCCTGGAACACGGGATATGGATGGTATTCAAGCACTGTAGACATAACTATCCATAATGTTACCCTTAAGGCTGGACAATAATGTTATATTAAATAATGTTATTGTCATTATTTGAGTGGAATCATGGCGTGATGATATTGTGAAATCGTTATACGCAGTTCTGTTGTCTACCTTGATGATAACGAGCAAGTTTGGTTTAAAAACTTCAAATAGATCAAAAGATGTAATTCCGATTAGGCAACATGTTATATCGCCATATCATGATAGCCATCGCTATCAGGAAAAACAAAGATAATCCTTGCTGAATATCATGACCACGTGTACCTTCAGCTCATCGTGGTCTTTGTTCAGCTGAGAGATGCTGTCCTCCAGGTGGCCAATTTCCTCACGCAAGCCACTCTGCACGGCCTCGGTCTGGTTGATCAGGGCCTCCTTCTCCACCTTCCACGCCAGCAGAGCCTGGTGCTCCGTCCGCTGCGTGGTGCACTCCTGCTGGCTGGAGGCCAGGCTGGCTCTCAGCTCCTGACCCACTTTCTCCAGCACCGACAGCCGGTTGGTCAGCTGCTCAGTCTCCCTCTTCTGTTTCTGCAGTTCGCTCTGAGAGCTGAGTTCAAGCAAGTGACACTTAGATTTTATATAAAGTTACATCAAATTTGATATTTAATAGAAAGGCTAATTTATATTAGGAATCAGGTGAGGCATATGATATGGTATTTTGGCAACAGGTCTGGGTAAAGTCCCTCTCTCTTTAGACCAAGAGACTACACCTACCTGTTGGTTTTGGCCTCAGCATCAGAGAGATTCTTCTTTAGGATGTCCAGCTCCCGGCCGGAAGACTGAGTCTGCTGCTCCAGCTTACATTTCAGCCCCTTCACCTCCTCACTCTGGGCCTCCCACTTAGCTGGAGATCAAACACACATTACATGTCATTTAACAGACGCTTTTAATCGACTTGCAGAGAGTTGAGATACATGGCGTTAAGGAGCAGGTTTGGCGCGATCTCTGTCGAGGATACAGGTAGGTTGGGGGGATCCCGGTGCCATCAGGCCCTTGCGACTGTACACCACCCTGTCCCCACTTTTAGCTATTCCTATTCATTAGCAGGTAGGAAGTGGATGTCCTAAACTGCAGCCACATCCACCTTCCTCACCCTTTAAGTCGTCCAGCAGTCCCTGGGTGCACTTGAAGCTCTGCTCTGAGCTCCTCTTCTCCTCCTCCAGCTGAGACAGGCGCCTGCTGCCCTGGTCCAGCTGGACAGACACGCTGTTCTTCTCCCTCTGCAGATCCTGGGAAGCAGAGGAAAGGAAAACATAATGTTGAAAAGGGGGGTTCTGTATGGCAAAGGCATCTGGGTCATCAGCTCTCTGGACATCCAGACCATCAGTGTCCTATGATCAGCAGGATGACAACTAATAAACTTTTATCCAAAGCATCTTAAAACGGGCATGATTTCATAGCATGGTTTGAGCTGGTTAGGATAAAACCTTGCGTCAATCTGCTCACCTCCATCTTCTTGCGTAGGTCCTGCTCCTTGCTCTGGCTGGTCTGGAGACTTTGTTCTGACCTCAGAAGCTTTTGTCTCTGCTCCTCGACGTCCCGCAACATCTGACTCTTCTGGAGGCTCACCTGAACAAAGCAGAGCCGGTTTAAAGAGACATAGACAGGACATGGAGACTCAAATGAGTCGCCAAAAAGTCAGACTTTTTCTAAGCTCATGATTAAGATTGAATGAAGAACAGGTAATGGGAGACAAAAAGCTATACATCATATTAAAAAAGGAAGAGGGTTTTGAACCTTCTCCATTTCACTCTGTAGCATGTTGTGGTCCTTCTTTGCTTGTTGGACCTCCTGGGTCAGCTTGGATTTGGTCTGGTTCAGCTGCTGTTCCAATGCATGCTGGGAACTCTGCAGCTCCGCTAGCTCCTGGTGAGGTGCACACAATTTCATACAATGTAAAACTGAAGTTTCACTGGTACAATGTTCATGGCCAATGCAAGGTAAGCCTTTAAAACCTACGACGTGTTCTCTTAGCTCAATACAACTGGAACAACATGCTATTAGCGTGCAGATGATTCTTTGTGTATAGAGATCATCAGATCATGGCTTCCAACCTTCTGACTGGTCCTTTCCTGGTCCTTGATCTTTTGCTCCAGGGCACGTTTGCAGCTCTCAGCGTTGTGCCTTTGGCAACCCATCTCCTCAGTGACCTGCTTGAGCTTCTGCTCCAGAGACGAGCACTGTGGGGGAGCAACATGAATGTGCTGTCAGCTTGGAGATCGGAAGCAATCGGCAATATTTGATATTAGTGAAGCCACCACCGGTTAGCCCGAGTCATAATACTCAAGAAAGTACACCTTGTTTAACTTGGACCGCTAGGTGAGCAGTCCAGCACAGAGAAAGCCATACCTTGGTCACAGACTGTTGGTGTTTGTCTGTAGCCTGGGTGAGTTCATGGCGGGTCTTAGTCATCTCCCGGTCCCGATCCACCAGCTCTCTGCGGCTCTGGTCCAGTTGGGTCTGCAGCTCCTGAAGTCGGGAGGTATGACCACAAATCTCCTTTTCCTGAGAGGACAGATTCATCTCCAGCTCTGACATGCGGCTACGCAGCTCTGGTGGAGAAGCAGAGATGAGAGACACCGTGAGAGACCGTAACATTGACAGGAGGAAACAACTGGACACACAAGAGTGTCCCGGTCGTGTTTCTCGTTGGCGAGAATCTGAGACAATCGACAAACTATTGCTGAGATACAAACGGCCTGAGTAGCTGTAAGCTGCTCACCTTGGTTGAGGGCCTTAAGTTGCTTCATCTGTTCGGAGGAGCCAGCCGGACTCTGTGGCGCAATGGACGAGCTGAAACTCTGACTGGGTTTGATTGGCGTCTCCTCGTGCGCATCCCAAAGGGAGGACCCGCCCCCATTGCGTCTCTTAAGGGGCGTTTCCATAGAAACCTGGGATTGCCGGTTCTGCGATTGGTCCGGCTGCTGCCACGGGAATATGGAGGAGCCCGCCTGCTGATGGGTGGCTATGTCTTTGTGCCCCAAGCTGGTTGAGGACAAATTCAACATCTGGTAAAGGGGCAGAACAAAGAAGTATAACCATATTGAACATCATATAGTAAGGTAATGTTCACTTTACTTAAAATAAAGGGGAACGGAACTAAAGAAGAACCAAAGAGAGCCCCGATGCGTACCTTGACCTGCATGACTTTGAGTTCAGACTCCAACCTCTTCCTCTCCTCCATTTCCTGGCTGTATTTCTCCTGAAGATTCTCCAACTTGTTGTCTAGTTCACACAGAGACCGTTCCACTGGATTTAGTTCATCACCCAATGTGGGATTCAAAACAACTGATAACCAAAACCCCGATGAGCCGGGACCACAGTGATCCACTGGTCTGCAGAGAACCAGTCCCCTCTCCCATAGCACAGCAGAGGACGGACGGTACCTGGCGGTCTGTAGACAGGCGTGCTGCAGGGGGCAGGACAACTCTTCTGTGGAGAAGCGTAAGACGCCAGCTCAGAGCAGGTGGACGACGACAGGGAAGAGGAAGACAAGGAGGAAGGCTGGGAACGACCCGACTCATTCTTGTACCTGGTGAGAAAGTTTAAAATGATACATCCTATTTATCTACAGAGTGAAATCTAAAACAAAATGAATGTAAAATACAAAACCAGTTAGTCCTTTGTCTTGGTTTGGCATAAACCCAGTTCATGTGTGCATTTATATTGTACAGGTCATACAATCCTAGTCTGAGGGAATTACAATGAGAATGATATGCTCTTTAAGTTATCAAAGTATGAGGTTTTAGATGTCAGACACAAAGGAAAACTATTTATAGTCCAATATTTCCCATATACTTCAATGTAATGACCCTCACTTAGACAGGTTAGAATTAACCTAGACTGGTTAGTTTAATTAGAATTAAACTAACCTATACTGGTTAGTTTAATTAGAATTAAACTGGTTAGAAAAAATACATTCTTCCATATCACCAAGCCATTACAGCTCATACTCACTTCTTGAGCTCCTGTTGAAGTCGTTCAATGGTTTTCTTGGAGGCGCTGAGCTGGCCGTCCAGGTAGCTAACCTAGGTTGAGAAGACATGGTTTGGCCATGGAGGAAATATTAGCTTTCTCCAAGCAAGTTTCCCCTAACCCGCCCCTTTGTGTTTGGGTGTGTCCCCAAATAGGGGAATGCAAGGCTGTGAGTCATACAAGAGAGGATTATGAAATCTGACCTTCCAAACTAGTACAGGCCAACATCCTACAACAAACAATACAAGTCCTGAGTACTGATTTGGTTCAATATTTTAATAACATTGAAGGTAGCCAGCCCTTCTTTTGCTAGAGCAAACCACTTCAGCAAAAACAAACCGATAAGTTTGTTAAGTTATAAGTTATTATAATAATAAATATGTTTCTCTGCATTTAACCCAGTCTAGTGGGCAGCTATTGTATATCCAGCGCCCAGGGAGCAGTGTAGGGGTCTGGTGCCTTGCTCAAGGGAACCTTTGCATTGCCCAGGTGTTTCAGGGACTTGAACCCAAGTCAAGTCCCAACAGACTGAGCTATTGCCAACCCTAATATTATTAATAATAGTTTTGGTGAAGGCCAACCTGCTGCTCTTTGAGCCCCAGGTCATGGACCACCTTCTGGCGGGACTTCTCCAAAGAGTCACATGACTCCACCAGCGCCTGGTTCTCTCTTTTCAGAGCGGACGCATCGCTCCGCTCACTGTCCACCTGTAGAGAGGAGGACGGGGCTTCTTATGAGGCTTTTCCCCAACACAACACACAACACTGTAATCTGAATCTGAATCAAACTATGCTGCGCTTAGTGAAGAAACAAATTGCTTCCATTGTATAGGTTTCATAAAATGTAAACAGAAAGTTGTCTGTTGCATTCAAGACTGTAGTTGTATTTACTTTCCAAGACCTCGTTTCTGCTCAATTAGTTAAATGATATAGTCGATCAAGTCCACATGCACCATGAGGAGTCTCCAACACCAACCTTTTGCTTCTGTTTTTGCAAGGCAGCTTCCAGTGAGTCCAGCTGAAACTGTTTTTGAGTTCTCTCCTTCTTCACTTTGTCCAGCTGGCCCTCTATCTCCTGGATCTTCAGCAGGGCTTTGGCTGGGAGGCCATCCTTCCACTCCTCTACTGCCCAGCTCATGTCGCACAACCTGCCCATGGAATGGATAGGTTGGCATTGGAGGAGTGCTGAACATTATCAACGCATTAAAGTGGACGTGGACATTTGGGGAAGTGCATTCTTAGTGTGCTTCAGTGCTCATCTGCTTGTAGTTTTACCACAACACTACTTGTATGCCATTGCTCGTTCAGGCTCATTGAGCAAGCAAGTCATGTAATGCAATTAATTTGCAGTACTGAACCCTAAATCCACAACCATGTATTTTGCGTTGTATGTATTATTTAGTTGTTTAGCACTTTAATAAGACGATACATGTAGACATATGGGCTCGGGTTGGCATAATGACTAACGGGTAACAGATAACACTATAGATATAACACTATAGATATAACAGGTGCCTTAGAATTCGAAAGAAAAACATAAAGCCGTTTATCGAATACGTTTGTATAACATCGGATTTCGGTTCTGCTCTTTGAGTTTATAAATGAGTTAAAGCTCTTACTTTAAGTTAAATGAGATAAAGCTCTTACTTTAAGCGCGCCGCTCCTGGTCGTGACAACGGATACCAGTTATGATTCAAACTAGAGTGATTCAAACAGCCTCGCTCCTATTGGCTAGGGGGTCTGACGTCAATGAGATGACGGCTGTGATTGGTTAAGCATTGTACCGAGCTTCCGTTTCCGTTCCCCCCAGACGTCTGGTGGTACTGTACAATACAGGTCAATGCATTCCTTTAGAAGTGCTTTGTAGGGTCCGGCTGTTTAGTAATTTAACACAAACATGTACAGTAGTGATAACTTCAGGGTCAGATTTAGGCTGGGTCATTAATAAGGTTTTTTATTATATAGTATTTCATACCAACTTCCATACTTTTGTAAATTAATTTGACCAGACGTATTCATTAAAACCCCATAGTTCATACCATGATAATTGTACCCAGTAACATGTAAAATAACAAATTAATTAGGAAAAGAGGTTAGAAGAAACTAACAAGAAAGAAGTCCATCTGAAAGAACCCGTCCGTGGCGCAGTGACACAAGAGAGGTGAACAGACTCTTCACTGTTCATTATTTACAGAAATGGAACTATACATCTTTATTCTGGAACTAACTGCAAACCCCCAGTGTGCAACAGAAGCAGGAACAGTCTTAAATGCATCTCTGACTTCACCATCAACCCTACCATAATACCACTAGCATCACTTGGGTGGCTTATTCCAGAGCACCCTCTAGTGGCCTTCCACTTTATGATTACATTGATCTCCGAGAAAGGAAAAGACAGCTGGAAAGCATCAAGATACATTGGAGAAAAAAAAGACCCACCACAATGTTGTACTAACTTACTAATGTTGACTCTCCCGGTGTATCAAGTCGTTGGCGCTTTGCTATCTCGGTGAGGATCAAATCTACGACACACCTATTTTGATGCAGGAAAGTGCACAATCAAGCTAGAGCGCAAGAGACAGACAGAGCGAGAGATACAAAGATTGCCTCCCAACTGTGCAGTTTTGGTTTCGTTATTTCGGTATTATTTCGGTATTTCATCATCCTCCTTGTGGGCCCGGGAAGCCCCAGAGACTGGTGGTCCCAGAAGAGAAAGGCTGGGGGAGTCTAGCTGTTCTGCAGCATCATCTCGATCTCTTGGTCCCACTGGTCGTCCTTGTTGTCCGACTCTGTCACCACCTCGTACTCCTGCAGCTCTTGTTGGAGCTCCTTCTCCCAGTCCGCTGTCTCCTCTGAGGGAGGGGAGCGACAGAGACAGAGCGTTGGAGAGAGAGAGACAGAGCGTTGGAGAGAGAGACAGGGGGAGAGAGACAGAGCGTTGGAGAGAGCAAGACTTTAGGGCTGCCAATAACGTTCACTTTTCTGTCAATTAATCGATACGACGCTTGTGATATTGATGAATCGAAGAATCAAAGTTTTCAAACAAATAGTCCAATAATAGTAAATGAGCAGCAAATGGCAAAAACACAGTATTTACACAAGTACACGAGAAGGAATAGAGCAAGAAAGGCGGACCGTCATGTGAGGGCTTTTTCCCCTTGTCCAGCACCAGCTGCTCCATCTCTTTCCTCAGGTCCTCTTGGTCGAGGGCCGCCCCGTCGAAGGCGTCGCTGACAAACTCCGACACGCCGGGGCTGGTGGAGATCTCCTCCTCCTCCCTCTCTGTGGGCTGAAAACACAGGAGAAACAGGAGAGGGAAGAGTTGAGAAGACATCGCACTATGAGGAGGAGGTTCTATGAGGAAAAGTGTTCCAACAGGTTTAATATGTTGCATTTGCTCATGGTTAAGGTTACGATTAAAAAAAAATGACCGTGAGACTTTGAGACTCGCAACGATAACCGGACTGAAATGTTAGCACACAGTGGAAGCTCTTTCTCCTCCACATCTCAACAACCTCAGCCATACACACGCTGTGACCCTATTAAAACATGCATGTCATTTCTCAAAGTTGCGACATGCGGCATTTCCAGTCTATTGCATCCTGTTTCAACTCAAACACAAACACACCCCTCTCTTACCTTTTGCTTGTCCCCGATGGAAACGGGTGGGGTTTTAGGTCGCATATTTTCTGAAACAGGAGAAACCGAAAAGCTATGTGTTACACATGTTCAATACAACACCTCTCATTGTACCGTGCTCCGTTATGTTTCACCTGAGAAGTCCCATCACCTGAGGAGCTCTCACTCTAAAGGTTATTGGACAGAGGGGGATTCAAGCTCAGGTATTGAACAGGGTTTAGCTGTGACCGAGAGGCAGAGCAAGCCATTATTAGAATTCTTCAAGAAGGTATGACCCCTTTTTACAATTAGGCCTAGAGGTAAGTACTGGCACTTCTAAAAGGTCCTCCAAGGACTGCTCTGAGGCTGATCATTGATTGGTGTTTTTTCTGGTGGAGTGAATGGAATCGGCCAGGTGAAGTCCAGTGGTACACAGAAAGCCCTCCAGGAGGAGGGGGCACAGAAACAGTCTTGCTTGCCCCAAGAGGGGGCAAGCAAGTAATCCATCCAGCATTGATTTGAGACAAAACAATCTTTGTAAGGAGCTCCCTGAGTGCGCCGCAAACTGGGAATTTAAAATAACGGAAGGGTTACAAGGTTTGTTTGCTGTACTGTGTGTTTATCAGCCCTGAATACAGTACAAGGCTGCCAAACACCACAGACGCCAGGTGAATCCAGTAACAATACAACTATTATTTGCATCATATTTGTACACACGCAATACAATAGGGTTAAATGTTCAGGACAAAAGGAAGCACAAACTACACAAAGCTCAATATTTTGTACCGTAATAACGTGAAATATAATATAATATATGACATGTGCTTTGCTATTTGAAGTTGGTTGTATTGTTATAAAAAGCATTATAATTAATGTTCTGCATACACATGTATGTATATGGAGACCTTATCATCATTTCAAGGACTTGCGTATTGTTTTTATCTACAGGCCTACCTACTAGATCTACCTACTGAACTGCTAGGAGTGCTGCCACTATCATAACATTGTCATTAACATTACACTATCATAACATGTCATTAACATTACACTATCATAACATGTCATTAACATTACACTATCATAACATGTCATTAACATTACACTATCATAACATTGTCATTAACATTACACTCTCATACTGTGCTGGACTTTCTGTACTTATCACAGTTACTGCATTGCACTGTATTCATGATGCTGCTGCTCTACTGGCACTTTAAATGCTATTTTTTATAGTATTGTTTTGAAATTCATACTGCGGGAGGGAAGCATTCCAATGTACTTGTTGCAAATGGCCAATACAACATATTGTATCTTGTATGGAGAAGACACTTTTAAAATGAAATACTCATTTGGTATAACAACATGCATTTCCACTAAAAACCTGCCGTACTATAAGATTCCCTTAGTATTCGGGAGATGTGCCTAGCATGCGTTATTTTTTATTATTTGAGGACGTTCCTTATCATCTCAAACCTGAGACTTAGCTTGGATTAACTTGAAAATCAAACGTATTGATTGACACCATCACGATGAAGGATACAGGCTAAAAGCCCAACAATGTAACCTCTAAACTTGGTATTTCTCTGTCTGGAAATCACAACATCGATGAAATGGCTCTTCGGCAACCCCTGACTGCAGACATTACTTTTCTATAAAACAACGAATGCTGACCTGTTAAGATAACCTCCTCGGCTGAGACGCCAGCCCCTCTCTCCTCGTCTCCCTCCTTCTTCTGCTGCTGGGCGGCCAGAGCTGTGAGCTGTGCGGACTGCTTCACCAGAGACACGCGGTAAAAGTAGTTCCTCCAGAACACATCCTCCTTCACACTGGAACACACAGGAACAGGCTTAAGTAAAGCAAACATCACAGGCATGTGCGTGCATACACAGCACCACAGAATATACTCTATAAAAAAAGGATATCAAACAGTCCCCAATATAGAACGAAGAATATGGTAAAAATCATTTGCCAAACGTGGCCATATTGTGATTTTGAAAATGTTTTGAATAAATGTTCGTCCCTACTCCAATATACTTTATACAACTGTTTACACCATCGTCTTTTCTAAGGCTAAGTTACTTATTATTTTACTGTTGTAAACCAGTTCAAGATTCAAAACGTGTTTTTCATTTGCACACAAGTACAATGGAACGATTACTCCCCATTCCCTCCCGCAGTATGGAATTCAACAACACCATACTATGCTATACTCAACTATGCAATACTATATTATAAACAACATATACTATATGTATACTTGTAGACAGCTCACAGTTTGGGGACGAGGTCGAAGCGCATGCGGTTGAGCAGCTGGTCCTCCTCCAGCATGGCACAGGCCAGCGGGGACATGTGCTCCATGTCAAAGTGGAACTGGACGCCAGCCGGCGGGTCCCGCAGGAAGTTCCTCCGGTCCTGCGAGCAATAATGCAAAACAGAAGGCGCAGAAGGAGGCTCCTCAGATCCCAGCATCACAACATACTACATTGTAATGGATTGCAGGTGCGAATCAATAGCGAACACCAATGTTTGCAATATGAAAGACTACTATTTTGGTCCTTACTCTATTGCTCTATGCAATTGATATTCATGTTTAATAGGGCTTGGACATCAGAATGCATCATGGGATTATTGTTGGCAATACTCAACACCATATTGAGAAGACTCAAGAGTACAGAGATTGTAAAATGAATGTAAATATACTGTAACCTAGGCTGTACTTTACAATCCATTACTAACAACATAATAACCAACACTCCAATGCTCCCAAAATGGCAGCGGTCACATGATATGCCCTATATATATATATGGATGGTATCCATATGGCTTACAGCTGATAGAGCAAGGATCTGTTGTTGGATGGTCTCCTCTTCGTTGTAGCCAACCCAAGGAAGAATGGCTGCATCTGGATCCAAACACCCATAGGCACTAGGTTAAAGGTCCTGACACTCATGCTGCACATGACATTGTTACCAGGCATTACAACATTAATTGCGTGCTCACAAACAAAAATAGAATACTTCACAAATGAGCACTTGCTCCTAGCAGTTACCACCAGTGTGTTGTAACAATGTCATTGTTGACCAAACTAATTTGCATGTTAAGACTTGCTATGATTATGATTTATGGTTAGGATTATGACTTGCATGTTCTTGTATTCCTATGTGTGTCACGTCCTACCAGATTTTTTGGCTTGGTTTTCTTGGACAAACTTATCCTGCTCCTTCTGGAACTCTCCCAGAAACGTCTGAAACAGCAGATGGAGGAGAGCCACCACAATAAGGAGGAGAGCCACCACAATAAGGAGGAGAGCCACCACCACAATAAGGAGGAGAGCCACCACAAAGGAGAGCCACCACAATAAGGAGGAGAGCCACCACAATAAGGAGGACATCCTAGTGTATAATGAAGTGACACCCAGTGTGTAGAGAGCCGTGCCTTGTCAAGGAGGCCGTCCATGCTGCCGTCCTCCACGCTTCTCCTGAGGCTCTGAGCCGTCCCCGACACCGACTCGGAGATCTTCTTGGTGGCACTGGTGGCAAAACTGAAAAAGTAGTCTGAAAAACAGAATTGGAGCCATTAGAAGTTGTTTTTGTTGTCAAAACAAGTCAATGATTTTAAGTCGACGTTAATATGGATGCTCGGAAGTTGGCATGGTGATCCACATATATAAATGGAAGAAGTAGATCATGATCACCACCGAGTCCCTTCTCCTGCTCCTGGGAGGACTCCTGGCATGGACCCCCATCCTTCTCCCTGGGCTCCCGTTGGTCCTCCTCGTCCTGGGCTTGCACCACCTTCTCCTCGTCCTGGGCTTGCACCACCTTCTCCTCGTCCTGTTCTCCGTCTAAACCAGAGCCATCCTTGAAGTCATCCTTCGTCGTTGAGCTCGTTGCATTCTCCAGACCGAGCCACGTTCCCAGTCCTTTAAACATGTCTGCCAACAATACCTTGATGATCTGTTCTGAAGAAACAAGGACCAGTTCCAGGATGAGACGTAAACAGGAACCTGTTTACGATGGGGTTCTTCTTCGCGCGTGTTGGTGTTGAAGGCCATGTGCACGGCTGCCCCCTACTGGCAGGGGTCAGACTCACAGTTGGTTTACTTATCACATGTATAAGGTATAAGGTGCAGTGTACACATTATGTACACTAGTGACATGTGATAGCCAGCGCCGAAGATGTGCTCTAAAATACACATTATAGTATAAACAGTGTAATGTGGTGGAGTGACATAATATGTGCAGTGTGCAAATGTTACAGTCAAGTACATGGTAATATCATTTACAGTTTACAGTGGCAAAAAGACAGTCTACTAGTAAAAACAGTTATAAGATTACTTATAGTGTATGTGTGAGATATGTGCATAATAATAGGTATATTATATATATATATATATATATATATATATATATATATATACAGGTAAGTATACAAGTATTTACCAGTGATCAAGGGTATGCAATTATGAAAAGCAGGATGAATATGTATAAATGTATATACAGCAGGTAGTTAGTAGGGATATGCAGTTATATCAACAGTTGAAGATTAAAATATATACAGCAGGTACAGTAAAAATGTAAAAATGTACACTATTTTTGTGCACTACAGTAAATAATGCACTACAGTAAACAGTATAATAGTATACATATACATTTAAAGAATAAAAACCACAGACCCTGGACTCTTTTAAGACAAAACATTTTATTTTAAGTCCTTTTTATGTTAATATTAGTGCTCACTAGTTTTTACTACTAGTATTTTTGGTGTGTTTGTTTGCTATGTTTTAAACTTTGTAGAACTCTTTTTTTTTTCAATATAAATAAAATGCATTATTATTTTGTCCTTATTATTACATTTACTATTATTAAAAGGAGGTGTGAAGTGTATAGCATGAAGTCCAGTGGGGAGAGAAGGCCCAGCGGTTGTAATCGTTCTGAATGCGTAGTAAGGGCATCGTGTATCGGCCTAGACCTAAAGCCTTGTTCATGTATCATTTATTGTTTTATGGGTGCCATTGTGGGTATTTGCCAAACAATGTCATCAACAACGACAATGTCAATGAATCTAATCTAATCTAATCTAATCTAAAAAAAGAATGTAAAGAACAGACATCCATGCGTGACACAAATTGAATGTGAACAAAAGGGCTGACAGAAACATTGAGCTGTGGATTGGGAACATGGAGCAACGCCTGGGATAAATGGCTCATTATGAAAAATACATAAATCAATAAATCAACAAAAGTTGATAGCAGCGGGTTGGGCTAAAGTGAACATACACCCCAGGCCGCCGAGGGGCGCTGTGGTCCACTTCCGAGGACGAGGGGACGAGGGGGGAGGAATGGAAGAAGAAGAAGAAGAAGTGGAGGAAGTAGAGGAAGCAGCAGGCAGTAAACAGAGCAGCTCGCATGGTTTAGATGGCCTGTAAAGTCAGACTTTCACGCATTTTAATTCGTCTCTTTCTGTCTCTTTCGGTTTAGTTCAGTTTCGGTCACACACATATGTTTGGTATTATTAAGTCAGCATAGCAATTGTGTACGGTTAAGCTGAAACGCAAAGGGTAAGACACAGACCAACCAGCCAATGGTCATACACTGTGTTCTGTTCCATCCTTTATGGTCGAACCCCTTCTCCACCTAGACCTACCTACCTTCCATCTCTAACATCCTCACCCTGAAGCCTTCTCAACACTTATGACATGTGGTTGTTGTTTTTCAGGTGAAAAAATGAAAACCCTGATGGTATTCGACTTTGACCACACTGTGGTGGATGACAACAGTGACACTTGGGTCATTAGGTATACAATGAAATGCGTCATGTGTGTTCGCACTAAAAGGAGATTTGCATGTGGCGACACATGTCGGTTCATTCTAGTCGGTGTCTCTGAGTAAAAGTAGTTCTGTATATTTTAGATTAGATGCAAATGTATTGTCATTGCACAGCACAAGTACAGTACAGAGAAAATAATTTAGCATCTAACCAGAGTGCACATGTTGCAGTAAAGTGCATGACAATATATAATGTACAGTTGCTAAAAGACAGTCTACTAGGTATAACAGTTATAAGATTACTTATAGAGTATGTGTATGTATATATATATGTGTGTATATATATATATATATATATGTGTGTATATATATATATATATATATATATATATATATATATATATATGTACAGGTAAGTATACAAGTATTTAACAGGTAGTGATCAAGGGTATGCCGTTATGACACCACGTACAGACATTCACACCTAAACTACATGTTCAGGTGCCTTCCAGATCAAACCCTCCCCAATTCACTAAAGGATTCTTACCAAAAAGGCCAGTGGACGGACTACATGGGCAGAGTACTGTCATACATAGGTGGGTGTGCATGATGCTGTCTGAAATCCAATAGTGTTGTGTTTATTTGACTTGCTTGTTTAATTTGTTGTGGCCTTGAATGGGAAACTGCAGTGCTTTGTAAAGTTACTCATGGGTAACAACATGAAATTGCCAAATTTGTACTGTAAATTATAATAATAATAACTTCTGTTAAATTGAATGATTTTGCTGTGAGTTAAACACCTGAAACATGTACATTGAATGCCCATGAAGATTGTTGAATTTCAGCTTTTAATGTCTCCTCATTATTAGAGCTTGTATCAGCATATTGACCTCTGCATTGCTATCAGTGCATTCTAACCCAAGTCTAATTGTTTTTTGCTTCCTGTCCAATCAGGAGACCAGGCGGTGAGTCCTGACGGCATTCGCGTCACCATGGAGACCATCCCCTTCACCGAGGGCATGGCGGAGCTGCTGGTGTTCATCTCGGCGCACAAGAGCACCGTGGACTGCGTGGTCATCTCGGACTCCAACGCCGTGTTCATCGACTGGATCCTGGGCGCGGCGGGGCTGCGCTCGGCCGTGGACCGCGTGCTCACCAACCCCGCGCGCTTCGACGACCGCGGTTACCTGCGTGTGCGGCGGCACCACTCACACGACTGCGCCTGCTGCCCCGTCAACCTCTGCAAGCGGAAGGCGCTGGAGCAGTACCTGGCCGAGCGCTCGGCCAGCGGGGACACGGAGTACCACCGGATGTTCTACGTGGGTGACGGCGGCAACGACCTCTGCCCCACCTCCTGTCTGCGGGGCGGGGACGTGGTGATGCCCAGGAGGGGCTTCACTCTGGAGGGGCTGCTGAGCAAACTTCAGGGCCGGGAGCCTTCCCTGAAGGCCCGGGTGGTGCCCTGGAGCAGTGGCACGGAGGTACTGGCGGAACTCAGGGCCCACATGCTGCAGTCCAGGCCGTGAAGGTGGACCACGGTGGACCTTCTACAGTGTTAACGCCATCAAAGAGGGAGCCCATACTGTCTCACATCACAGCTGTTGACTGTGACTTTTTTTCTTATGTTTTTTTATTTAGTTTTTTTAGGAAGTCCTATTTATTTGGACGATCATTTCATGTGGTTTTACACAAGGGCATTAGGGTATATAATTGCATTCAATGACTCAGGTGATTTTCTTTTTCTTCTTAATTCTTTTTTTCTTACTCGCAAACCAAAAATCATGTGATCCCTGCATGTCTATTACCATACAAGTCAGGCGTTCAATACTAACCTGACATCGGCATAAAGTTTGACATTTTCTTCTTGTTCATTTTAATTTTAAAAATAAAAATTTGACCCATTATTCTGCTTGATCAATATGCACCAAACCCTTCCACCAAGTGTGGCCCATATCACTTTACCACACACACCAACGCACAGCCCATATCATATACACTCACAATATGGCAGCAATAGCAAGTTCTATGCTCACTCAGAGCCTGCCTAAATAAGGACCATCCTCTGCAAGGGACTTTTCCAACACAAGGTGGCGCTCCATACCGGCGTTTGACTTTTATGTCGAGTTGCAGCCATGAAGGCAGAAAACGGGTGAGGTAAAGCTTCTGGACATCAGGTGGTTTGTGGGGGCGGTTAGTTGTACTTTATATATACTTTATAAATACTACATCTTATGCAAGCTGCAACTAAATACAATGCATGCGTTGTCCTCCAGTTGGCGCCACTGCAGTGGGGCTTCTTCAGTGGGGCTTCTTCTGTGGGGCTTCTTCCATCACTACATAAGAGCTGTGTGCTTTTAGCCTTACGTGTTCAGAAAATAAATGAAAAAGGGTAAAGTGGAGGCTTGAATCAAAACCCAATGATTTAATTACCCATCCATAACCATGACCTCAACCATACAAATGCCTTTATACCTGAACATGTTTCATTTACCATAATTTAACACCCAATTGCTTGTATATAAAGGGAATATAATGCTGCACAAATGCAACACAAGCAGTCATGTTACTAAATTAAGTTGCACTGCCCTTCCTGGCTGCTTTTTTTCGTTCTTCCTTCCTTTCTATTTTCTTCTCAGCTTTTGTTCCCCTGTCTCTCCCCACCCTCTCCCCCAGGCTGCTGGAATTAGCAGTCACAGCGGTATTGCTAGCCTTGGTAAACGGTGGAATACATCTGGTCATCCATCCTGTCCAGGTGGAGGGGAAGGTAGCCTATGAGAGGTTGCTGGATGCACATCTCAGCTAGGGGGTGGGGACCCTTCTACTGTCCCCTACCGAGACAACATTACTTCTGCCTTTATTCCTGCTGTGCAAATGTTAGGTTACTGTTGCCACATATTGCACAGTATTAGATGTATTATTTTGTATTATTATTATGACAAATGGAAACTATACATGGATAAACTGTAGCATCTCTTTTGCCACTGATGTAGGGGACGGGGTGGATTTGTGGATGCTGTTCTTCTTGTGGGGCATGTTTCCATGTTATGAAGTAAGCACAACCTCGACATACAGCTTCTTAGAGCTTCTCCTTCACCCTCAGAGCCTGTACTGGTCCTGTACTGCACACGGCATCAGAATGACATCCAAATCCGAAGGACATTCAGTCAGTGTTGGGTTTAGAGTTTTCTAATCACAACACCCCTGTGAGCTGCAGCGTTAGAAGGGGTTCCGGTCCTGGGGTCCCCGGGTGTTGGAGAAGGGCCAGGGATACAGCACTGTGACTTTTGCTGGGCTGTACCCTCTATGGAAAGGTCAGAAAACGATACTTGCACAGGCACTCAGTAACTATACACATACATACATGCATTGTGACCACTCCAGGCTAAATGTAGTATGCCGACAGCAAGGTTCCTTAAATACAACACCTAGTTACAATTATTGTATTAAGTAATACTTTGATTTAAATCAAAATGATGAGAATTTTCTCACCTATGAATATTGTAGTGTTTTTAAAAAAACATTTGAAAGATTGTACAAATATAACTGTTTGATTTATTTAGGTTTTCCAGGCACGTCCAGCTGGGAGGAGACCCTTGGGCAGACCGAGGTACAGGTGGGGTGATTACATCTCCACACTGGCCTGGGAATGCCTCAGGATACCCCAGTCAGAGCTGGTCCATGTGGCCAGGGAGAGGGAAGTTTGGAGTCCCCTGCTGGAGCTGCTACCTCCGTGACCCGATCCGGATAAGTGGGAGACGATGGATGGAAGGATGGATGGATAATTGTTATTATTATTATTTTTATTATTATTATTATTATTATTATTATTATTATTATTATTATTATTAGTATTATTAGTATTATTATCATTATTATGATATCATTATACAACATTTTGTATGTACATTATTTTCTAATGAAAGCAGAGGCCATCAATTTGGTGGCCACTTTAAAAAGATTCAATAAACAGGAACAATTTCTGTTCACCTGTCAATGACAAACAAAGTCTATGGAATACCATAGGTGTCAAAGGTGTGTATTACGTGTCATACCGGGAATGCTCCTTTGAATGTATTATACATTCATACTTTTATATTCAAACCAATATCAGCTTCACTTTGAGAGTGAAGCTGTCAGTGTGCGAACTATACCACGGTCTCCGGGGGAGCCGGGATGTTTTTTTTTAAAATGCTGATCCGTGCATTAATAGCAACAGCACAGACATAGGCCTATTATAAAGAGAACATCTGTTGCACACGGGGTGGTGCCACAGGTCTACATTTACATGAAACGTCCCGATGGATCATGGTCATGTCAACAGATTTCCCGAGCATGTATGGGCTACGCAAACTTCAATCAACTTGATAATAAATAATCCACGGACCACCAATGTAACGTTTGACTGTTTAATTAAATCAACTTAAAATGACTCAAAAACAGGCTACGTTGTTTCACATGGGCTATAGCCTATTATGGCTGTAGCCCACAGAGAGCCGAACACACGCGATAAGAGCAGCCAGCGGCACCAACCATGAACAATATTAATATTAATAATACAGCTATAGCTATATTTTAGAGAGCTCCCGCCAAATTTCACAAACCATGTTCCCAGGGGAGCTCATGTCACCACTAGGGGAGCTATAGCTCCCCCTGCTCCCCTCCAGTTCGCACCCTGGAAGCTGTGCTATTTTCGCCCACTTAAACCCAATAATGAAATGTATGTGGTGAGCAGAGCAGACGATTAATCAGAGCCGATGTGTATCTGGAGGAACCTCGAGTCCCCGCGGCTCGGTGCCGCCGTCTGCCAGACGCAAATGCAAAAACGTGGTCGGGAGTAAGAACGGAGCGACTCCTCCGGCGCGTCGCTGTCACCCCGAAGCATGTGTCAACCAGCCGGTTAGGATTAAATACATCCGTTATGTGCTCCCACCAAGTGCTACTTGTTTGCTGTTGGCTTTTTGAACTGGCAGATAGTATATAGTACCGGCAGAGCAATTTATACACATGGTACACACATATGAGGTTGGTGTCATTGGGAACAGTGATGGAAACATCCTTGTATTGTTACTATTTTTTAAATGTTACATTTATCCACATAATTCTGTCACATGTCATTGAGGAGCAGGTAGGAGTTAGACATATGGCCCAAGGACATAGGTCATTGGGGATCAAACCCAGTGCCTTTTAGCTGTGAGTCTCTCAAACACCGTCACTGCAAACATTGATAGCCATGAGGGTTATTATTGTAGTGTGTATTTAAAAATCAAAGTCAACTGTTGATGACTTCTTAGTCAATCATGGTTGTTATACTTGTAGATCGCCATACAGCGGTGTGAGTATGTCTGAAGACATAGTCAATGAATTGCTAAAAACACTTCTTGTTCGCATACACTGACGTATCCTTGGTCCAAAACAAGCGTCTTGTCGAGCATCTTCAGCAATTGGACAATTGGAACGGCAGGTACAAGGACTGTAATGCAGCCAAGGACAGCCTAGTGCAGCCATTGGTTAAGAATGGATTTCTCAATTACGGTTTGCTAAAGCGTCCTCTCGTGGTAAGGCGTGGTTTAATCCCTAACCTTCTGTAAAATCAATACCAGTGAAAAAATACACTCCCATCCCTACATTTATCCAGGGCTAAAACAGACCTAGGGGATGCCCTAAACACCTGCAAGTATACACATTTGTGTGCAAATTTTGATTTAGACATTGCAAGGAAAACAACCGAGGTGAAACTTTTGTCACAATTTTGTAGCATAGCCGGAACAACGTCTGACTTGAATAAATTCTGGATTGTTCTTCGTATAGTCAAAGCCGACTTCAGTTTAACATTGTCAAACTTCTGGATCCGAGATTAGGCTCCCTCAAGGAATAAAAATTACAATGTTTGGAGGTGGGTTGACAGCAACAAAACCCCCTCCCTGCCACTATACCTGGACAGGTACACCCTAAAAGGAGGAACGAACCCTGTGACCCCCTGCCTTTAAAAAGGGCTTTCAGGTTTGATTTAGGTGGGGCAGTGCATCAGTATGGACACACCTGGTCAAGTAAATATACATTGACCATGCTGGTGCTACGACAGACAGAAATTAAAGCAACCTCATTTTAAAACTATAGGAACAGGAAGTTACTGTTGAAAGGATCCATTCTGGGGCACGGCTCAGTCTGTTGGGACTTGGCTTGGGAACCAGAAGGTCGCCGGTTCAAGTCCCCGAAACACCTGGGCACTGCCAATTTCCATTGAGCTTATTTGACCAGGTATGCAAATTGTGATATTTTAATCAGTCATCAAGCTATTTTTGTTTGTTTAATTTAGGATTTGGTCCCCTAAGGAAGGTAATGCTCTTAAGTTAATGTTGGACTTGACTTGATCAGTATAACGGGTCACCACATGTAGGCCTACATGGTTTATTGCCAATGCAATACTTATTTTTTATTGTTTTAATTTATTTAATGTTTTAATGCTTCAGTATTGTAATTATACATACTGAAGGTTTACTTCCCAATGCTAAAAGCTAATTTGTTAATTCTAGTAACACCCAGATAGCAGCAGTAATACAAAAGTCGATGATGGTCTCCATGCCATTGTGCACGACATTTGTGGGACTGTGATAATGGCAAGCAAGTTATACTTTGTGTTGAGAGGAGCAACTTCTTCTGCTACCAAAGGACAGCAGCTGTGTCTGAAACCGTAACATATTGGATGGATAACAGGGAACATAATGAAGTTGTCTCTGGAGACTTAAATCATTTCATGAAATAAATCAATATAGCTAAACTATATATAGTTTAAGATTGTCAAATGTTGACAATCTTGCTCCCACATATTTTAGTGTTATTTCAAAATGTTACGATGACATTATAAGATAATCATCAATAAAATCAATCTTACTAATCCTGGGCTGGTGGTTGGGGAAGCAGCAAACACTTGGTGAGGTACCATGTTGCATTCACAGAAGTGGATGTAGTCTGTTATGCAATAAAGATCAGGGCTGCCACTCACAGTGGCACAATATGTCTCCTATTGTGTTCATGCTTAGTTGTGATACTGAATGTATGGGTCTGTCTGATGTCCATCTGCCTTAAACCTGCTAAAGTAGTAAAAGGTCGATTTTGCCTCCGGTGTTTTGATTAAGGCAAAAGCCTTATCCCACACGCACAGTGGCTTACTGCTTCTAATCTTCAAGAATTACTACATTTACATGAATGTAAATATATGACCTTGAAGCAGAGCTTTGAGTTTAAGTGTAATGCAATGGTATGCCTTCTTGTGCAGGCTGAGCTAGTTAATAGCCTGGTGTGGTTTAATACCAATAGATCATCTCTGTTGTGCCCCCACGCTCTAATCGATCCCAGGTGTTGCCCATCGTAATCAGGCCAGCTGAGGCTAATGAACACCTGGGATTCACCCTACTTAAGGCTGTCGCAGACCGACGTCGGGGCTTGACCACTGCGCACCTTACCGAGAACCATCCTGACGAAGACCGACGTTAGGGCGAGACCGTTGGGAACCATCTTTCGAAGACCGACGGCGGGGGCGAGTTCACTGAGAACCTTATGGCTCCCTCCTGCTCGTCTCGTCTTCTGGGTTCTCTGGCACATTTGGCTCGTCGGTCTCGTTGGTTCCTAACGGAATGGTCAAGCCTAAAATGAGCCAAGCCGGAAACCCAGAAGCAGGGAGCGGGACACCATCCGAGTTACGCCCAGGCTAACTGCTTGTGTCTCAAGCTCCCAGGCTAGCTCCCTTTTTCTCCAGTTCCTAGCTTCTAGGATAGCTCCCTGTGTCTCCAGTTCCTAGCTTCCAGGCTAGCTCCTTGTATCTCCAGCTCCTAGCTCCCAGGCTCGCTCCCTGTGTCTCCAGTTCCTAGCTCCCAGGCTAGCTCCCTGTGTCTCCAGTTCCTAGCTCCCAGGCTAGCTCCCTGTTTCTCCAGTTCCTAGTTTCCAGGCAAGCTCCTTGTGTCTCCAGCTCCTAGCGTCCAGGCTAGCTCCCTGTGTCTCCAGTTCCTAGCTCCCAGGCTAGCTCCCTGTGTCTCTAGCTCCTAGTTTCCAGGCTAGCTCCCCATGTCTCTAGCTCCTAGCTTCCAGGCTAACTCCTCGTGTCTCTAGCTCCCTTGCTCCAAGGCTAGCTCTGTGTCTGCTCCGTGGCTACACCAGCACCTCGTGGTTCCAAGCCCATAATTTCCCGGGCTGGTTCCCCTCTGCTCCATGGCTACACCTGCCCTCGAGGACCCCACCAGCACCTCGTGGTTCCGAGCCCATCGTTTCCCGGGCTGAATCCACATCTGCTCCGTGGCTACACCTGCCCTCGAGGACTACACCAGCACCTGGTGGTTCCGAGCCCATTGTTTTCCGGGCTGGTTCCCCTCTGCTCCATGGCTACACCTGCCCTCGAGGACCCCACCAGCTCCTGGTGGTTCCGAGCCCATCGTTTGCTGGGCTGGTTCCCCTGTGCTCCGTGGCTACACCTGCCCCGAGGACCCCACCTGCTCCCGAGGACCCCTTCTTATCTCGCGGACCCCTCTCTCCCGAAGACCGACGTCGGGGGCGAGATCATTGAGATCCTGAGAAGCCGGGGCTCGGGCGGTCGTCCGGTGTCTCCTCTCAGGGGGGGGGGTACTGTTGTGCCCCCACGCTCTAATCAATCCTAGGTGTTGCCCATCATAATCTGGCTGGATGAGGCTAATGAACACCTGGGACTTACCCTACTTAAGGCTGACGCAGACCGACGTCGGGGCTTGACCATTGGGAACCATCTGCCGAAGACCGACGTCGGGGGTGAGTTCACTGAGAACTATATGGCTCCCTCCTGCTCAAGTACTCGTCCAACTCCCCCCCCCCCCCCTGCCCCAAGGACCCTCTCTGCGTTCCTCGTAACCTCGTAACCTATCCAATCCTACCCGGTTCTTTATTGGATTTTTTCAGTAAAGCCATTATCCATTGTTTTGGGTGTCCTGTCTCTTCTTCTGGGCACATTTGGCTCGTCGGTCTCGTTGGGTCCTAACAATCTCAGGGGTATAAGGGGATTAGAATTTAGAGTGCAAATGTTGCAGTAAAGTGCATGGTAATATATCATTTACAGTTGCTAAAAGACAATCTACTAGGTATAAAATCAGTTATAAGATTACTTATAGAATAAGTATGAGATATGTGCATAATAAAGGTATAAATACTGTGAGCGCCCACGCTCAAGAAAACACAAAAATGGCTTGTTTTTGAGGTTTAACAAAAAATGTCCTTTTATTTAGCTATAAATGGTTGGTTAGGGTAAGGGATGAAAACTAACAAAAACTTGGTCTTCGGCGTTTCACGCCTGGTCAGCGGTCTTCTCACCCTCTGCCGGCTTCCCAAGCTCCTTGGTGAGCCTGCTTCTCCTCTACTCCTGGTCACAAACAAACAGTAGTACAGCAGGTAACTAAATGGCTAGACCTCTCAGCAGCGAGGTCTCACTCCGTTCACCTCTCTCTCTCTCTCTCTCTCTCTCTCTCTCTCTCTCTCTCTCTCTCTCTCTCTCTCTCTCTCTCTCTCTCTCAAACAACCCTCTACCTGTGTTTTTAAGCTCCTGGTTTACTCGGGTGCTTATTGTTTCCAGCTAGGGGTTTCAATCAGGAATCTCATTCACCTTCCCACTCTCATGTTATTCTCCCCCAGGTCCTAAAGCCCTCCATGTATCTCCCTTGAGAGATATATGCCCCCAATAACGTTACCGAAGGTAATTCTCCTCCTGTTGGCTCTGGTGGGACCACAATATATACAGGTAAGTATACAAATATTTAACAGGTAGTGATCAGGGGAATGCAATTATGAAGAACAGGATAAATATATATATAAATGTATATACAGCAGGTAGTGGGCAGGGATATGCAGTTGTATCAACAGTTGGTTCAAATTTATTAAAATAATAGTAAATAATTGATAATATACAGCAGGTACAGTGGTACCTAGTGCGCCAGCTCTTCCTGAAGTCCACGATGAGCTCCTTGGTATTCTTGGTGTTGAGGGCCAGGTTGTTGTCAGTGCACCACGCCACCAGGTTCTGGTCCTCATCCCTGTAGGCTGCCTCATTGTTGTTGGGTCTGTTGGTTCGGACGTCTAATAACCAGTCATCTCTCCATCAGACTATTTAAAGATAGTGGTGATGAACACTTTTGGTTTCTTTAGTTTGAACAAACAACCTTGTCCAGAGTCAGATCATCATCATCAAAAATCATGAAGAATCCATTCTGACATGTTCCCTCAGCTAACCACCTCTCTCTGTTTCTAAGAAGGTTCTCGCATAAATTAGAATTACTGACGTGGCAGACAGTCAATCTATTCTGCAGCTCTGCAAACCTTTTGTATAATTTTTGCAGAGCTAATGCATCTTGTTTACTGGAAGCAATATATGCTGGATTGGTCTTCATAGTGGATCTAATCCCTGAAATCTACAGATGTGCTGTTGTATATTGTAGTTTGTTGATGATTTTAGTGAAGGAGAACACAAAATGAGAGGAAGCTATTGACCACTGCAGGGCTCTTCAAGCAGACCCATACAAAAAAACAATCCACTGTTTGATCTGCTTAGTTTACACACTGAAGAAGAATATTCGTATGTTCAGAGCATGGTCCATGAGGCCCAGACAGATGAGGTGTGGATTGATCTACGTTGGCTGGCTGGCTGGTGGCTGTGGATGGATGGGGAAACAGATGATGGTGTCTACATGCCTAGGTTGATGTTTTCACAATATTATAGGCTACTACCATTTTATTGTCAGCAGGTTACCATATTGTTACCAAAATATTACTGCCCTATTATTAAATAGATTTGCCTTGTTGCCAACTTGCCACATACATTTCAGTCTGATATTACCCAGATATACCTATTGTAAATACCAAGCTATTGACTTCCATTGTCTACCGTAGCAGCTTCAGCAGGGTACTCCAAACTTCCTTCTCCATGACAAGATTTACCAACTCTGACTGGGGGAACCTGAGGGGTTCCCAGGCCAGCGTGGAGATGTAATCACCCCACCTGTACCTCGGTCTGCCCCGTGGTCTCCTCCCACCTGTACCTCGGTCTGCCCCGTGGTCTCCTCCCAGCTGGATATGCCTGGAAAACCTCCCACAGGAGGCGACCAGAAGACATCCTTACTAGATGCCTGAACGACCTCAACTGGCTTCTTTCTACGTGAAGGAGAAGCAGCTCTACTCCGAGTCTCTCACGAGTGACCAAGCTTCTCAGCCTATCTCCCTAAGGTAGATGCCAGCCACCCTCCTGAGGAAACTCATTTTGGCCGCTTGTATTCGCAATCTCGTCCTTTCGCTGCACCTATTCCCTGGTCAATCTCATGCTCCATCGTCCCCTCACTCGAGAATCCACCACAGTATTTCCCGGGGGACCCGGTCATATGCCTTCTCCAATCCAAAAAGCACATGTAGACCGGTTGGGAATACTCCCAAGCTCCCTCCACGAATTCTTGCAAGAGGGAATAGCTGGTCCGTTGTCCCACGACCAGGCCGGAATCCGCATTGTTACCTTCTATCAGGTTCGACCATCGGCCAAACCCTCCTTTCCAGCACCTTGGAGTAGACTTTCCCAGGGAGGCGAAGTAAAGTGATACCCGTGTAATTGGCACACACCCCCTTTTTGAACAAGGGTACTACCACCCCTTTTTGCCACTCTTGCCCCTCAACACCCAGAGCCTTCAGCATTTCTAGATGGATCTCATCAACCCCTGGGGCCATCATCTTTCAGCTCTGCCTCTACCGTAGAGGGTGGGTTAGTTTGGTTAAGGAGTTCCTCTAAGTGCTCCTTCCACCACTCGACCACCTCCTCAGTTGAGGTCAACATTGTCCCTTACTGTCCTTACTGTAAACAGCTTGGATGGATCCCTGCTTCCCCCTCCTAAGGCACCGGACAGTTTGCGAGAACCACTTTGGTGCCGACTGAAAGTCTTTCTCCATGGCTTCTCCGAATTCCTCCCACACCCGCACCCTCAGCCTTAGCCTCTGCTACGGCCGAGGCTGCAGTCCTCTTTGCCGGTCGATACTTGCAACTGAGTCCGGAGTCTCTCGGGCTTACATAGCCCAGAAGGCCTCCTTCTTGTGTTGGACAGCTTTCCTGACCACATGTGTCCACCACAAAGTCAGAGGGTTGCCGCCCCGGTATATGGTACTCTGGTACTATGTTCACTTATTAGCATCCTTATGTTTGAACATGGTGTTTGTTATGGCCAATCTACGACTAGCACAGAAATCCAATAACAAAACACTACTCCGGGGTTATATTTGTATTAAATATACCAAGGTATTGTTGTGACAACGCAGCTTTCTCTGCAAGAAGCTAATGACTTGAGGAGAGTAGAATTGCATTGAAAGCAGACAATCATTTGGGATTTAAGAAACAGCTGCTGGGACAGAGGAGAGGCAGTCCGTTCCTCTGAACATGTGACTCACAGCCCACCATGCACGTCATGCCCACTGCCCAAAAGACAACCCACAAGATTTTATTGACCTATTTGCCAGAAATGTATTCTCTTCAGTTCTGAAGAGAGAATGGGGAAGGGGCACACCCTGAATGCCTAAAATAGGAAATGTTGTGAAATCTGCAGTTCCGAAAGCAACAGGACAATGGAGTTTCATTCATGAAATCAGAAGCAAGGTGAGACTATTTAATCATTCAACAGTGATAAGTTCAAGACTCTGGTACTGACCTTCAGGGCAGTCAATGGAACTGCCCCAACCTACCTCCAAACGTTGGTCAAGCCCAAACCAAGCATCGCTCTTCCAAGACCCAGCTCTTCACGGCTCTGGCTCCACAGGTGGAATGAACTCCCGTCTCATGTCAGGACGGCAGAGTCCCTCGCCGCTTCCGCAAGAGACTCAAGACCCACCTGTTCAGAGTCCACCTGGACTCTCCATGAACCCTCCTTCTCCTTTGTGAACCCCTAACTTGCTTAAGTCCTGACATTAATAGCTCTTAGCATGTTGGATATTCTAGCAAGTGTATATCCTTAATGTTGATAACACGCTCTTATCACAGCTACTTAAGCAGGTGACCTGGCAGTACGAAATTGTGTTATTCATCTTGTTAATATGAATGCTTGTGAACTGCTCTATTTTTATGTTTGCGTACCTCAGCGTTATGCTATTGTCTGCTTCAACTAATGTACTCCTTGTAAGTCGCTTTGGATAAAAGCGTCTGCCAAATGTCCTAAATGTAAATGTAAATGATCTGGGGATCAAAGCTAAGAATTGCCATTTTGGAGAGTTGACTGACAAGCTCATTTGTGACCGGATCATGTGTGGCATTATCAGTGACTCTTTACGTAAATCTCTGTTGAGAGACAGCGAGTTAACACTTGCCAGAGCCACTTCAATCTGTCTTATCCACGAGATGACAGAGGAGAGTAGCAAGATGCTAGCCACACAAGCCACCAGTGTTGATGCAGTAAGGCCAGTTTTGAACAGAATGCTCCAGTCAAGAGTAGTCACGCAGCTAAAAGGGAGATGTGTCCAGCGTTCGGACAACAATGTCATAATTGCAATAAACTAAACCACTACAAAAGTTGCTGCAAGTCTACACCACGGAGTCAAAGTACTTCAGGCAGAAAGACTTTCAGACAGTCTGCATGAAGTGGCAGTGGATCAGCCCACAACATACGAAGATCAAGTCAAGTCAAGTCAAGTTTATTGTCACTTCACAGTTTACAGTTTAGTATAAAGCAGTGATGTGAAATTCTTGTGTGCAATACCCGACGACAGACAGCAGTTATAGAATAAGATAAAATAAAAATAGATAAAAATAGATAAAAATAGAATAAAAAATAGAATAAAAAATAGAATAAGGAATATAAAATAAAAATAAAAAATGCAATTTATAAAATGCAAAAATCAGCACAGAAAAGAGCAATATATATATATAAATCAATGTAATAAAATATACATTGTTATATGTTATACGCCCTTGTTCAGCAGCCTGATGGCCTGACTGTGGAAGCTATCTCTAAGCCTATTTGTACGACACTTGATACTGCGGTATCGCCTGCCTGACGGTAATAGTGAGTAAAGTTCGTGGCTGGGGTGGGCAATGTCTTTTATAATTCTTCTGGCCTTGGCCACGCACCGCTGGTTGTAAATGTCCAGGAGGGAGGGGAGCTCACCTCCAACGATATACTGGGCCGTCCGCACCACCCTTTGAAGCGCTCTGCGCTCGAGTGCCGTGCAGTTCCCGTACCAGGCGGTGATACACCCTGTCAGAACACTCTCGATGGTGCCGTTGTAGAATGTTCTCAGGATGCGGGGGCCCATGCTGAATTTCTTCAGACGCCTGAGAAAATACAGGCGTTGTTGGGCCTTTTTCACCACGTGTGTGGTGTGCGTGGACCATGTGAGGTCCTCGGAGATGTGCACGCCGAGGAACTTGAAGCTGCTGACCCTCTCTACTGCAACGCCGTCGATGGAGATAGGGCTGTGCTCTCCCCTCTGCCTCCTGAAGTCCACGATCAGCTCCTTGGTCTTCTTGACGTTGAGGGCGAGGCTGTTCTCCTGGCACCACTGCTCCAGCGATCCGACCTCCTCCCTGTAGGCTGTCTCGTCGTCGCCGGCGATCAGGCCCATCACTGTCGTGTCGTCAGCAAACTTGACGATGACGTTGGAGCTGTGCATAGCCATGCAGTCGTGGGTGTAGAGGGAGTAGAGGAGAGGGCTCAGCACGCATCCCTGGGGGGCTCCCGTGTTGAGGGTCAGTGGCTCTGATGTGGTGCTGCCCATCCTCACCACCTGGCGGCGGTCCGACAGGAGGTTCAGTATCCAGCTGCACATGGATGGGGGTACGCCTAGACCTCTCAGCTTGGTGTCGAGCTTGGCAGGAACTATTGTGTTAAATGCTGAGCTGTAGTCCACAAACAGCATTCGCACATAACAGTTCTTCCCCTCCAGGTGGGAAAGGGCAGTGTGGAGGGCCATGGCAATTGCGTCGTCCGTGGATCTATTTTGACGATATGCAAATTGCCATGGGTCCAGCGTGGTAGGTAACACGGAGCAAATAAAGTCCTTGACCAACCTCTCGAAGCATTTGCTAACGATCGAGGTGAGGGCCACAGGTCTGTAGTCATTCAGGCATGTTACCTTGGTTTGTTTAGGGACAGGCACGATGGTGGATATCTTGAAGACCGCGGGGACAACAGCCTGGGACAGGGAGAGGTTGAAGATGTCTGCAAAGACTCCTGCCAACTGGTCTGCGCATGCTCTGAGGACGCGGCCCGGGATGTCGTCGGGGCCTGCCGCCTTACGGATGTTCAGCCGCTTAAAGGTGCGGCGCACATCCGCCTCCGAGATGCGCAGCTGGCTGGTCTCCCCAGTCGGTGCTGGCTTCGGCGGGCTGCCGTTTACGTCGAACCGAGCAAAAAATGTATTTAGCTCTCCTGGGAGGGAGGTAGAGGAGTTCTCTACACAACTGGTTCTCCCTCTGAAGTTCGTTATCTTCTGCAGCCCCTGCCACATACCCCTCGCATCGTGTTTCTTGAATTTATCTTCCACTCTGTCCTTATACTCCCGCTTGGCAGTGACGATGGTCTTACGGAGGTCGTAACGGGCTCTCGTATATTCCTCCGTATTCCCGGAACCAAAGGCGGCGTTACGCGCATGTAGGGCAGCGCGAACATCGCCGTTAATCCACGGTTTCTGGTTGGGATATATCCGAACCGACTTGGTCGGAACAACGTCATCTATGCACTTCTTGATGAACCCGGTGACCGACGACGCGTACTCGTTGACGTTATTGTCCGAGGCAACGCGGAACATGTGCCAGTCAGCGTGATCAAAACAATCCTGCAGCGTAGAATCTGATTGGTCCGACCAGCATTGGACCTCCCTCACAGCGATCGGTTGCTGCTTCAGTCTCTGCCTATAGGCGGGGAGTAGCTGGATAGAGCGGTGATCTGATTTGCCGAACGGTGGGCGGAGGAGGGCCTTGTAGCCATCACGGAAGGGAGTGTAGCAGTGGTCGAGGATCCGCTCGCCCCGTGTGTTGCTCTTTATGTGTTGGTAGAACTTCGGGAGAACCTTCTTCAGGTTCGCCTTGTTGAAGTCCCCCGCTACGATGAGAGCAGCCTCGGGGTGGGCCGACTCCTGTTCGCTGATAGCCCCGTACAGTTCCTTCAGCGCTGTGTCCGTGTTGGCTTGTGGGGGAATGTAAACAGCGGTCACGGTTACCGCTGTAAACTCCCGAGGTAGCCAGTATGGACGGCACATAAGCATCAGGTACTCCAGGTCCGGGGAACAGAAAGACTTGAGGGGATGTACATGACTTTGGTTGCACCAAGATCTGTTTATCATGAGACATACCCCCCCTCCGCGATCTTTACCGGAGAGAGCCTTTGTTCTGTCCGCCCGGTGTACGGAAAATCCCGTCGGCTCGATAGCTGCGTCGGTAACCCCCTCCGACATCCATGTCTCCGTAAGGCAGATAATACAATTGTCCCTAGTTTCCCGGTGGAATTGAATACGAGCCTGTAGTTCGCTTAACTTATTGTCCAGAGACTGTACATTAGCCAGTAGAATGGTGGGTAGTGGGGGGCGATCGGATCGACATCTCAGCCTGACTAGCACGCCGGCTCGCTTCCCTCGCTTCCTCCGGCGACGCTTGCGCGTAATCGTGCCCAAAATGGACGGAGATAATCCAGCTGTGACTTCGGGCGGGACGTCCGAGTCGAAAGAATGAAAAAACTCCGGTAGGCGGCGAGCGACTGTCGATCTGATCTCCCAAAGTGTGCAGAAGTTATAAGTGAACTTGCTGCTAACATCCTGAACTAAAAAAGTTGCAATAAAAAGAATAAATAACAAAAAACTGCGTCGTCGTGCGGGAGCTCGCGACACGGCAGCCATCTCGTACGGCGCGTGTGTGTGTGTGAAACGTTTTATGTGGATGATGTCGAAGTTGACTGTGTCAATTCTCATGCTAATGAGAAGGACAAAGGATTTGTCATGATAAACATAAATGGCAAGCCCACTGAAATAAAAGTCGAAACAGGGGAAAAATGCAATGTGATGTCAATGGCCACTTTCAAACAAGTGACCAATGGTGAGCAACTTGTAAAGCAGAAGAAAGCTGCAAACCTTGTTGCTTATGGGGGCACCAGAATTGAGACCAGCAGCGTAGCCACACTACCATGCTGCCTAAAGTAGCAGCACCACTCATTGCCTTTCTTCATAGTGGACAGAGAGGTGCAACCACTGCTAGGATTTTGTGCATGCATGGACATGGGTGTTGTCAAAATACATACTGGGTCTCTGGGTCTCTCCTATGGTGGCAGCATATAAGAAAAACAAGCAAGAAATCAGACTATCCATCAATCCAGGAGACCTCAACACAGCACTGAAATGGCCCCATTATCCCATGCGCAGTGTTGAGGAAGTGGCAGCACAGATGGGGCAACAGTGATCTTGGTCCTGGATGCAAAAAACTCCTGCTGACAGAAACGTCTTGACAATAAATCTTCAATGCTGACTACTTCCAGCACTCCACTTGGGCGCTACAGGTTTCTACGGATGCCATTCGGCATTAACTCCGTGAGGTCAAGTGAGGTGTTTCAGCGCTCCATGGAACACCAGTTTGCAGGCTATCCGTGCTCCGTCATCGTCGATGACATCATCATCGGAGGCCGTGGGGTAGCCGAACACGATGTTAACTTAAAGAGAGTGTTCTAACGAGTTAGAGAGATCCGCCTCAGGCTGAATCAGACTAATGCTAATTCCTCCTGGAGCAGGTAGGCCATGTAGGCCACATCTTCACAAGCGAAGGCCTAAAAGCTGACCTCTAAAACCACAGCCACCAACAAGAGGCCAGGACCCACAGACTCACTTCACTTCAGTGCTTCCTTGGCATGGTCACTTACTTCGGCAAGTACATCCCTAACCTCAGTGACATTGCAGCACCACTGAGGAAGCTGACCCAAAAGGAGACCGCATGGTGCTGGTTCCAGCAACACCAGGAGGAATTTGACCGTCTAAAGTCATGCCTTCATCAAGGAGCCAGTCACGCTTACCTGTGACGCATCGTGCTATGGCCTAGGAGCTGCATGCCTGCAGAACGGCAGACCAGTTGCGTGCATCGTGTACCCTCACGGACACGGAGACACGGTATGCTCAAATAGAGAAGGAGCTCTTGGCTGTCGTGTTTGCCTGCACTCAATTCAAGCAGTAAGTGTACGGAAAGCACACAATCGTGGAAACCGACCACCAACCTCCGGTAACTATCCTGAAGAAGCCCATTCACACGCCCCTGCCCGTCTTCAGAGAATGTTGCTCCGGTTGCAGAGTTAGAACATCAGGTGTTCTAACATCATAGAACACCTGGTGTTTAAAAAGGGCAAACATATGTATCTGGCGAAAACTCTATCGAGAGCTCCAAACACACAAGTCTCCTAGAGCCCTGCTGTAAATGAATCAAAGTCATGTCGGTGAGTTACATCTCCACAGCCCGCCTGGAGGAACTCCGAAAGGATGAGGTCCTACAAACCCTCAGTGCAGTCATTCAACGAGGATGGCCCACCAGAGATCGCCAGCTCCAGCCTGCTGCTGGAATGAGCAAGGAGCCACGCTCCTACGTCATCCAGTCCAACGGGAAGACCTACAGGGGGAATCACCGCCGCCACAACCAGGAGTGGTATGGGGTGCGGGGGTCACTACTGAGGGCCATCCAATCTCTGTACTCCCAAAGCAAGAGCTGTGTCCGGATTCTCGGTAGTAAGTCGGGCCTGTTCTCAGTGGGTGTTGGCCTCCGCCAGGGCTGCGCTTTGTCACCCATCCTGTTTGTGATTTTCTTGGACAGGATTTCAAGGCGTAGTCATGGAGGGAAGGGGTTTCAGTATGGTGGGCTCAGGATTGAATCGCTGCTGTTTGCAGATGATGTGGTCCTGTTTGCATCATCAGTATGTGACCTTCAGCACTCACTGGATCGGTTTGCTGCGGAGTGTGAAGCGGCTGGGATGAGGATCAGCACCTCCAAATCTGAGGCCGTGGTTCTTAGCAGGAAACCGGTGGATTGTCTACTCCAAGTAGGGAGGGAGTCCTTATCCCAAGTGAAGGAGTTCAAGTATCCCGGGGTCTTGTTCTCGAGTGAGGGGAGGATGGAGCGTGAGATTGACCGGATGCAGTGGGAGCGGAATTGGGTGCACTTTACCGCACCGTTGTAACCAAAAGAGAGCTGAGCCAGAAGGCAAAGCTCTCTATACATTCGTTCTTTGTTCCTACCCTCACCTATGGTCATGAACAATGGGTAATGACCGAAAGGACGAGATTGTGAATACAAGCGGCCAAAATGAGTTTCCTCAGGAGGGTGGCTGGTGTCTCCCTGAGGGATAGGGTGAGAAGCTCAGTCACTCGTGAGAGACTCGGAGTAGAGCCGCTGCTCCTTCGCGTAGAAAGGAGACAGTTGAGGTGGTTCGGGCATCTAGTAAGGATGCTTCCTGGTCGCCTCCCGAGGGAGGTTTTCCAGGCACATCCAACTGGGAAGAGACCACGGGGCAGACCAAGGTACAGTTGGGGTGATTACATCTCCACACTTGCCTGGAAACGCCTCGGGATCCCCCAGTCAGAGCTAGTCCATGTTGCCAGGGAGAGGGAAGTTTGGAGTCCCCTGCTGAAGCTGCTACCTCTGCGACCAGACCACGGATAAGAGGTAGTCGATGGATGGATGGACATTAAAAGGTAATGTTCACTGAGTATTTGCACCAAGTTCTTCATTTATGCACGTATGGTGATAGTATTATGAATAGGACAACCTGTTAAAGTGACATGTTCATCCAACTCAAATTTCTGTTAAATAGTCTCAAGTCTAACCAAGAATATCATTGTTTCCTGAAAATTGTAGAACTACATGGTAAGAAAGAAATGTTCTGTAATGATGATACATATCCAGTGCTATTTTGTTTATATAGGAGATGCGAGCTAAGGGGAAAGGATGTAGATATTTTGGTTAAATTACTGTTCTGTTTGTTCCTCATAAGCCACCGTACCCGTCAGAATGTTAGGTCTGTCATGTAGCCTCACGCAGCGCTACTGTCTGTAGCTACAGATCATCATTAAATCATATGTTGTTATCAGTGTGATCCTTTACTCACACACCTACAGACTAACATGTACAGGCTGTACCTGTTGTTCTGTAGTGTTGCAAATGTATTCATGATTTCCATACATTTTTGGTCTTCCCTTGACATCACTTTTTCCTCTGAGGGCTTTTCATTAAAGTCATTATTATACTACAATTATACTGACTGTTAAGCATGAGCTCCAATTTGGAGATATCAATTCTATTCACCACAGCAGAAGAAAGCTCCATGTCAACATCACTGCCATTGCTGCTTCCATGTAAAGGACCATTGATGACCCATCCCAACACTGTTCTAATAGCGTATGGGCCATTTCCACAACTGTTGACAATTTCCCAAGGTACCAATATCTTGGGAGCGTTGGTTCCAATCAACATGTCAACATTGGCCTTTATGCTGGGGATATGAACGGGGGATTATCCCTTATGTTCCACATTCCATTTAGTCTCAGGGTAATACTGAACAAATGATGTATTTAATGCTGTGACTTACCTGGAAACACTTGGTGGCCATAACAAGGTTTCCAGGTTCCCTTCTACTTCCTGGAGAGAAAGTAGACCACAATTCCAGGATTCATATAAAAGCAATAGACACCAGATGTCTCTTTTTGTATCTTCTGATGACCCCCTCAGCCAGGGATTCCATATAGCTGCCACCATAGCAACGGTAGAAAATGTTGCATTAATTAACATATACAAACATATAGATTCACTGAACAACAATTCAGAAAATAAAATGCACTTTTCTCATATCATATCAAAAAACGGTTTAATGCTGGAACTATCTTAACATATTGCGTTTTCCAGTGAGAACAAATGTCAGCCGTTTTGTTCACGCCTCTTGGGTGTTCAGCGTGACACAAGTGACACAGACATGGATTTCTCTGACCAGCTGGATCTGGACTCTTCTCATATTGGTATCAGTGATCAACCATACCAATAGTTGATCATGACCCCCTGAACCTTCTGGTAGGTAGAGTAGGCACCTACTAACCCATAGCTATGGGGTTGGTTATAGCAATCTGAGAACTACTGATACCGTCCACTTTATCAAGTGATATTGCTCAAAACAAGTGCCATAGGCTGTAAACAAGCTAATACAATAGTATATAATAGTATATATATACAATTAATTTTTGGTTCTGAAATGTTGACATTCAACGAATCTGTGGTTTGCAGAAACGTACAAATACCCATGTTTTCTTCTGGCAACTGGGTTGGTACTGAGCACTCAGTCTATCAGTAGTATCTTTTAATCTGTTCTCTGCCTCTGGCCCTAAATGGGGTGCTCCATATTGTGTTGAAAGTATTTTTACAGTTTTCAATCTGTATCTCTTTTCAATCTGTATCTCTTTCTATTGACTTTATTACTTCAAAATGAGGTGGTATTAAAACACTTGGAAACAAAGCATTTTTTGTGATATGCAACTTTCTGCCCCACATAAAAACCATTGGAAATATTTACAGCTACAATTTTGGCCAATTAAGGCATACTTGCTGGTGAATGGCCGCCCATAATTGCAATATATTGCAGCAAATCATCGACCGCCAAACGGCCACCCGGCTCCAAAACATTACAGTAGGTTCAGAAATAGCACAGCAAATTGCACAGAAATAGGAATGCAACCTTGAGATGACCTTTACTGATGGAGTTTTGTCAGTGCCTTGCAATAAATGTCTAGACAAGCGCTCAGGAATGGAAATTAAACATGATTAGTAAGAATGGCCAGGCAACCCGCCCGCTTTATAACCCTTATTTGTTCTTGTACGCCTTACTGCGCATATGCAGCAGAACACAATGTGAAATAATGTGAAAAAAATCGAAATGTAAAATAAATAAAGTCAAAGAAGCTGTTGAACTTGAAATCTGGGTTCTTTCGAGAAGAAAGAACATAGCACTACCTTGCTCTTCTACACCATTGGAAAAAAACACATTTATTATTAATTACCTCAAGACGTACACACACATACCTCCTTTATTCATATTGAAATTGATAATTATGAGCCATTATATATGTTTTGTTGCACACAACTGATGCTGAAGGATGTTCATCTCATATGATAATAAAAATGCGCTGGCTACCGATGACCAAATCAACACCAAACTCCAACGCATGCAAATGCAAACAAGCCATGAATAAAGTCCAGAATCATGTTCTGCCTAGCATCAGGTCATTGCATTGATAATCGGTAATCAATATTGTTCTGTTCTAAATGCATGAGAGGCTTGTAGGATAGCACAGCACACATTATGCCTGGAGGACCTTGGTTGTTCTGTAAGCTTAATTGTGGTCATTTAGCGGAAAAAGCCACTTCATCCAAAGCCACTTGCAAGCCGGTTTACTATCAACATTGGAGTACCTACACAAAGTGCTGTGACCTGAAGTCAAATAAACCAACAACCTTTTTGAGTGGGCAGGTCAGGTTTCTAATAGGAGAACATCACAAGCCAAAGCAACATGATGCGTGATGCTAAAGAGTAAAACACAACACAGTGCATATGTTTGTTGAGATGTTCTCAGAAGAAGTGGGGTTGAGTTTGTTTGTTATTTTAGGCAGTGATTGTTAATATTGTATGGATCTAGGTCTTTCTTTCATGCTGACCACTCATTGTCATTATAACTATTGTTGTGTCTTGGGTTCTTGGGTAATTGAAACCATTACAATGTCCTGACGGAGCTGTCAATGGGGCTTGAAGATCCCTCCAGGATCCTCTGTGATAAGGACCAGCAGGAGGGGTCTCTAGGGAGATCCCTCCAGGATCCTCTGTGATAAGGACCAGCAGGAAGGGTCTCTAGGGAGATCCCTCCAGGATCCTCTGTGATAAGGACCAGCAGGAAGGGTCTCTAGGGAGATCCCTCCAGGATCCTCTGTGATAAGGACCAGCAGGAAGGGTCTCTAGGGAGATCCCTCCAGGATACTCTGTGATAAGGACCAGCAGGAAGGGTCTCTAGGGAGATCCCTCTATGATCCTCTGTGATAAGGACCAGCAGGAAGGGTCTCTAGGGAGATCCCTCCAGGATCCTCTGTGATAAGGACCAGCAGGAAGGGTCTCTAGGGAGATCCCTCTATGATCCTCTGTGATAAGGACCAGCAGGAAGGGTCTCTAGGGAGATCCCACCAGGATCCTCTGTGATAAGGACCAGCAGGAAGGGTCTCTAGGGAGATCCCACCAGGATCCTCTGTGATAAGGACCAGCAGGAAGGGTCTCTAGGGCCAGTCACCTTGGAGGAATTCAAAGAAAAGGTCCAGTGCTGAATGTGCTTGTCTCAGACAGTCGCAGACAGAAAGAAAAAGTGATCATGACATAGCAGTAGAATGTGCTCGTGGGTGAACAAAAGTAATTGTTGAATAAGAGTCGGTGCTGAACCAAAACCAGCAATATGACTCAGCCCCACTGATTTGATCTAACCTGCTAATCGTGAATAACGATTAGTTCAGATGTAACCATTACACGTTTGTTTTTAACAGTATTTGCTCAAGCCGCTCATCTGCAATAAGAAGGGAGGGCTAGGCCAGGGAGATGGCGGATTGCAGATGGGTAATTTCTAAAATCAATATCATTTTTATTACCTATCTCCTGCTGCCATTCACTAATTGTCTTTGAACATGAAGTGCATGTGTGTTGTTTTCTTAGCACCTGTGTGCACAGAAGAGAGTGACGCATGGTGTCTGCTATCTCCATACTCTCTCTACCTCTCCGACACCACCTCCATCCATCATGGGGCACACAATGCACACAATGCTATTTTCATAATTGCTCTCCCTGCACACACACACACACACACACACACACACACACACACACACACATACATACACACACACACACACACACACACACACACACACACACACACACACACACACACACACACACACACACACACACACACACACACACACACACACACACACACACACACACACACACACACACACACACACACAAGCCTTAGTGCTCTGGATCCGAGATTAGGCTCCCTCAAGGAATAAAAATGACGATGTTTGGAGGTGGGTTGACAGCAACAAAACCCCCTCCCTGCCACTATACCTGGACAGGTACACCCTAAAAGGAGGAACGAACCCTGTGACCCCCTGTCTTTAAAAAGGGCTTTCAGGTTTGATTTAGGTGGGGCAGTGCATCAGTATGGACACACCTGGTCAAGTAAATATACATTGACCATGCTGGTGCTACGACAGACAGAAATTAAAGCAACCTCATTTTAAAACTATAGGAACAGGAAGTTACTGTTGAAAGGATCCATTCTGGGGCACGGCTCAGTCTGTTGGGACTTGGCTTGGGAACAAGAAGGTCGCCGGTTCAAGTCCCCGAACACCTGGGCACTGCCATTTTCCATTGAGCGTATTTGACCAGGTATGCAAATTGTGATATTTGAATCAGTCATAATGCAAAACAGCTGTTTTTGTTTGTTTCATTTAGGATTGAGTCTCATAAGGAAGTCAAGTCAAGTCAGTTTATTGTCACTTCACAGTTTACACAAGTATAAAGCAGTGAGTGAAAATTGTATGTGCAATACCCGACGACAGACAGCAGTTATAAAAATAAGATCAAATAAAAACAGAATAGAATAAAAGAAGTAAAAAAAGTACAAAACTGTATATAGTTAAATATATAAAAGTAAAAATGAAATTGATAATATGCAATATATCAGCAAAGAAAAAGAGCAATATGTATATATAAATGAATGTATTAAAATATACATTGTTATATGCTATACGCCATTGTTCAGCAGCCTGATGGCCTGACTGTGAAGCTATCTCTAAGCCTATTTGTACGGTACACTTGATACTGCGGTATCACCTGCCTGACGGTAACAGTGAGTACAGTTCGTGGCTGGGGTGGGCAATGTCTTTTATGATGCGTTTGGCCTTGGCCACGCACCGCTGGTTGTATATATCCAGGAGGGAGGGGAGCTCACCTCCAACGATATACTGGGCCGTCCGCACCACCCTTTGAAGCGCTCTGCGCTCGAGTGCGGTGCAGTTACCGTACCGGGCGGTGATACATCCAGAAGGTAATGCTCTTAAGTTAATGTTGGACTTCAGTATACAAGTATAATGTATACGGTATACTAATTCAGTATATCAGGTCACCACATGTAGGCTTACATGGTTTTGTTGCCAATGCAAAGGATAATTATTAAAAATTGTTTTAATGTTTTTTTATTTAATGTTTTAAAGCTTCAGTAATGTAATTATACATACTGGAGGTTTACTTCCCAATGCTAAAAGCTAATTTGTTAATTCTAGTAACACCCAGATAGCAGCAGTAATACAAAAGTAGATGATGGTCTCCATGAATGCCCTGCACAAAGTCTAACTTGCAAGCAAGTTATACTTTGTGTTGAGAGGAGCAACTTCTGCTACCAAAGGACAGCAGCTGTGTCTGAAACCGTAACATATTGGATGGATAACAGGGAACATAATGAAGTTGTCTCTGGAGACTTTGATAATTTCATGAAAGAAATCAATATAGCTAAACATGTTGACAATCTTGCTCCCACATATTTTAGTGTTATTTCAAAATGTCATTATAAGATAATCATCAATAAAATCAATCTTACTAATCCTGGGCTGGTGGTTGGGGAAGCAGCAAACACTTGGTGAGGTACCATGTTGCATTCACAGAAGTGGATGTAGTCTGTTATGCAATAAAGATCAGGGCTGCCACTCACAGTGGCACAATATGTCTCCTATTGTGTTCATGCTTAGTTGTGATACTGAATGTATGGGTCTGTCTGATGTCCATCTGCCTTAACCCTGCTAAAGTAGTAAAAGGTCGATTTGGCCTCCGGTGTTTTGATTAAGGCAAAAGCCTTATCCCACACGCACAGTGGCTTACTGCTTCTAATCTTCAAGAATTACTACATTTACATGAATGTAAATATATGACCTTGAAGCAGAGCTTTGAGTTTAAGTGTAATGCAATGGTATGCCTTCTTGTGCAGGCTGAGCTAGTTAATAGCCTGGTGTGGTTTAATACCAACAGATCATCTCAGGGGTATAAGGGGATTAGATTAGAATCGATTAGATTAGATTAGATTCAAATTTATTGTCAGTGTACAGCACAAGTACAGTACAGCGAAAACGATTTGGCATCTAACCAGAGAGCAAATGTTGCAGTAAATTGCATGGTAATATATCATTTACAGTTCACAGTTGCTAAAAGACATATGTGTATAATAAAGGTATATATATATATATACACAGGTAAGTATACAAATATTTAACAGGTAGTGATCAGGGGTATGCAATTCTGAAAAACAGGATAAATATATATAAATGTATATACAGTAGGGAATGAGCAGGGATGCAGTTGTATCAACAGTTGAAGATTAAAATGTATACGGCAGGTACAGTAAAAATGTAAAAATGAACACGCTATCATACAGGTATATTATCAATACATATGTAAACTATAGGTAGAGATAGCTAGTTATGATAACAGTGCAAGGCAGTCGAAGACATTGATGGTGATGTATTATTATTATAGGATATATTGAGCAGAGGTGGGGGGCAGCAGTGGGGGGTGGGGGCTGTCTTCGTGGTTCAGAGCTCAGAGAGATGACAGCTGAGGGGAAGAAGCTGTTCCTAAGCTGCTTGACTTGGAACTGAGGTTTCTATAGCGCCTCCCGGAGGGGAGGAGGGCACACAGTCCATGGTTGGGGTGAGAGGGTCTTTCAGTATTTGTTGTGCCTTCCTCAGACCGTTTGTGGTGGGTGGTGTTAATTGCAGGGAGGGGTAATCCAACGATGCGGTTTTCTCCACCCTCTGCAGCGCTCTCCGGTCTGAAAGAGTGTAGTTTTCGTACCGCACTGTGATGCAGTTGGTGAGGATGCTTTCGATGGCACACCGGTACAAGTTCACCAGAATCTGAGGTGACAGGTGGGCTTTCCTCAGTCTCCTCAGGAAGAAGAGAGGCTGGTGAGCCTTCTTTACCAGTGAGGCCGTGTTGAGGGAACAGGAGAGGTCCTTGGAGATGTGGACCCCCAGGAATTTGAAGCTGGGACACGCTCGACCTCCGCTCTGTTGATGAGGATGGGGGCGTGTGCGCCAGCTCTGGTCTTCCACGAAGCAAATGCAAATAGATTTGAATCAGTCATAATGTAAAACAGCTATTTTTGTTAGTTTAATTTAGGATTGAGTCTCCTAATGAAGGTAATGCTCTTAAGTTAATGTTGGACTTCAGTATACAAGTATAATGTATACGGTACACTAATTCAGTATATCAGGTCACCACATGTAGGCCTACATGGTTGTATTGCCAATGCAAAGGATATTCAAAATAGTTTTATTGTTTTTTTATTCAATGTTTTAAAGCTTCAGTATTGTAATTGTACATACTGGAGGTTTACTTCCCAATGCTAAAAGCTAATTTGTTAATTCTAGAAGCACCCAGATAGCAGCAGTAATAAATAAGTAGATGATGGTCTCTGATCTCTAATCATCAATAAAATCAATCTTACTAATCCTGGGCTGGTGGTTGGGGAAGCAGCAAACACTTGGTGAGGTACCATGTTGCATTCACAGAAGTGGATGTAGTCTGTTATGCAATAAAGATCAGGGCTGCCACTCACAGTGGCACAATATGTCTCCTATTGTGTTCATGCTTAGTTGTGATACTGAATGTATGGGTCTGTCTGATGTCCATCTGCCTTAAACCTGCTAAAGTAGTAAAAGGTCGATTTGGCCTCCGGTGTTTTGATTAAGGCAAAAGCCTTATCCCACACGCACAGTGGCTTACTGCTTCTAATCTTCAAGAATTACTACATTTACATGAATGTAAATATATGACCTTGAAGCAGAGCTTTGAGTTTAAGTGTAATGCAATGGTATGCCTTCTTGTGCAGGCTGAGCTAGTTAATAGCCTGGTGTGGTTTAATACCAATAGATCATCTCTGTTGTGCCCCCACGCTCTAATCGATCCCAGGTGTTGCCCATCGTAATCAGGCCAGCTGAGGCTAATGAACACCTGGGATTCACCCTACTTAAGGCTGTCGCAGACCGACGTCGGGGCTTGACCACTGCGCACCTTACTGAGAACCATCCTGACGAAGACCGACGTTAGGGCGAGACCGTTGGGAACCATCTTTCGAAGACCGACGGCGGGGGCGAGTTCACTGAGAACCTTATGGCTCCCTCCTGCTCGTCTCGTCTTCTGGGTTCTCTGGCACATTTGGCTCGTCGGTCTCGTTGGTTCCTAACGGAATGGTCAAGCCTAAAATGAGCCAAGCCGGAAACCCAGAAGCAGGGAGCGGGACACCATCCGAGTTACGCCCAGGCTAACTGCTTGTGTCTCAAGCTCCCAGGCTAGCTCCCTTTTTCTCCAGTTCCTAGCTTCTAGGATAGCTCCCTGTGTCTCCAGTTCCTAGCTTCCAGGCTAGCTCCTTGTATCTCCAGCTCCTAGCTCCCAGGCTCGCTCCCTGTGTCTCCAGTTCCTAGCTCCCAGGCTAGCTCCCTGTGTCTCCAGTTCCTAGCTCCCAGGCTAGCTCCCTGTTTCTCCAGTTCCTAGTTTCCAGGCAAGCTCCTTGTGTCTCCAGCTCCTAGCGTCCAGGCTAGCTCCCTGTGTCTCCAGTTCCTAGCTCCCAGGCTAGCTCCCTGTGTCTCTAGCTCCTAGTTTCCAGGCTAGCTCCCCATGTCTCTAGCTCCTAGCTTCCAGGCTAACTCCTCGTGTCTCTAGCTCCCTTGCTCCAAGGCTAGCTCTGTGTCTGCTCCGTGGCTACACCAGCACCTCGTGGTTCCAAGCCCATAATTTCCCGGGCTGGTTCCCCTCTGCTCCATGGCTACACCTGCCCTCGAGGACCCCACCAGCACCTCGTGGTTCCGAGCCCATCGTTTCCCGGGCTGAATCCACATCTGCTCCGTGGCTACACCTGCCCTCGAGGACTACACCAGCACCTTGGTGGTTCCGAGCCCATTGTTTTCCGGGCTGGTTCCCCTCTGCTCCATGGCTACACCTGCCCTCGAGGACCCCACCAGCTCCTGGTGGTTCCGAGCCCATCGTTTGCTGGGCTGGTTCCCCTGTGCTCCGTGGCTACACCTCTCCCCGAGGACCCCACCTGCTCCCGAGGACCCCTTCTTATCTCGCGGACCCCTCTCTCCCGAAGACCGACGTCGGGGGCGAGATCATTGAGATCCTGAGAAGCCGGGGCTCGGGCGGTCGTCCGGTGTCTCCTCTCAGGGGGGGGGGGTACTGTTGTGCCCCCACGCTCTAATCGATCCCAGGTGTTGCCCATCGTAATCAGGCCAGCTGAGGCTAATGAACACCTGGGATTCACCCTACTTAAGGCTGTCGCAGACCGACGTCGGGGCTTGACCACTGCGCACCTTACCGAGAACCATCCTGACGAAGACCGACGTTAGGGCGAGACCGTTGGGAACCATCTTTCGAAGACCGACGGCGGGGGCGAGTTCACTGAGAACCTTATGGCTCCCTCCTGCTCGTCTCGTCTTCTGGGTTCTCTGGCACATTTGGCTCGTCGGTCTCGTTGGTTCCTAACGGAATGGTCAAGCCTAAAATGAGCCAAGCCGGAAACCCAGAAGCAGGGAGCGGGACACCATCCGAGTTACGCCCAGGCTAACTGCTTGTGTCTCAAGCTCCCAGGCTAGCTCCCTTTTTCTCCAGTTCCTAGCTTCTAGGATAGCTCCCTGTGTCTCCAGTTCCTAGCTTCCAGGCTAGCTCCTTGTATCTCCAGCTCCTAGCTCCCAGGCTCGCTCCCTGTGTCTCCAGTTCCTAGCTCCCAGGCTAGCTCCCTGTGTCTCCAGTTCCTAGCTCCCAGGCTAGCTCCCTGTTTCTCCAGTTCCTAGTTTCCAGGCAAGCTCCTTGTGTCTCCAGCTCCTAGCGTCCAGGCTAGCTCCCTGTGTCTCCAGTTCCTAGCTCCCAGGCTAGCTCCCTGTGTCTCTAGCTCCTAGTTTCCAGGCTAGCTCCCCATGTCTCTAGCTCCTAGCTTCCAGGCTAACTCCTCGTGTCTCTAGCTCCCTTGCTCCAAGGCTAGCTCTGTGTCTGCTCCGTGGCTACACCAGCACCTCGTGGTTCCAAGCCCATAATTTCCCGGGCTGGTTCCCCTCTGCTCCATGGCTACACCTGCCCTCGAGGACCCCACCAGCACCTCGTGGTTCCGAGCCCATCGTTTCCCGGGCTGAATCCACATCTGCTCCGTGGCTACACCTGCCCTCGAGGACTACACCAGCACCTTGGTGGTTCCGAGCCCATTGTTTTCCGGGCTGGTTCCCCTCTGCTCCATGGCTACACCTGCCCTCGAGGACCCCACCAGCTCCTGGTGGTTCCGAGCCCATCGTTTGCTGGGCTGGTTCCCCTGTGCTCCGTGGCTACACCTCTCCCCGAGGACCCCACCTGCTCCCGAGGACCCCTTCTTATCTCGCGGACCCCTCTCTCCCGAAGACCGACGTCGGGGGCGAGATCATTGAGATCCTGAGAAGCCGGGGCTCGGGCGGTCGTCCGGTGTCTCCTCTCAGGGGGGGGGGTACTGTTGTGCCCCCACGCTCTAATCAATCCTAGGTGTTGCCCATCATAATCTGGCTGGATGAGGCTAATGAACACCTGGGACTTACCCTACTTAAGGCTGACGCAGACCGACGTCGGGGCTTGACCATTGGGAACCATCTGCCGAAGACCGACGTCGGGGGTGAGTTCACTGAGAACTATATGGCTCCCTCCTGCTCAAGTACTCGTCCAACTCCCCCCCCCCCCCCTGCCCCAAGGACCCTCTCTGCGTTCCTCGTAACCTCGTAACCTATCCAATCCTACCCGGTTCTTTATTGGATTTTTTCAGTAAAGCCATTATCCATTGTTTTGGGTGTCCTGTCTCTTCTTCTGGGCACATTTGGCTCGTCGGTCTCGTTGGGTCCTAACAATCTCAGGGGTATAAGGGGATTAGAATTTAGAGTGCAAATGTTGCAGTAAAGTGCATGGTAATATATCATTTACAGTTGCTAAAAGACAATCTACTAGGTATAAAATCAGTTATAAGATTACTTATAGAATAAGTATGAGATATGTGCATAATAAAGGTATAAATACTGTGAGCGCCCACGCTCAAGAAAACACAAAAATGGCTTGTTTTTGAGGTTTAACAAAAAATGTCCTTTTATTTAGCTATAAATGGTTGGTTAGGGTAAGGGATGAAAACTAACAAAAACTTGGTCTTCGGCGTTTCACGCCTGGTCAGCGGTCTTCTCACCCTCTGCCGGCTTCCCAAGCTCCTTGGTGAGCCTGCTTCTCCTCTACTCCTGGTCACAAACAAACAGTAGTACAGCAGGTAACTAAATGGCTAGACCTCTCAGCAGCGAGGTCTCACTCCGTTCACCTCTCTCTCTCTCTCTCTCTCTCTCTCTCTCTCTCTCTCTCTCTCTCTCTCTCTCTCTCTCTCTCTCTCTCTCTCAAACAACCCTCTACCTGTGTTTTTAAGCTCCTGGTTTACTCGGGTGCTTATTGTTTCCAGCTAGGGGTTTCAATCAGGAATCTCATTCACCTTCCCACTCTCATGTTATTCTCCCCCAGGTCCTAAAGCCCTCCATGTATCTCCCTTGAGAGATATATGCCCCCAATAACGTTACCGAAGGTAATTCTCCTCCTGTTGGCTCTGGTGGGACCACAATATATACAGGTAAGTATACAAATATTTAACAGGTAGTGATCAGGGGAATGCAATTATGAAGAACAGGATAAATATATATATAAATGTATATACAGCAGGTAGTGGGCAGGGATATGCAGTTGTATCAACAGTTGGTTCAAATTTATTAAAATAATAGTAAATAATTGATAATATACAGCAGGTACAGTGGTACCTAGTGCGCCAGCTCTTCCTGAAGTCCACGATGAGCTCCTTGGTATTCTTGGTGTTGAGGGCCAGGTTGTTGTCAGTGCACCACGCCACCAGGTTCTGGTCCTCATCCCTGTAGGCTGCCTCATTGTTGTTGGGTCTGTTGGTTCGGACGTCTAATAACCAGTCATCTCTCCATCAGACTATTTAAAGATAGTGGTGATGAACACTTTTGGTTTCTTTAGTTTGAACAAACAACCTTGTCCAGAGTCAGATCATCATCATCAAAAATCATGAAGAATCCATTCTGACATGTTCCCTCAGCTAACCACCTCTCTCTGTTTCTAAGAAGGTTCTCGCATAAATTAGAATTACTGACGTGGCAGACAGTCAATCTATTCTGCAGCTCTGCAAACCTTTTGTATAATTTTTGCAGAGCTAATGCATCTTGTTTACTGGAAGCAATATATGCTGGATTGGTCTTCATAGTGGATCTAATCCCTGAAATCTACAGATGTGCTGTTGTATATTGTAGTTTGTTGATGATTTTAGTGAAGGAGAACACAAAATGAGAGGAAGCTATTGACCACTGCAGGGCTCTTCAAGCAGACCCATACAAAAAAACAATCCACTGTTTGATCTGCTTAGTTTACACACTGAAGAAGAATATTCGTATGTTCAGAGCATGGTCCATGAGGCCCAGACAGATGAGGTGTGGATTGATCTACGTTGGCTGGCTGGCTGGTGGCTGTGGATGGATGGGGAAACAGATGATGGTGTCTACATGCCTAGGTTGATGTTTTCACAATATTATAGGCTACTACCATTTTATTGTCAGCAGGTTACCATATTGTTACCAAAATATTACTGCCCTATTATTAAATAGATTTGCCTTGTTGCCAACTTGCCACATACATTTCAGTCTGATATTACCCAGATATACCTATTGTAAATACCAAGCTATTGACTTCCATTGTCTACCGTAGCAGCTTCAGCAGGGTACTCCAAACTTCCTTCTCCATGACAAGATTTACCAACTCTGACTGGGGGAACCTGAGGGGTTCCCAGGCCAGCGTGGAGATGTAATCACCCCACCTGTACCTCGGTCTGCCCCGTGGTCTCCTCCCACCTGTACCTCGGTCTGCCCCGTGGTCTCCTCCCAGCTGGATATGCCTGGAAAACCTCCCACAGGAGGCGACCAGAAGACATCCTTACTAGATGCCTGAACGACCTCAACTGGCTTCTTTCTACGTGAAGGAGAAGCAGCTCTACTCCGAGTCTCTCACGAGTGACCAAGCTTCTCAGCCTATCTCCCTAAGGTAGATGCCAGCCACCCTCCTGAGGAAACTCATTTTGGCCGCTTGTATTCGCAATCTCGTCCTTTCGCTGCACCTATTCCCTGGTCAATCTCATGCTCCATCGTCCCCTCACTCGAGAATCCACCACAGTATTTCCCGGGGGACCCGGTCATATGCCTTCTCCAATCCAAAAAGCACATGTAGACCGGTTGGGAATACTCCCAAGCTCCCTCCACGAATTCTTGCAAGAGGGAATAGCTGGTCCGTTGTCCCACGACCAGGCCGGAATCCGCATTGTTACCTTCTATCAGGTTCGACCATCGGCCAAACCCTCCTTTCCAGCACCTTGGAGTAGACTTTCCCAGGGAGGCGAAGTAAAGTGATACCCGTGTAATTGGCACACACCCCCTTTTTGAACAAGGGTACTACCACCCCTTTTTGCCACTCTTGCCCCTCAACACCCAGAGCCTTCAGCATTTCTAGATGGATCTCATCAACCCCTGGGGCCATCATCTTTCAGCTCTGCCTCTACCGTAGAGGGTGGGTTAGTTTGGTTAAGGAGTTCCTCTAAGTGCTCCTTCCACCACTCGACCACCTCCTCAGTTGAGGTCAACATTGTCCCTTACTGTCCTTACTGTAAACAGCTTGGATGGATCCCTGCTTCCCCCTCCTAAGGCACCGGACAGTTTGCGAGAACCACTTTGGTGCCGACTGAAAGTCTTTCTCCATGGCTTCTCCGAATTCCTCCCACACCCGCACCCTCAGCCTTAGCCTCTGCTACGGCCGAGGCTGCAGTCCTCTTTGCCGGTCGATACTTGCAACTGAGTCCGGAGTCTCTCGGGCTTACATAGCCCAGAAGGCCTCCTTCTTGTGTTGGACAGCTTTCCTGACCACATGTGTCCACCACAAAGTCAGAGGGTTGCCGCCCCGGTATATGGTACTCTGGTACTATGTTCACTTATTAGCATCCTTATGTTTGAACATGGTGTTTGTTATGGCCAATCTACGACTAGCACAGAAATCCAATAACAAAACACTACTCCGGGGTTATATTTGTATTAAATATACCAAGGTATTGTTGTGACAACGCAGCTTTCTCTGCAAGAAGCTAATGACTTGAGGAGAGTAGAATTGCATTGAAAGCAGACAATCATTTGGGATTTAAGAAACAGCTGCTGGGACAGAGGAGAGGCAGTCCGTTCCTCTGAACATGTGACTCACAGCCCACCATGCACGTCATGCCCACTGCCCAAAAGACAACCCACAAGATTTTATTGACCTATTTGCCAGAAATGTATTCTCTTCAGTTCTGAAGAGAGAATGGGGAAGGGGCACACCCTGAATGCCTAAAATAGGAAATGTTGTGAAATCTGCAGTTCCGAAAGCAACAGGACAATGGAGTTTCATTCATGAAATCAGAAGCAAGGTGAGACTATTTAATCATTCAACAGTGATAAGTTCAAGACTCTGGTACTGACCTTCAGGGCAGTCAATGGAACTGCCCCAACCTACCTCCAAACGTTGGTCAAGCCCAAACCAAGCATCGCTCTTCCAAGACCCAGCTCTTCACGGCTCTGGCTCCACAGGTGGAATGAACTCCCGTCTCATGTCAGGACGGCAGAGTCCCTCGCCGCTTCCGCAAGAGACTCAAGACCCACCTGTTCAGAGTCCACCTGGACTCTCCATGAACCCTCCTTCTCCTTTGTGAACCCCTAACTTGCTTAAGTCCTGACATTAATAGCTCTTAGCATGTTGGATATTCTAGCAAGTGTATATCCTTAATGTTGATAACACGCTCTTATCACAGCTACTTAAGCAGGTGACCTGGCAGTACGAAATTGTGTTATTCATCTTGTTAATATGAATGCTTGTGAACTGCTCTATTTTTATGTTTGCGTACCTCAGCGTTATGCTATTGTCTGCTTCAACTAATGTACTCCTTGTAAGTCGCTTTGGATAAAAGCGTCTGCCAAATGTCCTAAATGTAAATGTAAATGATCTGGGGATCAAAGCTAAGAATTGCCATTTTGGAGAGTTGACTGACAAGCTCATTTGTGACCGGATCATGTGTGGCATTATCAGTGACTCTTTACGTAAATCTCTGTTGAGAGACAGCGAGTTAACACTTGCCAGAGCCACTTCAATCTGTCTTATCCACGAGATGACAGAGGAGAGTAGCAAGATGCTAGCCACACAAGCCACCAGTGTTGATGCAGTAAGGCCAGTTTTGAACAGAATGCTCCAGTCAAGAGTAGTCACGCAGCTAAAAGGGAGATGTGTCCAGCGTTCGGACAACAATGTCATAATTGCAATAAACTAAACCACTACAAAAGTTGCTGCAAGTCTACACCACGGAGTCAAAGTACTTCAGGCAGAAAGACTTTCAGACAGTCTGCATGAAGTGGCAGTGGATCAGCCCACAACATACGAAGATCAAGTCAAGTCAAGTCAAGTTTATTGTCACTTCACAGTTTACAGTTTAGTATAAAGCAGTGATGTGAAATTCTTGTGTGCAATACCCGACGACAGACAGCAGTTATAGAATAAGATAAAATAAAAATAGATAAAAATAGATAAAAATAGAATAAAAAATAGAATAAAAAATAGAATAAGGAATATAAAATAAAAATAAAAAATGCAATTTATAAAATGCAAAAATCAGCACAGAAAAGAGCAATATATATATATAAATCAATGTAATAAAATATACATTGTTATATGTTATACGCCCTTGTTCAGCAGCCTGATGGCCTGACTGTGGAAGCTATCTCTAAGCCTATTTGTACGACACTTGATACTGCGGTATCGCCTGCCTGACGGTAATAGTGAGTAAAGTTCGTGGCTGGGGTGGGCAATGTCTTTTATAATTCTTCTGGCCTTGGCCACGCACCGCTGGTTGTAAATGTCCAGGAGGGAGGGGAGCTCACCTCCAACGATATACTGGGCCGTCCGCACCACCCTTTGAAGCGCTCTGCGCTCGAGTGCCGTGCAGTTCCCGTACCAGGCGGTGATACACCCTGTCAGAACACTCTCGATGGTGCCGTTGTAGAATGTTCTCAGGATGCGGGGGCCCATGCTGAATTTCTTCAGACGCCTGAGAAAATACAGGCGTTGTTGGGCCTTTTTCACCACGTGTGTGGTGTGCGTGGACCATGTGAGGTCCTCGGAGATGTGCACGCCGAGGAACTTGAAGCTGCTGACCCTCTCTACTGCAACGCCGTCGATGGAGATAGGGCTGTGCTCTCCCCTCTGCCTCCTGAAGTCCACGATCAGCTCCTTGGTCTTCTTGACGTTGAGGGCGAGGCTGTTCTCCTGGCACCACTGCTCCAGCGATCCGACCTCCTCCCTGTAGGCTGTCTCGTCGTCGCCGGCGATCAGGCCCATCACTGTCGTGTCGTCAGCAAACTTGACGATGACGTTGGAGCTGTGCATAGCCATGCAGTCGTGGGTGTAGAGGGAGTAGAGGAGAGGGCTCAGCACGCATCCCTGGGGGGCTCCCGTGTTGAGGGTCAGTGGCTCTGATGTGGTGCTGCCCATCCTCACCACCTGGCGGCGGTCCGACAGGAGGTTCAGTATCCAGCTGCACATGGATGGGGGTACGCCTAGACCTCTCAGCTTGGTGTCGAGCTTGGCAGGAACTATTGTGTTAAATGCTGAGCTGTAGTCCACAAACAGCATTCGCACATAACAGTTCTTCCCCTCCAGGTGGGAAAGGGCAGTGTGGAGGGCCATGGCAATTGCGTCGTCCGTGGATCTATTTTGACGATATGCAAATTGCCATGGGTCCAGCGTGGTAGGTAACACGGAGCAAATAAAGTCCTTGACCAACCTCTCGAAGCATTTGCTAACGATCGAGGTGAGGGCCACAGGTCTGTAGTCATTCAGGCATGTTACCTTGGTTTGTTTAGGGACAGGCACGATGGTGGATATCTTGAAGACCGCGGGGACAACAGCCTGGGACAGGGAGAGGTTGAAGATGTCTGCAAAGACTCCTGCCAACTGGTCTGCGCATGCTCTGAGGACGCGGCCCGGGATGTCGTCGGGGCCTGCCGCCTTACGGATGTTCAGCCGCTTAAAGGTGCGGCGCACATCCGCCTCCGAGATGCGCAGCTGGCTGGTCTCCCCAGTCGGTGCTGGCTTCGGCGGGCTGCCGTTTACGTCGAACCGAGCAAAAAATGTATTTAGCTCTCCTGGGAGGGAGGTAGAGGAGTTCTCTACACAACTGGTTCTCCCTCTGAAGTTCGTTATCTTCTGCAGCCCCTGCCACATACCCCTCGCATCGTGTTTCTTGAATTTATCTTCCACTCTGTCCTTATACTCCCGCTTGGCAGTGACGATGGTCTTACGGAGGTCGTAACGGGCTCTCGTATATTCCTCCGTATTCCCGGAACCAAAGGCGGCGTTACGCGCATGTAGGGCAGCGCGAACATCGCCGTTAATCCACGGTTTCTGGTTGGGATATATCCGAACCGACTTGGTCGGAACAACGTCATCTATGCACTTCTTGATGAACCCGGTGACCGACGACGCGTACTCGTTGACGTTATTGTCCGAGGCAACGCGGAACATGTGCCAGTCAGCGTGATCAAAACAATCCTGCAGCGTAGAATCTGATTGGTCCGACCAGCATTGGACCTCCCTCACAGCGATCGGTTGCTGCTTCAGTCTCTGCCTATAGGCGGGGAGTAGCTGGATAGAGCGGTGATCTGATTTGCCGAACGGTGGGCGGAGGAGGGCCTTGTAGCCATCACGGAAGGGAGTGTAGCAGTGGTCGAGGATCCGCTCGCCCCGTGTGTTGCTCTTTATGTGTTGGTAGAACTTCGGGAGAACCTTCTTCAGGTTCGCCTTGTTGAAGTCCCCCGCTACGATGAGAGCAGCCTCGGGGTGGGCCGACTCCTGTTCGCTGATAGCCCCGTACAGTTCCTTCAGCGCTGTGTCCGTGTTGGCTTGTGGGGGAATGTAAACAGCGGTCACGGTTACCGCTGTAAACTCCCGAGGTAGCCAGTATGGACGGCACATAAGCATCAGGTACTCCAGGTCCGGGGAACAGAAAGACTTGAGGGGATGTACATGACTTTGGTTGCACCAAGATCTGTTTATCATGAGACATACCCCCCCTCCGCGATCTTTACCGGAGAGAGCCTTTGTTCTGTCCGCCCGGTGTACGGAAAATCCCGTCGGCTCGATAGCTGCGTCGGTAACCCCCTCCGACATCCATGTCTCCGTAAGGCAGATAATACAATTGTCCCTAGTTTCCCGGTGGAATTGAATACGAGCCTGTAGTTCGCTTAACTTATTGTCCAGAGACTGTACATTAGCCAGTAGAATGGTGGGTAGTGGGGGGCGATCGGATCGACATCTCAGCCTGACTAGCACGCCGGCTCGCTTCCCTCGCTTCCTCCGGCGACGCTTGCGCGTAATCGTGCCCAAAATGGACGGAGATAATCCAGCTGTGACTTCGGGCGGGACGTCCGAGTCGAAAGAATGAAAAAACTCCGGTAGGCGGCGAGCGACTGTCGATCTGATCTCCCAAAGTGTGCAGAAGTTATAAGTGAACTTGCTGCTAACATCCTGAACTAAAAAAGTTGCAATAAAAAGAATAAATAACAAAAAACTGCGTCGTCGTGCGGGAGCTCGCGACACGGCAGCCATCTCGTACGGCGCGTGTGTGTGTGTGAAACGTTTTATGTGGATGATGTCGAAGTTGACTGTGTCAATTCTCATGCTAATGAGAAGGACAAAGGATTTGTCATGATAAACATAAATGGCAAGCCCACTGAAATAAAAGTCGAAACAGGGGAAAAATGCAATGTGATGTCAATGGCCACTTTCAAACAAGTGACCAATGGTGAGCAACTTGTAAAGCAGAAGAAAGCTGCAAACCTTGTTGCTTATGGGGGCACCAGAATTGAGACCAGCAGCGTAGCCACACTACCATGCTGCCTAAAGTAGCAGCACCACTCATTGCCTTTCTTCATAGTGGACAGAGAGGTGCAACCACTGCTAGGATTTTGTGCATGCATGGACATGGGTGTTGTCAAAATACATACTGGGTCTCTGGGTCTCTCCTATGGTGGCAGCATATAAGAAAAACAAGCAAGAAATCAGACTATCCATCAATCCAGGAGACCTCAACACAGCACTGAAATGGCCCCATTATCCCATGCGCAGTGTTGAGGAAGTGGCAGCACAGATGGGGCAACAGTGATCTTGGTCCTGGATGCAAAAAACTCCTGCTGACAGAAACGTCTTGACAATAAATCTTCAATGCTGACTACTTCCAGCACTCCACTTGGGCGCTACAGGTTTCTACGGATGCCATTCGGCATTAACTCCGTGAGGTCAAGTGAGGTGTTTCAGCGCTCCATGGAACACCAGTTTGCAGGCTATCCGTGCTCCGTCATCGTCGATGACATCATCATCGGAGGCCGTGGGGTAGCCGAACACGATGTTAACTTAAAGAGAGTGTTCTAACGAGTTAGAGAGATCCGCCTCAGGCTGAATCAGACTAATGCTAATTCCTCCTGGAGCAGGTAGGCCATGTAGGCCACATCTTCACAAGCGAAGGCCTAAAAGCTGACCTCTAAAACCACAGCCACCAACAAGAGGCCAGGACCCACAGACTCACTTCACTTCAGTGCTTCCTTGGCATGGTCACTTACTTCGGCAAGTACATCCCTAACCTCAGTGACATTGCAGCACCACTGAGGAAGCTGACCCAAAAGGAGACCGCATGGTGCTGGTTCCAGCAACACCAGGAGGAATTTGACCGTCTAAAGTCATGCCTTCATCAAGGAGCCAGTCACGCTTACCTGTGACGCATCGTGCTATGGCCTAGGAGCTGCATGCCTGCAGAACGGCAGACCAGTTGCGTGCATCGTGTACCCTCACGGACACGGAGACACGGTATGCTCAAATAGAGAAGGAGCTCTTGGCTGTCGTGTTTGCCTGCACTCAATTCAAGCAGTAAGTGTACGGAAAGCACACAATCGTGGAAACCGACCACCAACCTCCGGTAACTATCCTGAAGAAGCCCATTCACACGCCCCTGCCCGTCTTCAGAGAATGTTGCTCCGGTTGCAGAGTTAGAACATCAGGTGTTCTAACATCATAGAACACCTGGTGTTTAAAAAGGGCAAACATATGTATCTGGCGAAAACTCTATCGAGAGCTCCAAACACACAAGTCTCCTAGAGCCCTGCTGTAAATGAATCAAAGTCATGTCGGTGAGTTACATCTCCACAGCCCGCCTGGAGGAACTCCGAAAGGATGAGGTCCTACAAACCCTCAGTGCAGTCATTCAACGAGGATGGCCCACCAGAGATCGCCAGCTCCAGCCTGCTGCTGGAATGAGCAAGGAGCCACGCTCCTACGTCATCCAGTCCAACGGGAAGACCTACAGGGGGAATCACCGCCGCCACAACCAGGAGTGGTATGGGGTGCGGGGGTCACTACTGAGGGCCATCCAATCTCTGTACTCCCAAAGCAAGAGCTGTGTCCGGATTCTCGGTAGTAAGTCGGGCCTGTTCTCAGTGGGTGTTGGCCTCCGCCAGGGCTGCGCTTTGTCACCCATCCTGTTTGTGATTTTCTTGGACAGGATTTCAAGGCGTAGTCATGGAGGGAAGGGGTTTCAGTATGGTGGGCTCAGGATTGAATCGCTGCTGTTTGCAGATGATGTGGTCCTGTTTGCATCATCAGTATGTGACCTTCAGCACTCACTGGATCGGTTTGCTGCGGAGTGTGAAGCGGCTGGGATGAGGATCAGCACCTCCAAATCTGAGGCCGTGGTTCTTAGCAGGAAACCGGTGGATTGTCTACTCCAAGTAGGGAGGGAGTCCTTATCCCAAGTGAAGGAGTTCAAGTATCCCGGGGTCTTGTTCTCGAGTGAGGGGAGGATGGAGCGTGAGATTGACCGGATGCAGTGGGAGCGGAATTGGGTGCACTTTACCGCACCGTTGTAACCAAAAGAGAGCTGAGCCAGAAGGCAAAGCTCTCTATACATTCGTTCTTTGTTCCTACCCTCACCTATGGTCATGAACAATGGGTAATGACCGAAAGGACGAGATTGTGAATACAAGCGGCCAAAATGAGTTTCCTCAGGAGGGTGGCTGGTGTCTCCCTGAGGGATAGGGTGAGAAGCTCAGTCACTCGTGAGAGACTCGGAGTAGAGCCGCTGCTCCTTCGCGTAGAAAGGAGACAGTTGAGGTGGTTCGGGCATCTAGTAAGGATGCTTCCTGGTCGCCTCCCGAGGGAGGTTTTCCAGGCACATCCAACTGGGAAGAGACCACGGGGCAGACCAAGGTACAGTTGGGGTGATTACATCTCCACACTTGCCTGGAAACGCCTCGGGATCCCCCAGTCAGAGCTAGTCCATGTTGCCAGGGAGAGGGAAGTTTGGAGTCCCCTGCTGAAGCTGCTACCTCTGCGACCAGACCACGGATAAGAGGTAGTCGATGGATGGATGGACATTAAAAGGTAATGTTCACTGAGTATTTGCACCAAGTTCTTCATTTATGCACGTATGGTGATAGTATTATGAATAGGACAACCTGTTAAAGTGACATGTTCATCCAACTCAAATTTCTGTTAAATAGTCTCAAGTCTAACCAAGAATATCATTGTTTCCTGAAAATTGTAGAACTACATGGTAAGAAAGAAATGTTCTGTAATGATGATACATATCCAGTGCTATTTTGTTTATATAGGAGATGCGAGCTAAGGGGAAAGGATGTAGATATTTTGGTTAAATTACTGTTCTGTTTGTTCCTCATAAGCCACCGTACCCGTCAGAATGTTAGGTCTGTCATGTAGCCTCACGCAGCGCTACTGTCTGTAGCTACAGATCATCATTAAATCATATGTTGTTATCAGTGTGATCCTTTACTCACACACCTACAGACTAACATGTACAGGCTGTACCTGTTGTTCTGTAGTGTTGCAAATGTATTCATGATTTCCATACATTTTTGGTCTTCCCTTGACATCACTTTTTCCTCTGAGGGCTTTTCATTAAAGTCATTATTATACTACAATTATACTGACTGTTAAGCATGAGCTCCAATTTGGAGATATCAATTCTATTCACCACAGCAGAAGAAAGCTCCATGTCAACATCACTGCCATTGCTGCTTCCATGTAAAGGACCATTGATGACCCATCCCAACACTGTTCTAATAGCGTATGGGCCATTTCCACAACTGTTGACAATTTCCCAAGGTACCAATATCTTGGGAGCGTTGGTTCCAATCAACATGTCAACATTGGCCTTTATGCTGGGGATATGAACGGGGGATTATCCCTTATGTTCCACATTCCATTTAGTCTCAGGGTAATACTGAACAAATGATGTATTTAATGCTGTGACTTACCTGGAAACACTTGGTGGCCATAACAAGGTTTCCAGGTTCCCTTCTACTTCCTGGAGAGAAAGTAGACCACAATTCCAGGATTCATATAAAAGCAATAGACACCAGATGTCTCTTTTTGTATCTTCTGATGACCCCCTCAGCCAGGGATTCCATATAGCTGCCACCATAGCAACGGTAGAAAATGTTGCATTAATTAACATATACAAACATATAGATTCACTGAACAACAATTCAGAAAATAAAATGCACTTTTCTCATATCATATCAAAAAACGGTTTAATGCTGGAACTATCTTAACATATTGCGTTTTCCAGTGAGAACAAATGTCAGCCGTTTTGTTCACGCCTCTTGGGTGTTCAGCGTGACACAAGTGACACAGACATGGATTTCTCTGACCAGCTGGATCTGGACTCTTCTCATATTGGTATCAGTGATCAACCATACCAATAGTTGATCATGACCCCCTGAACCTTCTGGTAGGTAGAGTAGGCACCTACTAACCCATAGCTATGGGGTTGGTTATAGCAATCTGAGAACTACTGATACCGTCCACTTTATCAAGTGATATTGCTCAAAACAAGTGCCATAGGCTGTAAACAAGCTAATACAATAGTATATAATAGTATATATATACAATTAATTTTTGGTTCTGAAATGTTGACATTCAACGAATCTGTGGTTTGCAGAAACGTACAAATACCCATGTTTTCTTCTGGCAACTGGGTTGGTACTGAGCACTCAGTCTATCAGTAGTATCTTTTAATCTGTTCTCTGCCTCTGGCCCTAAATGGGGTGCTCCATATTGTGTTGAAAGTATTTTTACAGTTTTCAATCTGTATCTCTTTTCAATCTGTATCTCTTTCTATTGACTTTATTACTTCAAAATGAGGTGGTATTAAAACACTTGGAAACAAAGCATTTTTTGTGATATGCAACTTTCTGCCCCACATAAAAACCATTGGAAATATTTACAGCTACAATTTTGGCCAATTAAGGCATACTTGCTGGTGAATGGCCGCCCATAATTGCAATATATTGCAGCAAATCATCGACCGCCAAACGGCCACCCGGCTCCAAAACATTACAGTAGGTTCAGAAATAGCACAGCAAATTGCACAGAAATAGGAATGCAACCTTGAGATGACCTTTACTGATGGAGTTTTGTCAGTGCCTTGCAATAAATGTCTAGACAAGCGCTCAGGAATGGAAATTAAACATGATTAGTAAGAATGGCCAGGCAACCCGCCCGCTTTATAACCCTTATTTGTTCTTGTACGCCTTACTGCGCATATGCAGCAGAACACAATGTGAAATAATGTGAAAAAAATCGAAATGTAAAATAAATAAAGTCAAAGAAGCTGTTGAACTTGAAATCTGGGTTCTTTCGAGAAGAAAGAACATAGCACTACCTTGCTCTTCTACACCATTGGAAAAAAACACATTTATTATTAATTACCTCAAGACGTACACACACATACCTCCTTTATTCATATTGAAATTGATAATTATGAGCCATTATATATGTTTTGTTGCACACAACTGATGCTGAAGGATGTTCATCTCATATGATAATAAAAATGCGCTGGCTACCGATGACCAAATCAACACCAAACTCCAACGCATGCAAATGCAAACAAGCCATGAATAAAGTCCAGAATCATGTTCTGCCTAGCATCAGGTCATTGCATTGATAATCGGTAATCAATATTGTTCTGTTCTAAATGCATGAGAGGCTTGTAGGATAGCACAGCACACATTATGCCTGGAGGACCTTGGTTGTTCTGTAAGCTTAATTGTGGTCATTTAGCGGAAAAAGCCACTTCATCCAAAGCCACTTGCAAGCCGGTTTACTATCAACATTGGAGTACCTACACAAAGTGCTGTGACCTGAAGTCAAATAAACCAACAACCTTTTTGAGTGGGCAGGTCAGGTTTCTAATAGGAGAACATCACAAGCCAAAGCAACATGATGCGTGATGCTAAAGAGTAAAACACAACACAGTGCATATGTTTGTTGAGATGTTCTCAGAAGAAGTGGGGTTGAGTTTGTTTGTTATTTTAGGCAGTGATTGTTAATATTGTATGGATCTAGGTCTTTCTTTCATGCTGACCACTCATTGTCATTATAACTATTGTTGTGTCTTGGGTTCTTGGGTAATTGAAACCATTACAATGTCCTGACGGAGCTGTCAATGGGGCTTGAAGATCCCTCCAGGATCCTCTGTGATAAGGACCAGCAGGAGGGGTCTCTAGGGAGATCCCTCCAGGATCCTCTGTGATAAGGACCAGCAGGAAGGGTCTCTAGGGAGATCCCTCCAGGATCCTCTGTGATAAGGACCAGCAGGAAGGGTCTCTAGGGAGATCCCTCCAGGATCCTCTGTGATAAGGACCAGCAGGAAGGGTCTCTAGGGAGATCCCTCCAGGATACTCTGTGATAAGGACCAGCAGGAAGGGTCTCTAGGGAGATCCCTCTATGATCCTCTGTGATAAGGACCAGCAGGAAGGGTCTCTAGGGAGATCCCTCCAGGATCCTCTGTGATAAGGACCAGCAGGAAGGGTCTCTAGGGAGATCCCTCTATGATCCTCTGTGATAAGGACCAGCAGGAAGGGTCTCTAGGGAGATCCCACCAGGATCCTCTGTGATAAGGACCAGCAGGAAGGGTCTCTAGGGAGATCCCTCTATGATCCTCTGTGATAAGGACCAGCAGGAAGGGTCTCTAGGGAGATCCCACCAGGATCCTCTGTGATAAGGACCAGCAGGAAGGGTCTCTAGGGCCAGTCACCTTGGAGGAATTCAAAGAAAAGGTCCAGTGCTGAATGTGCTTGTCTCAGACAGTCGCAGACAGAAAGAAAAAGTGATCATGACATAGCAGTAGAATGTGCTCGTGGGTGAACAAAAGTAATTGTTGAATAAGAGTCGGTGCTGAACCAAAACCAGCAATATGACTCAGCCCCACTGATTTGATCTAACCTGCTAATCGTGAATAACGATTAGTTCAGATGTAACCATTACACGTTTGTTTTTAACAGTATTTGCTCAAGCCGCTCATCTGCAATAAGAAGGGAGGGCTAGGCCAGGGAGATGGCGGATTGCAGATGGGTAATTTCTAAAATCAATATCATTTTTATTACCTATCTCCTGCTGCCATTCACTAATTGTCTTTGAACATGAAGTGCATGTGTGTTGTTTTCTTAGCACCTGTGTGCACAGAAGAGAGTGACGCATGGTGTCTGCTATCTCCATACTCTCTCTACCTCTCCGACACCACCTCCATCCATCATGGGGCACACAATGCACACAATGCTATTTTCATAATTGCTCTCCCTGCACACACACACACACACACACACACACACACACACACACACACACATACATACACACACACACACACACACACACACACACACACACACACACACACACACACACACACACACACACACACACACACACACACACACACACACACACACACACACACACACACACACACACACACACACACACAAGCCTTAGTGCTCTGGATCCGAGATTAGGCTCCCTCAAGGAATAAAAATGACGATGTTTGGAGGTGGGTTGACAGCAACAAAACCCCCTCCCTGCCACTATACCTGGACAGGTACACCCTAAAAGGAGGAACGAACCCTGTGACCCCCTGTCTTTAAAAAGGGCTTTCAGGTTTGATTTAGGTGGGGCAGTGCATCAGTATGGACACACCTGGTCAAGTAAATATACATTGACCATGCTGGTGCTACGACAGACAGAAATTAAAGCAACCTCATTTTAAAACTATAGGAACAGGAAGTTACTGTTGAAAGGATCCATTCTGGGGCACGGCTCAGTCTGTTGGGACTTGGCTTGGGAACAAGAAGGTCGCCGGTTCAAGTCCCCGAACACCTGGGCACTGCCATTTTCCATTGAGCGTATTTGACCAGGTATGCAAATTGTGATATTTGAATCAGTCATAATGCAAAACAGCTGTTTTTGTTTGTTTCATTTAGGATTGAGTCTCATAAGGAAGTCAAGTCAAGTCAGTTTATTGTCACTTCACAGTTTACACAAGTATAAAGCAGTGAGTGAAAATTGTATGTGCAATACCCGACGACAGACAGCAGTTATAAAAATAAGATCAAATAAAAACAGAATAGAATAAAAGAAGTAAAAAAAGTACAAAACTGTATATAGTTAAATATATAAAAGTAAAAATGAAATTGATAATATGCAATATATCAGCAAAGAAAAAGAGCAATATGTATATATAAATGAATGTATTAAAATATACATTGTTATATGCTATACGCCATTGTTCAGCAGCCTGATGGCCTGACTGTGAAGCTATCTCTAAGCCTATTTGTACGGTACACTTGATACTGCGGTATCACCTGCCTGACGGTAACAGTGAGTACAGTTCGTGGCTGGGGTGGGCAATGTCTTTTATGATGCGTTTGGCCTTGGCCACGCACCGCTGGTTGTATATATCCAGGAGGGAGGGGAGCTCACCTCCAACGATATACTGGGCCGTCCGCACCACCCTTTGAAGCGCTCTGCGCTCGAGTGCGGTGCAGTTACCGTACCGGGCGGTGATACATCCAGAAGGTAATGCTCTTAAGTTAATGTTGGACTTCAGTATACAAGTATAATGTATACGGTATACTAATTCAGTATATCAGGTCACCACATGTAGGCTTACATGGTTTTGTTGCCAATGCAAAGGATAATTATTAAAAATTGTTTTAATGTTTTTTTATTTAATGTTTTAAAGCTTCAGTAATGTAATTATACATACTGGAGGTTTACTTCCCAATGCTAAAAGCTAATTTGTTAATTCTAGTAACACCCAGATAGCAGCAGTAATACAAAAGTAGATGATGGTCTCCATGAATGCCCTGCACAAAGTCTAACTTGCAAGCAAGTTATACTTTGTGTTGAGAGGAGCAACTTCTGCTACCAAAGGACAGCAGCTGTGTCTGAAACCGTAACATATTGGATGGATAACAGGGAACATAATGAAGTTGTCTCTGGAGACTTTGATAATTTCATGAAAGAAATCAATATAGCTAAACATGTTGACAATCTTGCTCCCACATATTTTAGTGTTATTTCAAAATGTCATTATAAGATAATCATCAATAAAATCAATCTTACTAATCCTGGGCTGGTGGTTGGGGAAGCAGCAAACACTTGGTGAGGTACCATGTTGCATTCACAGAAGTGGATGTAGTCTGTTATGCAATAAAGATCAGGGCTGCCACTCACAGTGGCACAATATGTCTCCTATTGTGTTCATGCTTAGTTGTGATACTGAATGTATGGGTCTGTCTGATGTCCATCTGCCTTAACCCTGCTAAAGTAGTAAAAGGTCGATTTGGCCTCCGGTGTTTTGATTAAGGCAAAAGCCTTATCCCACACGCACAGTGGCTTACTGCTTCTAATCTTCAAGAATTACTACATTTACATGAATGTAAATATATGACCTTGAAGCAGAGCTTTGAGTTTAAGTGTAATGCAATGGTATGCCTTCTTGTGCAGGCTGAGCTAGTTAATAGCCTGGTGTGGTTTAATACCAACAGATCATCTCAGGGGTATAAGGGGATTAGATTAGAATCGATTAGATTAGATTAGATTCAAATTTATTGTCAGTGTACAGCACAAGTACAGTACAGCGAAAACGATTTGGCATCTAACCAGAGAGCAAATGTTGCAGTAAATTGCATGGTAATATATCATTTACAGTTCACAGTTGCTAAAAGACATATGTGTATAATAAAGGTATATATATATATATACACAGGTAAGTATACAAATATTTAACAGGTAGTGATCAGGGGTATGCAATTCTGAAAAACAGGATAAATATATATAAATGTATATACAGTAGGGAATGAGCAGGGATGCAGTTGTATCAACAGTTGAAGATTAAAATGTATACGGCAGGTACAGTAAAAATGTAAAAATGAACACGCTATCATACAGGTATATTATCAATACATATGTAAACTATAGGTAGAGATAGCTAGTTATGATAACAGTGCAAGGCAGTCGAAGACATTGATGGTGATGTATTATTATTATAGGATATATTGAGCAGAGGTGGGGGGCAGCAGTGGGGGGTGGGGGCTGTCTTCGTGGTTCAGAGCTCAGAGAGATGACAGCTGAGGGGAAGAAGCTGTTCCTAAGCTGCTTGACTTGGAACTGAGGTTTCTATAGCGCCTCCCGGAGGGGAGGAGGGCACACAGTCCATGGTTGGGGTGAGAGGGTCTTTCAGTATTTGTTGTGCCTTCCTCAGACCGTTTGTGGTGGGTGGTGTTAATTGCAGGGAGGGGTAATCCAACGATGCGGTTTTCTCCACCCTCTGCAGCGCTCTCCGGTCTGAAAGAGTGTAGTTTTCGTACCGCACTGTGATGCAGTTGGTGAGGATGCTTTCGATGGCACACCGGTACAAGTTCACCAGAATCTGAGGTGACAGGTGGGCTTTCCTCAGTCTCCTCAGGAAGAAGAGAGGCTGGTGAGCCTTCTTTACCAGTGAGGCCGTGTTGAGGGAACAGGAGAGGTCCTTGGAGATGTGGACCCCCAGGAATTTGAAGCTGGGACACGCTCGACCTCCGCTCTGTTGATGAGGATGGGGGCGTGTGCGCCAGCTCTGGTCTTCCACGAAGCAAATGCAAATAGATTTGAATCAGTCATAATGTAAAACAGCTATTTTTGTTAGTTTAATTTAGGATTGAGTCTCCTAATGAAGGTAATGCTCTTAAGTTAATGTTGGACTTCAGTATACAAGTATAATGTATACGGTACACTAATTCAGTATATCAGGTCACCACATGTAGGCCTACATGGTTGTATTGCCAATGCAAAGGATATTCAAAATAGTTTTATTGTTTTTTTATTCAATGTTTTAAAGCTTCAGTATTGTAATTGTACATACTGGAGGTTTACTTCCCAATGCTAAAAGCTAATTTGTTAATTCTAGAAGCACCCAGATAGCAGCAGTAATAAATAAGTAGATGATGGTCTCTGATCTCTAATCATCAATAAAATCAATCTTACTAATCCTGGGCTGGTGGTTGGGGAAGCAGCAAACACTTGGTGAGGTACCATGTTGCATTCACAGAAGTGGATGTAGTCTGTTATGCAATAAAGATCAGGGCTGCCACTCACAGTGGCACAATATGTCTCCTATTGTGTTCATGCTTAGTTGTGATACTGAATGTATGGGTCTGTCTGATGTCCATCTGCCTTAAACCTGCTAAAGTAGTAAAAGGTCGATTTGGCCTCCGGTGTTTTGATTAAGGCAAAAGCCTTATCCCACACGCACAGTGGCTTACTGCTTCTAATCTTCAAGAATGACTACATTTACATGAATGTAAATATATGACCTTGAAGCAGAGCTTTGAGTTTAAGTGTAATGCAATGGTATGCCTTCTTGTGCAGGCTGAGCTAGTTAATAGCCTGGTGTGGTTTAATACCAACAGATCATCTCAGGGGTATAAGGGGATTAGATTAGAATCGATTAGATTAGATTAGATTCAAATTTATTGTCAGTGTACAGCACAAGTACAGTACAGCGAAAACGATTTGGCATCTAACCAGAGAGCAAATGTTGCAGTAAATTGCATGGTAATATATCATTTACAGTTCACAGTTGCTAAAAGACATATGTGTATAATAAAGGTATATATATATATATACACAGGTAAGTATACAAATATTTAACAGGTAGTGATCAGGGGTATGCAATTATGAAAAGCAGGATAAATATATATAAATGTATATACAGTAGGGAATGAGCAGGGATGCAGTTGTATCAACAGTTGAAGATTAAAATGTATACGGCAGGTACAGTAAAAATGTAAAAATGTACACGCTATCATACAGGTATATTATCAATACATATGTAAACTATAGGTAGAGATAGCTAGTTATGATAACAGTGCAAGGCAGTCGAAGACATTGATGGTGATGTATTATTATTATAGGATATATTGAGCAGAGGTGGGGGGCAGCGGAGGGGGGGCAGCAGAGGGGGGGGGGCAGCAGAGGGGAGGGGCAGCAGTGGGGGGTGGGGGCTGTCTTCGTGGTTCAGAGCTCAGAGAGATGACAGCTGAGGGGAAGAAGCTGTTCCTAAGCTGCTTGACTTGGAACTGAGGTTTCTATAGCGCCTCCCGGAGGGGAGGAGGGCAAACTGTCCATGGTTGGGGTGAGAGGGTCTTTCAGTATTTGTTGTGCCTTCCTCAGACCGTTTGTGGTGGGTGGTGTTAATTGCAGGGAGGGGTAATCCAACGATGCGGTTTTCTCCACCCTCTGCAGCGCTCTCCGGTCTGAAAGAGTGTAGTTTTCGTACCGCACTGTGATGCAGTTGGTGAGGATGCTTTCGATGGCACACCGGTACAAGTTCACCAGAATCTGAGGTGACAGGTGGGCTTTCCTCAGTCTCCTCAGGAAGAAGAGAGGCTGGTGAGCCTTCTTTACCAGTGAGGCTGTGTTGAGGGAACAGGAGAGGTCCTTGGAGATGTGGACCCCCAGGAATTTGAAGCTGGGACACGCTCGACCTCCGCTCTGTTGATGAGGATGGGGGCGTGTGCGCCAGCTCTGGTCTTCCACGAAGCAAATGCAAATAGATTTGAATCAGTCATAATGTAAAACAGCTATTTTTGTTAGTTTAATTTAGGATTGAGTCTCCTAATGAAGGTAATGCTCTTAAGTTAATGTTGGACTTCAGTATACAAGTATAATGTATACGGTACACTAATTCAGTATATCAGGTCACCACATGTAGGCCTACATGGTTGTATTGCCAATGCAAAGGATATTCAAAATAGTTTTATTGTTTTTTTATTCAATGTTTTAAAGCTTCAGTATTGTAATTGTACATACTGGAGGTTTACTTCCCAATGCTAAAAGCTAATTTGTTAATTCTAGAAGCACCCAGATAGCAGCAGTAATAAATAAGTAGATGATGGTCTCTGATCTCTAATCATCAATAAAATCAATCTTACTAATCCTGGGCTGGTGGTTGGGGAAGCAGCAAACACTTGGTGAGGTACCATGTTGCATTCACAGAAGTGGATGTAGTCTGTTATGCAATAAAGATCAGGGCTGCCACTCACAGTGGCACAATATGTCTCCTATTGTGTTCATGCTTAGTTGTGATACTGAATGTATGGGTCTGTCTGATGTCCATCTGCCTTAAACCTGCTAAAGTAGTAAAAGGTCGATTTGGCCTCCGGTGTTTTGATTAAGGCAAAAGCCTTATCCCACACGCACAGTGGCTTACTGCTTCTAATCTTCAAGAATGACTACATTTACATGAATGTAAATATATGACCTTGAAGCAGAGCTTTGAGTTTAAGTGTAATGCAATGGTATGCCTTCTTGTGCAGGCTGAGCTAGTTAATAGCCTGGTGTGGTTTATTACCAACCATGCCAGTCATCTCTCCATCAGACTATTTAAGGATAGTGGTGATGATCACATTTGGTTTCTTTTGTTTGAACAAGCAACCTTGTCCAGAGGTCAGATCATCATCATGTATCTAAATATACCTATTATTATGCACATATCTCATACATACGCTATAAGTTATTTTTTGTAACTAGGTTTGATAAAACTAGGTTTTATTTATTCACGTGATAAAAACCTATTTTCATCCCGTGACCGATATTCGCAAATACCACTCAACTAGCACGCAGATCAAACGCAACTTGTACGTTTTGAACGTAACTCAAACGCAACTCGCACGCAACTCGTACGCCGGTGATCGCAGATATTGGGGGATCATAAGTTCAGTTCGCAACCCACACGCAACCCACACGCAACTCACACACAACCCATAGGTCAAATTAGTTGATTTTGGTTGCGTTTGGTGCGTATACAAATATTTTTTACACGCAACTCATAGGTTTCAGCATATGCTATGGTGTGAGGGCACCATAAATATTATCAGGTTATGACCCGCTTAATGTCACTATATACATTTTTTTTATCCAAATATTGTTTCATTTTATTGTTAGCAGGTTACCATATTCTTACCAAACTATTACTGTTCAATTTTTAAATAGTTTTGCCTTGTTGCCAACTTGCAACATACATTTTAGTCAGATTTTACCCAGATATACCTGTAAATACCAAGCTATAAACTTGTTGTCCATCCATTGTCAAGCTCAGCCCTGGCGGAGGCCTACACCCACTGAGAACAGGTCCGACTTGCTATCGACAATCTGGACACAGGTCTCGCTTTTGGAGTGCAGAGATGGCCTTCAATAGTGGCCCCCACACAGGCCCCCACACAGGCCCCCACACAGAAACCCCCACACACCCCCCACAGTATTTCCTGGGGGACCCGGTCATGTGCCTTCTTCAAATCCACAAAGTACACCGGATACAAGATAGATACAAGATACAAGATACAATATATTTGTATTGGCCAATTGCAACAGGTACATTGGAAAGCTTACTCCCCATTCCCTCCCCAGTATACATCTCAAAAACAATACCATCAAATAATATATACAAAATAAATAAAAATAAACCAAAAAAGAGCAGCGAAGTGACTGTTGAATGCTATGAATGCATTTAAAGTGCCAGTAGTGCAGCAGCATCACAAATACAGTGCAGTAACTATGATGAGTCCAGAAAGTCCAGCAAAGTATGTAAGTGTAATGTTAATGACAATTTTCTAAAAGTTACAGCACTCAGTTCAGTAGGCCCACTGCCTGTGGATAACTATCCTTAAACCTGGTATTCCTTGTACGGATACTGCGCAACTGGCGACCAGACGGTAGGGGGGAGAAGAGATGGTGCCCAGGGTGGTTTGCATTCCTTTGCATTTCCTGTAAGTGCACACCCGATGATCTTCTCTGCTGTCCTCACTACCCTCTGGATGTTTTTCTTGTCCTGTGCAGTGGTGTTGCCGTACCACACAGTGACGCCACTTGTCAGGTCGCTCTCTACGGTGCCACGGTAGAAGTTGGCCTTCCTCTGGCCTATTCAAATTTTTTTGAGGCACCGCAGAGCATAGAGGCGCTGGTGTGCCTTCTTTAGCATGACCTCCGTGTTGCGGGTTCACGCCAGGTCATCGGAAATCTGTAGCCCAAGGAAACGGAAGCAGCAGACGACTTCCACCGGTGTCCTGTCCAGGCTGATGGTGGAGTGGGTGCCCCGGTGGCTCCTGATGTCCACAATGAGCTCCTTAGTCTTGCTGACATTCAGTGCGGGAATGTTGTCCTCACACCATCGCGTCAGCTGGACTACCTCATCTCTGTAACCTGTACTGTTTTGTCGCCCTCGCTTATCAGGCCGGTGTCGTCTGCAAACTTGATAATTTGATTGTTGCTGTGCATGGCAGTAGTCATGTGTGTACAGCGAGTACAGCCGAGGACTGAGGCAGCAGCCTTGGGGTGCTGCGGTGTTGAGGACCAGAGTGGATCAGATGTTGTTCCCAATCTTCACCACTTAAGGCCTGCCCGTCAGGAAGTCCATAATCCAGTAACAGATGGGGGCCCCCAGACCTAGGTCCCTCAGTTTTAGGACCAGCTTGGAGGTAACGATGGTGTTGAACGCCAAGCTGTAGTAAACAGCAGTCTGACGTAGGTGTCCCCCCTGTCTAGGTGCTGCCGTGTGTAGTGCAGGGGAAATTATGTCTAGTGGGTCTAGGGACTCAGGGATGGAGAAATTGATATGCAACATTACAAGTTTCTCCAGGCACTTCATGGCTGTGGACGATAATCAGGCATGTTAGGCATGAGCATGTTACCTTTGTCTTTTTGTGTAATGGCACAATGGTTGCCGCTTTGAAGAATGCTGGGACGACAGACTGTAGCAGTGATGCATCGAAGATGTTGGTGAACACAGGAGCCAGCTAGTCGGCGCAGTTCTTCAAGACGCGGGATGGAACTCCGTCTGGGCCGGCTGCCTTCCCTGCATTCACCCTCCTTAAGATTCTGCGGACCTCGGACAGTTGTAGAACGTAGTCCTTTTTGTGGATGTTCAATTTGTTGGTCAGCTCATGGTCTCTTTCAAAGCAAGCAAAACACTTGTTTAGCTCATCTGGTAGGTTAGGGTCGTTGTTGGTGATTGCCCCTGAGCTCCTCTTGTAGTTGGAGAGGACCCTCAGATCTTGCCACATACAACTGGTGTCAGAAGCCCGAACGGTAATTCCAATTGTTTGTTGTAATTTCTTTTTGCCAATTTACCCTTCTTGATGGTTTTTCTGAGTTCATACACCTTCTTATATTAATCGGAGTCGCCTGTTGTGAAAGCGGTACTCCTTTCTTTAAGTTTGTTCCGGTTCGGGAATGAGCGCGAAGACCGCGCGATGAATTCCTCCACTAGCCTGTTAATGTATGCTGTGACATCAAGGTCAGTGGTCTTGAACACACTCCAGTCAGTGATTTCCAGCCATCCTGCAGATGTAGTAAGGTGTCATCTGTCCAGCGATGCACGTTCTTTACAATTGTGGGCGTGGACTTCAACTTATGCTTGTAAGCAAGAAGTTGAAGGACGAAGGCGTGGTCTGATTTTCGACACGACACGACAGTTCAGTTCGTTGGACTTGTTTGCGAGAGACTGGACGAGGAGGAAGAGAATGCTCGGTAGCGCTGGTTTCCATCCCCTCCGGCGTGTTCTAACCAGTAGGCCGCCAGGGGACCCTCTCCTGGCGCTGGTTTGTTGTTTCCCCCTGGGGCTTGGTGGCTCTGGTCAGGGGATTGGGCTCCCCCCAATCTTCGTTGTCCCTCCGGATCTAAGTAAAAAAAGTAAAGTAAACTAAGTAAACTAAATAAAGTGCGGGAGCTGGTAGAGACGTGTCTGCACTCCTCCAGCGCCACACTCAGGTTTTGGGGTGGGCCTACTCCCAAGCTCCCTCCAAGCTCCCTCCAAGCTCCCTCCAAGCTCCCTCCAAGCTCCCTCCAAGCTCCCTCCAAGCTCCCTCCAAGATCCCTCCAAGCTCCCTCCAAGATCCTTGCAAGAATGAATAGCTGGTCCGTTTTTCCACAACCAGGCCGGAATATGCATTGTTCTTCTTTACTCTGAGGTTCAACTATTTGCCGAACCCTCCTTTCTAGCACCTTGGAGTAGACTTTCCCAGGGAGGCTGAGTAATGTGATACTCCTACAATTGACATTAATTGACAGTAATAAACATTTTTGAACAGAGGTACCACCACCCCTTTGTTCAACTCCTTAGGCACTGTCCCAGACTTCCAAGCAATAATGAAAAGACATGTCATCCACGACAGCCCCTCAACATCCAGAGCCTTTAGCATTTCTGGACGGATCTCATCAACCCCTGGGGCCATCATCCTCCAGCTCTTCCTCTACCATAGAGTGTAGGTTAGTTGGGTTAAGAAGTTTCTCTAAGTGCTCCTTCCACCACCCAACCACCTCCTCAGTTGAGGTCAGCAGTGTCCCACCCTTACTGTTAACAGGTTGGATGGATGCCCCTTCCCCTTCCCCTTCCTAAGGCGCCAGACAGTTTGCCAGAACCGCTTTGGTGCCGACTGAAAGTCCTTCTCCATGGCTTCTCCGAATTCCTTCCACACCCGCTGCTTTGCCTTTGCTATGGCTGAGGCTGCAGTCCTCTTGGCCTGTCGATACCTTGGAACTGAGTGTGGAGTCTTTCCAGCTAACAAAGCCAAGAAGGCCTCCTTCAGTTGGACAGCTTTCCTGACCACATGTGTCCACCACGAAGTCCGAGGGTTGCCACCCTGTGAGGCACCAATGACCTTGAGGCTACAGGTCACAACCGCAGCTTCAGCAATAGCAAGCTTTTAACACTGACAACTCTGGTTCTATGATCCCAGCCTCCCCAGAGATGCCGGAGAAATTCCGCCGGAGGTGGGAGTTGAAGGTCTCCCTGACCAGGGCATCTACCAGACGTTCCCAATTCATCCGCACCACACGTTGGGGCTTACCGGGTCTGTCCAGAGGCTTCCCTCGCCATCAGACCCAACTCATCACCAGATGATGATCCGTTAACATGGTGTTTGTTATGGCAAATCTATGACTAGCACAGAAATCCAATAACAAAACACCATTTTGGTTATATATATATCTGGCGAGAATGCAGATCTACACATTCTAGATTCCATATTGATTTAGCCATCATTAGAAATGCAACTGAGTTCAAACAAGTGTATTGTGCTTGTAGTTTAGAAGGAAGAAATCGGAGCACTGGTAACTGGATTTATTTAAATACATGCTGGATTGGGCTTCTTAGTGATGATATTGGCCTGAATGTGTGGAAGTTGGTTAACAACAAATCACACGATTAGATTAGATTAAAATGTATTGTCAGTGTACAGCACAAGTACAGTACATCGAAAGGAATTTGGCATCTAAGCAGAGTGCAAATATTGCAGTAAAGTGCATGGTAATATATAATGTACAGTTGTTGAATAATAGGTAAAAACAGTCTACTAAAAAAACTACTACTAAAAACAGGTCAAAAATTATTTAAAGAGTACGTATGAGATATGTGCAGAAAATATAGGTAAGGTAAGTTTAAACAGGTAGTGTGCAGGGGTATGCAGTTGTATAAAAATATAAATATATATATGCGTGTATATATATATATATATATATATATATATATATATGTATATACAGCAGGTAGTGAGCAGGGATGTGTAGTACAGTAAAAATGTACATGACTATAATACAGGTATGTAAACAATAAATGTGTAAACTATAGGTAGAGGCAGGGAGGTATGATACAGTGCGAGGCCGTTGAAGACATTGATGGTGAAAGGGTTTTGTCAGCAGAGTTCAGAGTTTGTATGTTAGGCAGCAGAATGGGGGGGCGGAGAGTTCAGAGAGATGACAGCTGAGAGGAAGAAGCTGTTCCTTAGCCTGCTTGACTTGGAACAAAGGTTTTTGTAGCGCCTCCCGGAGGGGAGGAGGGAAAACAGTCCATGGTTGGGGTGAGAGATGTCTTTGACTATATTTTGTGCCTTTCTCAGACACAGTTTGTGGTGGGTAGTGTTTATTGCAGGGACGGGTAATCCAACGATGTGTTGGGCGGTTTTCACCACCCAGGACAACCTGGTTTTAGTGAAGGACAACATGGGAGGAAGCTATTGACTACTGCAGGGCTACGAAATCCCCAAACGCACAGTTCCTGTTCGTAATGTTCCTAGTTTTTCAGAAGTACATTTACATGAATGTAAATACATATATTTACATTTTTTTGAAGAAGTTGCAGCTTGCAGAGCTGAGTTTCAGTGTAATGCAATGTTAGGTCTTCTTGTGCAGACTGAGCTAGTTATTAGACTGGTGTGGTTTTATGCCAATGGATCATCTAAGGGGGAAAAGTGATGTCCCTCTATCAGACTATAGATATGGGATGAACATATTTACATTATTTTGTCTGAACAAGCAACCTTGTCGATACAGCCGAGACACAAGTTGCATCAAATTTTCAGGGACAATCGCTAATTGTCCCTGAAGTTGAGAGTTGAATAATTAATATATTATTACTGCCAATTTGCACTATACGTATTGTTGTGTATTGTATATACCTACGTATTACTGTAATAATACTGTAAATTTATCTTCATTTATCAATACATTTAGACTTCATTTAGAATTATTTTAACTATTTTTGTTTATAATAGTTTTATTTAGTTAGTTGTTGTTTTGTTTTTTAGCTTAGGTATTAGTATTTTTGTGTGTGCATTTATTCCCCCTGTGTCAACTGTTGCACCTTAATTTCCCTCGGGATTAATAAAGTTATCTGAATCTGAATCTGAATCTGAATCTGAATATGGTAGTTTGGATGATGATTTAAGTGAAGGAGAACACTTAGAACACTGCCGGGCTCTTCATGTGGGGAAACGGCAGACACCTTGATCTCCTTTGTTTGCTTGCCGGAAAATAATTTGTGTATGCTCATCCGTGAGTATCCGTCCATGACAGTCCCAGACAGATGACGTAATCCATATATCTCCCTCTCTAGACTATTTAAAGATAAGAATGGATGGTTAGGAACACGTTTGGTTTACCTTGTCAGGACAAGCAGCCTTAATCAGAGAAGAGGAAGGCAGACCGCTCCACCTTTATATCTCGAGAAGAATTATGAAGAATACGTTTACCAAGTGCCTCATTGTCTTTTTCAATCTCATACTTTTCATCAGCCAACTGCCTCATATGGACTCCTATCGGGTATGGAGAAAACATTTTTTTAGGACAGGTTATGAGACATGGGTCCAAGCCTGGCAACATTGCAGGTCAATGAATTCTTTATTTCATTCTGATTTTGTGGTCATCAAGAGTTCAAATGAGTTGAGACATGCATCTAATGTTTGTAATTATATAAACAAAACTACTAGCTATCCAAAAAAATGCTGGATTGGTCTTCATAGGGATGAGAAGTATGAGTGGAAGTGGGTTGATGGCCGCACCCACAGCTTCACTGTGTCTTCATCCATATCCAATACCAACAACATATGTGCATTGGTTGATTCTAACAAGGTGGTCGGGGATGATCGTTCATCTCGACATCCTGCTTTGTGTCAGAGGGACAACCTGGTTTTAGTAAAGGAGAACAAAACATGGGAGGAAGCTATAGACCACTGCAGGGCTCTTCAAGCAGACAGATTCAAGACATACCTCGTAAATCCTATGTTTGATCTCCTTACTTTACACACTGAAGACGAATATGCTGATGCTCAGAACATCGTCGTCCGTGAGGCCCAGACAGATGAGGTGTGGATTGGTCTACGTTGGCTGGCTGGCCGGTGGCTGTGGATGGATGGGGAAACAGATGATGGTGTCTCCATGCCTGTGTGCCCAGCCAATGGGATGAACTGTGGGACTCTGTCTGAGACAGGCAAGCAAGCTAGAAGCTGTGCTGAGAGGAGGAACTTCTTCTGCTTTCTTACAGCTGATTCACATGTTCCTGTGGAAAATTGAATCAAAAACTATGGATGTGTTGGTTGGTTTCTGCTCTCTGTTAATGGATACATATGTCCTTTGTTTATGTATGGTAGAAAGTAAGTGCTATGCCAAGCTCTACACTACTTTTGATCTGCTTTTGACATCAAAGACAAATTCCAGACACATATTTTAGTCATATGATAATCTGTGAAAAATCTAAAGACTCTCCTTGGAAAAGATTGGGTAAAGATGTAAAAGTTCTGTAGTGTAAGCTTGGCATTACAGGCCCCTCGAGGGAGGCCACGGTGTGCATTATAATTAATATTTGTACAGAAATTATTTTGTAAACATGGGTTTAATGAAGATGTATTGTTTGTTAGTTAATGCAACATGTTGGTGATGCTATGGACGCTGCTATCGTTTAAACCACATATGCTGCTTGTTGTTTGAATCGTTGACTTTTTCAAAATTGCATTTTTGCTTAAAAAACGAAAACCAATAGAACGGCTTCAGATAAAACACTTATGTACATACACAGCTTTTATTGTTTCCAAAAAACAGACAAATATAACTACAATAAACACAAAAACATGGCTCAGACTGCAAATAAAAGTGATTCATTGTTTTAAGATTTATTTGACTGTAAATGTATATTTGGTAGGTGGTTCAGGGATCCTGTCTAAGGCCTATTTGTAGTGCTATGACAGTTTGGTGTTCAATTCGATTAGTGCATGAGGTGTTTTGTGTGGGTGTCCCTATTTCAGGTTGAGTTTAGAATTTTGAATATAAGTATTTCCCCAATGATTGCAAGAGATTTCCATTTAAAATCAAGTGTCTAACACAATAATAATGTGTAGTGTTTTGCAGGTGGCAGTAATATATCAGCCTATCTGTCAGTATGATACGTATAGACTGCCCCCCACCACTTGGGGGGCAGTAGCTCAGTGGATAAGGGTCATCCCTAGACTAACACAATAATTATTGTGGTACCAGTGTGAAGGGGAGAAATCTTCTAAAATGTAAGCGTTTGGTTACCTGATCTGCCGTGCAAAAGTTTTTGATTGATACATTTGCGAAGAATAAATGTATAATTGATATAGCCTTAGATTAAAAAGTTTTCCTGGTTTCCTCAGGGTTGCATGCTCAGCCCTCTCCGGTACTCCCTGTTCACGCACGACTGCTTGGCCACCAACCATCTCCATCCTCAAGTTTTCTGATTTGCTCACTGATCGCCGGTGGCAATGAGACGGCCTCCAGAGAGGAGGTCAGAGGCTGGACATCTTGGTGGCAGGACCATCTCCATCTCAACTTCAGCGTTGAGATGGAGAAGGTGGTTTAGTTTGGTCTCACAGTTAATGCAATGTTTTCTATCGTTGCTATGGGGGGGTTGCTATGGGGGGTTGCTATGGAAGGTTGGTTATCACTTAAACCAATTTGATTGCATATTGTTTGAATCACTGCCTTCACGTTATCTGAGCTGTTAGTATGTTATGTGTTATTTCATGTAACTGATGATGTCCTTTCAATAAAAACATAGATTTTAGAGTGCCCCAGGAATCATGTATTTATACTTGTTCTTTGGATTTCCCGACAATGCGCCTTGTCACCCTCTGGTAAGCCGACACAGGTTTTTGTGGGCAAAACCAAAAGTTATGTTAGACATTGCTTCGCAAAAAATTCCATTCCAAAGGTTAATTTTATATATACATTTAGATGTACATTAACAAGATAATCATGTAATACGTGTTAATACTGCTTTAAGCAAGCTAGAGTAGTCCTCAAGGACATACAAGTTTATCAATTTCACTTAAGGAAGTGATGCAATCCCTCACTGAGAGAGTCAGCAGAAGGTACAAATCATTTAAAAAAGGGTGGGGCCTAGGAGGAAGGAGAATGTATCTTCTGTATGAATCAGGGCATTAAGGTCCACTCAAATGATCAGGAGGCTCTAGAACTACAGGAGTTGATGCAATTAGTAGCTGACCTAGGGGTCAAGGACACTTAGGAGTGAGCCCTCCTGTAGGGCTACAGCCACAACATGTGTAATCTTATATGACCTGTTGATGCCCTTTTTCATATAAAACAGACCCTTGGTCTTACCCTAACAGCAGGGTTGGAGGTCAACTACAAATTGCATCAATTCCTGTGGAGCTACAACCCCCAAATTGATAATCTTCAGGGATGTGATTTTTCCAGATGTATCTGGAATTATTTGAGGGAATATCAACAGTCAAATGAGTATATGTGTAAATGGAATGACACTAAATAAGTAGAAGTTCTTGTTGAAAAAATGTACTTTCTGGCTAGATAGCTCAAGAAAGGGCTTAAAAGACTACCAGTCTTTCTCAACATTGCTCATCTAATCTGGAATTACTGACTATCAAGTGTCGCCCTTTTTACTTGCCAAGGGAAATCTCCGCAAGGCCGCGGTTTTTTCATCGCATTGGACGAACTTTACATCGAAATGAGCAAACTTCAGAATCGCTACCCCAAGGCAGTCTCCATTGTAGCGAGGGACTTTAACCACTGCAATTTAAAAAAGGTATTGCGAACGTGCGTCGCTGGACAGACGATGCCGTACCTCCTCGTACTCCTGTTTATCCCCATTGTCCTACTCATAGCACCTGTTTATCCCCATTGTCCTACACATAGCACCTGTTTATCCCCATTGTCCTACACATAGCACCTGTTTATCCCCATTGTCCTACACATAGCTCCTGTTTATCACCATTGTCCTACACATAGCTCCTGTTTATCCCCATTGTCCTACACATAGCACCTGTTTATCCCCATTGTCCTACACATAGCACCTGTTTATCCCCATTGTCCTACACATAGCACCTGTGTATCCCCATTGTTCTACACATAGCGCCTGTGTATCCCCATTGTCCTACACATAGCGATAGCAGCAGGTTTAAATAGGGTTTCCCCCATTGTGTGTGGCTTTTTTTCAGCTGCAAATTATACTGTCTGGTATACTACAGGCTGGTGGAGGAATGGATCCGACCAGGTCTGTTAATCCCCACAGGTCTGTTAATCCCCACAGGTCTGTTAATCCCCACCAGGTCTGTTAACCCCCCCAGGTCTGTTAATCCCCACAGGTCTGTTAACCCCCCCAGGTCTGTTAATCCCCACAGGTCTGTTAATCCCCACAGGTCTGTTAATCCCCACCAGGTCTGTTAATCCCCCCCAGGTCTGTTAATCCCCACAGGTCTGTTAATCCCCACAGGTCTGTTAATCCCCCCAGGTCTGTTAATCCCCACCAGGTCTGTTAATCCCCCCAGGTCTGTTAATCCCCCCAGGTCTGTTAATCCCCACCAGGTCTGTTAATCCCCCCCAGATCTGTTAATCCCCCCAGGTCTGTTAATCCCCACCAAGTCTGTTAATCCCCACCAGGTCTGTTAATCCCCCCCAGGTCTGTTAATCCCCCCCCAGGTCTGTTAATCCCCACCAGGTCTGTTAATCCCACCAGGTCTGTTAATCCCCACCAGGTCTGTTAATCCCCCCCAGGTCTGTTAATCCCCCCCAGGTCTGTTAATCCCCACCAAGTCTGTTAATCCCCACCAGGTCTGTTAATCCCCCCCAGGTCTGTTAATCCCCCCAGGTCTGTTAACCCCCCCAGGTCTGTTAATCCCCCCAGGTCTGTTAATCCCCACCAAGTCTGTTAATCCCCACCAGGTCTGTTAATCCCCCCCAGGTCTGTTAATCCCCCCAGGTCTGTTAATCCCCACCAAGTCTGTTAATCCCCACCAGGTCTGTTAATCCCCCCCAGGTCTGTTAATCCCCCCCAGGTCTGTTAATCCCCACCAGGTCTGTTAATCCCACCAGGTCTGTTAACCCCCCCAGGTCTGTTAATCCCCCCAGGTCTGTTAATCCCCACCAGGTCTGTTAATCCCCACCAGGTCTGTTAATCCTCACCAAGTCTGTTAATCCCCACCAGGTCTGTTAATCCCCCCCAGGTCTGTTAATCCCCACCAGGTCTGTTAATCCCCACCAGGTCTATTCGCTCTGTTCCAAACCGCAAACCTGTCACGACTGTGTGTGGTGAGGTTGGACCCAGAACGCAGGCGGAGACCAGGAAAGGAAGAACAGGGGTTTATTAATGGCACAAAACACAATAGAAGGCGATTCCCCAGGACCGACGAGGGAGCTGGGACCGGGAGATCGAGGTGCGTCAAGCCGACAGGTAGGAGACGTAGGGATCGTTGGGGACAGGCGATGGTCAGGTTACCGGGAGGTCGAGGTGCGTCAAGCCGACAGGTAGGAGACGTAGGGATCGTTGGGGACAGGCGATGGTCAGGTTACCGGGAGGTCGAGGTGCGTCAAGCCGACAGGTGGGATGACGGGCGGAACTCCGGGACCGACGAGGGTGGCTGGAACAGCAGACGGGCGGACTATCTCTCCGATAGTCCGTAGCAGGGTGATCAGGACCAGGGATGAATGTCACCTGGGGACTGGTAGCGTACCGGTTTCACGTAGTACGAACGAGCGACGTCTCTCACTGACGCCGCTGTATAAATAGCCCCCAGGTGAGATCAATGGTAATTAGCCACGGTAATGGTTGGCAGGTGCGTGTGTGTGCGCCTCTAGCGCACGCGGCCTGGCAACGCCCCCTGTCAACCACCGTAACCGTGACAGTACCCCCCCCTCAACGGGTGCCTCCTGGCGCCCCACTCGGCCTGTTGGGATGTTCCTGATGGAAGTCGCGGATGAGGGACAGATCCAGGACACTCCGCCGTGGAATCCAACTCCGCTCCTCCGGGCCGTACCCTTCCCAATCCACCAGGTACTGGAAACCCCGGCCACGGCGACGGATGTCCAGGATCTTTCTCACCGTGTAGGCGGGATGGTCGTCGATGATCCTGGGGGGGGGAGGGGGTGTGGTGGGAGGGCACAAGGGACTGGAAGACACAGGTTTCAACAGAGAGACATTGAACTTTCATGGCTGGCGGCAATCTTAGCCGTACAGAAACCGGGTTGATGACCTTGTCCACCGTGTAAGGTCCCACATAACGAGGCGCCAACTTCCGGGACTGTACCTGGAGTGGTAGGTCACGGGAGGAGAGCCAAACTTGTTGTCCAGGTCGATAGATGGGTGCCTGGACCCTCCGACGGTCCGCCAAACGCCGGTTCCGATCGGTCGTACGAAGGAGTGCCGACCGCGCGGTCCTCCAAATCCGGCGGCAGCGCTGGAGGTGGGCCCGTACCGACGGCACCGCAATCTCCTCCTCCTGGACGGGAAACAGGGGTGGTTGGTAGCCCAGTGATGCCTGGAACGGCGACATCCCTGTGGCGTCGCTGATCAGGGAGTTGTGGGCGTACTCCACCCAAGGGAGGTGGGAACTCCATGAGGATGGATGGTTCGCGGCGACGCAGCGGAGAGCCGCTTCCAGGTCCTGGTTGGCTCTCTCCGTTTGTCCATTGGACTGGGGGTGGTATCCGGAGGAGAGGCTGGCGGTGGCCCCCAGAGCCTGGCAAAACGCCCTCCACAACTGCGACGCGAACTGTGGCCCCCGGTCGGACACTATGTCCAGGGGTATCCCGTGCAGACGGAATACCTGCAGCACCAGGAGGTCCGCCGTCTCCTTGGCCGAGGGAAGCTTGGGCAAAGGCACAAAATGGACCGCCTTCGAAAACCGGTCGACGATGGTGAGGATGGTGGAGTTACCAGCCGAAGGCGGAAGACCGGTGACGAAGTCCACGGCGATGTGCGACCAAGGCCGACGAGGGATAGGCAGCGGCTGCAGCAACCCCGCAGGAGGTCGATGTGAGGCCTTGCTGCGTGCACAGACGGTGCAGGCCGTGACAAAGGCCTGGGTGTCCCGGGAGATGGAAGGCCACCAGAAGCTCCGTCTGAGGAAGGACAGGGTCCGTGCAAAGCCGGGATGGCAGGTCAGGCGGGAGGAATGAGCCCACTGCAGCACCCGAGACCTAACTGGATCGGGTACAAACAGCCGGTTAGCGGGGCCATTACCTGGATCTGGATGGGTACGTTGAGCCGACCGGACGAGACCCTCAATCTCCCAAGTGACTGCCCCAAGCACGCACACCGGAGGCAGGATGGTCTCTGGCTCGACGAGATCCCTCTCGGCGTCCCACTGGCGAGAGAGAGAGTCCGGTTTCACATTCCGACATCCAGGCCGGTAAGTGAGTGTGAAGTTGAACCTCCCCAGGAACAACGCCCACCGCGCCTGTCGAGAGTTGAGCCGTTTGGCGGTGCGGAGGTAGGCCAAGTTCTTGTGGTCTGTCCAGACCACGAACGGTTGTTCGGCCCCCTCCAGCCAATGCCTCCACTCCTCCAAGGCCAGAACCACTGCCAAGAGCTCCCGATTCCCCACGTCGTAGTTCCTCTCCGCGGGCGACAACTGTCTTGAAAAAAAAGCACAAGGGTGAGTTTTCCGATCCCCCGTGGCACGTTGAGAGAGGACGGCCCCCACACCGGAGTCCGATGCGTCCACCTCCACCACAAACTGGCACGCCGGATCCGGATGCCTCAGAACCGGAGCCGAGGTAAACAGCCGTTTTAGCTGCGCAAACGCCGCACCTGCCTCCGGAGTCCAGGAGAACGGAGAGAGCGTGGATGTGAGCCGAGTAAGTGGGGCCGCGACGCTACTGAAATCCCGGATGAACCTGCGGTAAAAATTAGAAAATCCGAGGAACCGCTGGAGTTGTTTCCGGGACGTAGGCGTCGGCCACTCCGCCACCGCCTTGACTTTAACGGGGTCCGATCGAACCTGGCCCGGTTCGATTATGAACCCCAAAAAGGCCACCGATTTCGCGTGGAACTCGCACTTCTCCGCCTTGACGAATAGCTTGTTCTCCAACAGTCGCTGAAGAACCAACCGGACGTGCTGAACGTGCTCCCTCTGACTACCTGAAAATATCAAAATATCGTCCAGGTAGACAAAGACGAACAGGTTCAGCATGTCTCGGAGGACGTCGTTCACCAGAGCCTGGAACACTGCCGGGGCGTTGGTGAGACCGAAGGGCATGACCCGGTACTCGAAGTGCCCCAAAGCAGTGTTGAACGCCGTCTTCCACTCGTCCCCCTCACGGATCCGGACGAGATGGTAGGCATTGCGGAGGTCCAATTTGGAGAACACCATCGCATTACGGAGAGGCTCGAAGGCTGGGTCGATGAGTGGCAGGGGGTACTTATTCTTTACGGTGATATCGTTTAGCCCCCGGAAGTCAATACACGGTCTTAACGAGTTGTCCTTCTTAGTCACAAAAAAAAAACCAGAACCCACAGGCGACGACGAGGGTCTGATCAGGCCCGCTGCCAGAGAGTCGTGGATGTAGGTCTCCATGGTCTGTCTCTCGGGCCGGGACAGGTTGTAGAGTCGCCTCACCGGCAAAGACGCGCCGGGAAGGAGATTGATGGCGCAGTCGTATGGTCTGTGAGGGGGTAAGGAGACGGCCCGTTCCTTAGAGAACACCTCCCCGAGGTCGTGGTAAACGCGGGGGACGGATGAGAGATCGGGAGGACTCAGGACCGGACGGGTGGGTGAGCTGCGTGGGGCTAGAGCGGACCGGAGGCAGTTCGAGTGGCAGAACATGCTCCAACTAACCACGGAACCCGCCGCCCAATCGATGTGTGGATTGTGGGTCGCCAACCACGGTCTACCCAATACCACCGGAGTGTGGGGGGAGGAGATGATGTGTAGGCTGATGGTCTCCCGGTGATTCCCTGACAGAATCAGGGTGAGAGGAACAGACCGTTGAGTGATCCGGGCCAACGGTTTTCCATCCAGTGAGTTCACCTCCAATGGTGGCTGTATCCGCTCGGTGGGAATACCGGCCCGTTCGACCAGAGCCGCATCGATAAAGCTGGCATCGGCTCCGGAGTCCACCAACACCTCCACCGGAAGCCTCTCCCTCGCCCAAAGGAGATGTCCGAGAAAATGGGAGCCTGTAAGTAGAGCTGGAGAGCGGGTCGCATTCTGGCACCTCAGGGACCCCGCCGTCACTGAGGGGCCCGATCTTTTGGCCGACGATGACAGTCGCGAATGGAGTGTCCCAACGCCCCGCAGTAGAGACAAGCTCCGGTGTCCAGCCTCCGCTTCCGTTCCTGCTGGGAGAGAACCACCCGATCCAACTGCATCGGCTCCTCTGCAAAGGAAGCGGTGGACCGAGAATATCTCCTCTCCTCAGCTGGGCGGGAGACGCTTCTGGAAGGACCCGGACCGTCCCCCCACTGCATAGCTAGGTCGGACACCTGAATGGCCAACTGGATGGCCTCATCCACAGTGCCCTTCTGGCCCCGCAACGCCACCTCCGTGCCCAACTCCCGGTTGAGTCCGCTCTGGAACGCGGACAGGAGTGATTCCTCGTTCCAACCGGACTCCACCGCCAACCGGCGGAACCGGGCGATGTACTCCCGAAGACTAAGCGTTCCTTGCTTAAGCCGCAACAGGAGTTGTCCAGCCTGGGCGCCCCGTATGGGGTGGTCGTACACCCTCATGAGCTCCATCTCGAGAGCCACAAAAGTCTCCACGAGAGGAGATCCTTGCGCACGGAGCGCATCGTACATAGCGAGGGGTCCTCCCTCCAGCAGACTCACTATATACGCAATCCTCCCCGCTTCCCTCGTAAAGCGGGACGGCTGTGCTTCAAAAATATTCTTGCATTGTACCAGGAAGCTCCGGCAGGTGTCCGGATTCCCCGAGTATCTCGGCGGGGGCGGGATGTGCGGCTCCGCGGAACCAGCGAGAACCGGCGTTTGTGGATCCCTCGCCTCGAGGCGCGTTATGCGTACGCCCTGGGAGTCCGTGATGTCCAGCAGACGGGTAATCGTCGCATGGGCGTCCGCCAGATGTCGCTCCCATGGCGCTGCGTAAACGTGGATCTCGCGCTTCACCCGATCTCCGTCGCCGGGGTCCATAATGGCTCGTTCGTTCTGTCACGACTGTGTGTGGTGAGGTTGGACCCAGAACGCAGGCGGAGACCAGGAAAGGAAGAACAGGGGTTTATTAATGGCACAAAACACAATAGAAGGCGATTCCCCAGGACCGACGAGGGAGCTGGGACCGGGAGATCGAGGTGCGTCAAGCCGACAGGTAGGAGACGTAGGGATCGTTGGGGACAGGCGATGGTCAGGTTACCGGGAGGTCGAGGTGCGTCAAGCCGACAGGTAGGAGACGTAGGGATCGTTGGGGACAGGCGATGGTCAGGTTACCGGGAGGTCGAGGTGCGTCAAGCCGACAGGTGGGATGACGGGCGGAACTCCGGGACCGACGAGGGTGGCTGGAACAGCAGACGGGCGGACTATCTCTCCGATAGTCCGTAGCAGGGTGATCAGGACCAGGGATGAATGTCACCTGGGGACTGGTAGCGTACCGGTTTCACGTAGTACGAACGAGCGACGTCTCTCACTGACGCCGCTGTATAAATAGCCCCCAGGTGAGATCAATGGTAATTAGCCACGGTAATGGTTGGCAGGTGCGTGTGTGTGCGCCTCTAGCGCACGCGGCCTGGCAACGCCCCCTGTCAACCACCGTAACCGTGACAAAACCATGGATGAAGGCTGACATACGGAACAAAGTTAAGGAACGGAGTACCGCTTTCACAACAGGCGACTCCGATTTGTACAAGAAGTCGAAGTACGAACTCAGAAAAGCCATCAAGTAGGGTAAATTGGATTGCAAAAACAAATCGGAATTACAGTTCGGGGGCTCTGACACCAGACGTATGTGGAAAGGTCTGAGGGTCCTCTCCAACTACAAGGGGAGCTCAGGGGCAATCACCAACAACGACCCTACCCTACCAGACGAGCTAAACGGTGCACTTTGTTTGGTAGGAATCGTACAGCAATCAGTGCGCATGCGCGTCAATTTAGTTTCCGCCCCTTTCAGTCGGCGAACAGAGCAGCTGAAATCATGTCTAAAATAACACTTATACATGTATGTTTTTATGACTTTTTCTCACGATACAAACACATGTTAAGGTTACTCTAAAATACGGTTATAACATTTCTAGTGAGAAATATACACTTAAGTTGTTGTTTTTTTCAAACAGTTTCTTAGTTATGGCAAAGATTCTGCATCATGTATATCCGTTGCTATGGTGACACATGAAAGTGCGTTTGTGTCGCACCCCCCCCAATTTTTTGGATTTTTTATTAATAATTTAATTCTTATTATTACATGTTTAGGTTTAGATCTAATCTAGGTTGGGATTTTAGCGCCCTCTGCAGGCTGGTTGAGACGTGATAATATTGAGTTTAATTGGAAAATATGTATGTTAAACAATGAAATCAAGTCTAAACCGGTCTAAATTGAAATATATGTATGTAGTATGACTGTGCATAAGGCAAACATCAATATCTTGAACACATTTGGCTACTTCATACGCCTTAAAACATGTTTGACTGATTTTATCCAGCTTGGCCCTAAAAGGCTCAGAGAAAGTACACCTGCAAGTAGCCTTGGAGCAAGATGAAAATAAAAGTCGTGGGACAACCATGAAGACATCATTGGAAAGGTCTTGATCTAGAGAGTAACATATGTCAGTCTGAAAGGTGTGGGGGGTTCCTGCTCCTCTTTGGAAAGATCTTGACCTCTACTACCATTAGCAAGGGTAAAACAATTGGGGGCGTCACTCAGCAGGGTCACAACCTGTAAAAAACATGATTTCACCCTCTTACAAATAAGAAAGATCAAATCTGACCACTCCAGTGTGTTTCTCAGCCAGTAAACCCTATAATAAGATTGCAAGATTCATGGTCACAATTTCACATAATAGGGAAAACACATTAGAACTACAAAACGTGTGACACAGCACGCTGCAAATTGTAGTTCTTTGCACACGTCCGGGTCTTGTCCCTCGATCTATTTGTGTTAGTAATGTGGTTTATATATATTTTTAAATATATAATGTGGTTTCCGAACGAGACGGTGCAGCTCAGTGCCGCTGCAATCTGATGGATTAGTAATACACGTAAAAATTAACTTAAATAATAAACGTAACAGAACAATACTTCCGGGCACAAGCTACGTAGGCGGCAGTGATATCAGCGTCCATAGCAGCGATAGAAACCTGAACAAATAACTCGATATAAGATCGTATAAATTCACCGAACAAAGTGTGTGAGAGTAAAACACACATTTCATGCTACAAATGTGTGTTTTAAAAAACATTATAATGCCGAAACTATCTCATTACATGTTCCACCGAGAACACAAGGACACGTGACTGTGATGACATAAGGGCTGCAGAAGTTCGCACATTCAAGATTCAAGATGACTTTATTTATCCCGAGGGAAATTAAGGAAATGCGCTTCTTACAAAATAAAGTGCACTGTTTTTTCGTAGGGAATCCTACGTATAATTTATGAGAACAGCCTGCAAACACACACACACACGTATTTATTCATGTGAGCATTACTACACTCATGCATACCATTTTTAAGTTGTACCTTTTTTTTGTAGGGATTCAAACCCTAAAACCCAGCTGGTTTAGGATTGTTCTTCTCCAGCCGCATGGTCGCAAATACTCACAAAATGTTGAATGCTTTAAACCTCTTTTATCCTGAGTGGATACATGCTAAACATACTACAAACAAGACGTTGTTAGGCATGTAGACATGTGAGAAAGCAATTGTAGTGGCAAAAACCATTGTTTGTTTATTGTCCTTTCGATGGTTTTACCACGTTTGAGGATACCGGTGCATCTTGATTCATTGGACGCGTAAACATGGTCCGAAGCGGAGTAACATAAACTGATGGTTTTATTTAGTTGTTTTAAATACATTGAAAAGCAACAGAAAAGTATAATATCCACTGTTTGGTCTATTGTTCTTGGTTTAGCTTGACTCGGCTGTTGACGGTCAATGATGGTGTGAGCAAGACACCGGAACCCCCCTGTGGCCGTTGTTCCACACACAACACTCACACACACATTAACCCCATGACCTACAGAGGGAACAACACTCACACACACATTAACCCCATGACCTATAGAGGGAACAACACTCACACACACATTAACCCCATGACCTATAGAGGGAACAACACTCACACACACATTAACCCCATGACCTATAGAGGGAACAACACTCACAAAACATTAACCCCATGACCTATAGAGGGAACAACACTCACACACACATTAACCCCATGACCTATAGAGGGAACAACACTCACACACACATTAACCCCATGACCTATAGAGGACACAACACTCACACACACATTAACCCCATGACCTATAGAGGGCACAACACTCACACACACATTAACCCCATGACCTATAGAGGGAACAACACTCACACACACATTAACCCCATGACCTATAGAGGGCACAACACTCACACACACATTAACCCCATGACCTATAGAGGGCACAACACTCACACACACATTAACCCCATGACCTATAGAGGACACAACACTCACAAAACATTAACACATTCCAGCTCTTAATAATATTGAATATAAATTAAATTAGAAAGGAGAAATAATATTTATGGCAACTAAAGGTTGACATGGCTCCTACCGCAATCATGTGACACACTAGAACGATTCGATTCTCGACTTTTAGTCACTCATAACTATTGGTTGTTGTCTAAATGAAGCACAATTCCCACCCCAAACACTATACGTCACAACACCACATGTCTTTTATTGTCTCACAAATCAGGCACTCACAGCAAAGGAGGGTAACAAGTGTGATTGCAAACAACCTCAAATCTGGGAGAATGTTTTTTTTTGTGTATTTCGACAAATCATGTTGCGTATGCATTTTGAAACCTCACCTTGTTTTTCAATCAGTCTAGTCCGAAGAGGAGGAAATAGGGCGATTGCCTTCAATCAGAAAATCAGTCATTATCGCCATCTGGTGGCCACGTGGTGCAATTGTGATGTTTTGCCTTGGTGTCATTCAATTATATCCGCCCTGATCTATCAATAGCAGTGGTGAAGCGTCAGGGCCTTCAAGGTATTCAGAGAAGACCCTGGAACTCTCAGATGAAACCAAAAAAATCGAATTAATTGTATTAATAAAATGTAATACAATTTAATAAAATGTTATACAATTTTAATAAAATGAATAAATGAGAACGGTATCTGTGTTGTTATCTGTTATATTACAGTGTTACGTTGATTTGTTTGTCTTTCTCGGTCCATGCACGACGCATTGGAGTGGTTTTGTGTTGGAAAAACAATGCAACCAATCAGATATTTTTCTGGGTTGCTGGGAAGAATATCCTTCAACCAAAGTATTCCCGATGACTTTGGCCCTTAGACTGAATGAGAGCGTACGTTTGGATTGACAATTTGATCAACCAATCATATAGTGATTTGTAGCCAATGGGCGTATTCTTTCAGATTTCCCCACAGCTCAATAGGGAGCTAAAAGGTATACTGGCTGGAGTGAGAGTGGATCTAGCGTAGTGCTACGTTTTTTCTACGTAGGTTTTTTACGTCAACCATCAAACCTTAGTTAGATGGTTAGTTCGAAAGTTTTCCCCAACATTAGTCGAATGATTAACGGTGAAAGAAGGGGGAGGTATACTCATTATACTTCCGGCGCTGCGACGAGCGGCAGCCAGCAACAGTTGCTTCCCCTCCCCTCTTACTTTTTAGTTATTTATTCTTATATTATTGTTGTTTTTAGTATAGTTTTTCATTTAGTAGTTGTGCAACCCTCAGCCAACTATGTTTAGGGAAGTTTTTGCCGTGTTTCTCATTCTGGGGACACTGTTACTGAACCGTGTCTCCGTCGCGGCTCAACATTACGGCGGAGCCAATGTCTACGCGCGGAGTCAGCTGTTGTCGCTACAACAGACCTCGCTGCTATGGGAGAGGCCCGACATCCCGACCTCCCCAGGGAGCTGAGGAGTACGTACAGGGGACGCAAGGCTGGACGTAAACAGCGGGAGAGAAAGCGGAGATATAAACCATATCTCCCTTCCATCACCATGGGGAATGTGAGGTTGCTAGCGAACAAGATGGACGAGCTAGCGGGCCTGGTGAGGACCCAGCGGGTGTACCGGGAGAGCAGCGTGCGTTGTTTCACGGAGACGTGGCTCCACGAGGACACCCCGGACTCCAATGTTACCGCGGACGGCTTTCTGACCGTCCAGGCGGACAGGACGCACCGAGAGAGTAGCAAGAGGAAAGGTGGGGGACTTGCTATTCTCGTTAACAACAAGTGGTGTAACCCTGGACATGTTACTGTGAAGGAACGTGTGTGTAGCCCGGACATTGAACTGCTGGCCGTGAGTCTGCGGCCATACTATCTGCCGCGAGAGTTCTCCCACGTGCTTCTTGTTGTTGTTTACATTCCACCGTCGGCAAACGCGGCGCTCGCGTCTGACGTCATCCACTCCGTCGTCGCGAGACTTCAGACACAGCACCCTGAAGCATTCATCGCGATATCTGGGGACTTCAACCACGTGACTCTGGCTGCAACACTGCCCACCTTCAAGCAGTTTGTGGACTGTCCCACCAGGGAAAACAAGACACTGGACCTGCTGTATGCCAATGTTAAGGAGGCATACAGCGCCACCGCCCTTCCTCCTCTTGGAAGGTCAGACCACAATCTCATCCACCTTCAGCCCCTGTATAGGCCTCTAGTCCAGCGGCTGCCTGTGACCATAAGGACTGTGAGGAGATGGTCACAGGAGGCCGATGAGGACTTGCGGGGCTGCTTTGAGTCAACAGACTGGGATTTCCTCTTTGATTTGCATGGAGAGGACCTTGATGATCTCACGTAATATATAACAGGGTACATAAACTTCTGTGTGGACAGTGTTGTTCCCACAGAGACTGTACGCTGTTTCCCCAACAACAAGCCGTGGGTCACCCGAGACATCAAGGTCCTGCTCAATGAGAAGAAGAGGGCCTTCAGAGACGGGGACAGGGAGCAGATGAGGCGGGTTCAGAGGGAGCTGAAGGAGAGGATCCAGCAGGGCAAAGACAACTACAGGAGGAAGCTGGAGCACAAACTTCAGCAGAACAACCTGAAGGATGTGTGGAGTGGCATGAGGAGCATCACTGGCTACAAACAACCTGGTAGCCAGACAATAAGGGGGGGTCCTGACCGGGCCAACGAGTTGAATTTGTTTTTCAATAGATTTAATGATGAGTGGGCTCCGGTCTACCCCCCCTCCCCCTCCCCCTCTACAACCATTCTCCTCCAGCCCCCCAGCCCTGCTGTCCCCCCTCCCCCACCGTCCCTCTCCAGCGACAACATACATGTTCTCTCTCCCCCACCACCACTACCTCACCCCTCCCCCATCAACACAACAGAGACTCTTCCTGCCCCCACACACGGCACACAGACCTCCACAGCTGAGCAGATGAGGAAAGTGCTGTGCAGGCTCCAGCCAGGCAAGGCTGCTGGTCCTGACGGCGTCAGCCCGAGGGTCCTCAAAACATGTGCTGCCCAGCTGAGTGGAGTCCTGCAGTACATCTTCAACCTGAGCATGAGACTGGAGAGGGTCCCTGTGCTGTGGAAGACATCCTGCCTGGTGCCGGTTCCGAAGAAGGCACGTCCCAGCTCCTCTAACGACTACAGACCGGTGGCGCTGACGTCCCACGTGTCGAAGTCCTTTGAGAGGCTGGTCCTGTCGCTTCTTCGGCCCCTGGTCAGATCATCGCTGGACCCTCTTCAGTTTGCCTACCAGCCGAAACTGGGAGTGGAGGACGCCATCATCTTCCTGCTTCATCGTGCCTACGCCCACTTGGACAGACCCGGGAGCACTGTGACAATCATGTTTTTCGACTTCTCCAGTGCGTTCAATACCATCCGGCCTGCCCTGCTGGGGAGTAAGCTGACGGCGATGAAGGTGGACTCTTCCCTGGTTTCCTGGATTACAGACTATTTGACGGGTCATCCACAGTTTGTCAGACTGCAGGACTGTGTGTCTGACACTGTGGTCAGCAGCACTGGTGCTCCACAGGGAACGGTTCTTTCCCCATTCCTGTTCACCCTTTACACCTCAGACTTCCAGTACAACTCAGAGTCCTGCCATCTGCAGAAGTTCTCGGACGACTCTGCAGTTGTTGGTTGTGTCAGCGAGGGAAACGATGAGGAGTACAGGGGCGTCGTGGACTCCTTCGTTGAGTGGTGTGAGCTGAACCACATGCAGCTCAACACAGACAAGACGAAGGAGATGGTGGTGGACTTCCGCAGGAGGAAATCTACCCCCACACCCATTTCCATCAAGGGTGTGTCCGCGGAAGTTGTTCAGGAATATAAATACCTGGGAGTTCACCTGGACAACAAACTGGTCTGGGCCAAGAACTCTGAGGCTGTTTACAAGAAGGGCCAGAGCCGTCTCTACTTCCTGCGGAGGCTCCGGTCCTTCAACGTTTGCAATACGATGCTTGAAGATGTTCTACCAGTCGGTGGTAGCCAGTGCCATCTTCTCCGGTGTCGTGTGCTGGGGAAGCAGGTTGAGGTCAGCAGACGCCAACAAGATCAGCAGGATCGTCAGGAAGGCTGGCGCTGTCCTGGGGGTCCAGCTGGACTCCTTGTTGGTGGTGTCTGAGAGGAGGATGCTGCGCAAGCTGCGTAGTATCCTTGACAACAACTCTCACCCTCTCCATCAGGTGCTGACCTCAAACAGAAGCACCTTCAGCAACAGACTCATTCCACCCAGGTGCACCACAGAACGCCACAGGAAGTCCTTTCTTCCTGTGGCCATCAGTCTCTATAATTCATCTACCTCGGGTCATGAGAGGGACAGTGGAGACTCAGTGACCTGAGGCCAACGCACTGTTATTATTTTTTGGTCAACGCACTGTAAATTCCTTTCACTGTCATTTTGCACTGTAAATTCAATTTCACTTTTCACATGTCACTTTTTCAGGATTCATCTGAGTTATTTATGAGTATTTATTACTGCCAATTTGCACTATACGTATTGTTGTGTATTGTATATACCTACGTATTACTGTAATAATACTGTAAATTGTGCAATTAATCTATCAATACATTTAGATTTCATTTAGAGTTAATTTAGTTATATCTTGTTTATACTAGTTTTGTTTAGTTAGTTTGTTGTTATTTAGTTTTTAGCTTTAGGTATTAGTATATTTGTGTGTGCATTTATTCCCCTGTGTCAACTATTGCACCTTCATTTCCCTCGGGATAAATAAAGTAATCTGAATCTGAGGTAATTCTCAAGATAAAAAGTCTGTTTATGTTAATACAGCGCTGTTGTAAAACATAAGTTAGGGTTTGCAAATACATTATTTTGGTTATGGTTATCAATGTGTATAGGACGTTCATCCAGCTGGATCTGGACTCTTCTCATATTGGTATCAGTGATCAAACATACCAATAGTTGATCATGACCCTGAACCTTCTGGTAGGTAGAGTAGGCACCTACTAACCCATAGCTATGGGGTCTGAGAACCACTGATACCGCTCAAAACAAGCGCCATCAGCTGTACACAAGCTAATATAATAATATATATGTATTGAAATAAAAACAAACAATGATATTATTAACTTAAACATTCGCTCGTGAAAACCCCTTCTGGAACACAATACTGAACATAACCTACGGTGGCTGCGGAGCGTCGAACAGGCTCGCACTAGGCAAATCACAAGCAACAAAATAACACATGAACGCCCCCTACTGGTAAAATAACTCACTCCCTGACATATAAATATATACAACATACCCACTCTTCTGGCAACTGGGTTGGTACTGAGCACTCAGTCTATCAGTAGTATCTTTTAATCTGTTCTCTGCCTCTGGCCCTAAATGGGGTGCTCCATATTGTGTTGAAAGTATTTTTCTTTTTATTGGCTTTATTATTTCAAAATGAGGTGGTATTAAAACACTTTGAAACAAATCATTTTTAGTGATATGTAACCTTCTGCCCCACATAAAAAACATTGGAAATATTTCCTGCAACAATTTTGGCCAATTAAGGCATACTTGCTGGTGAATGGCCGCCCATAATTGCAATATATTGCAGCAAATCATCGACCGCCAAACGGCCACCCGGCTCCAAAGCATTACACTAGGTTCCTGCTCCAGACACTTAGGGGTCTGCTGGAGCACAGAAATAGGAATGCAACCTTGAGATGATCTTTACTGATGGAGTTTTGTCAGTGCCTTGCAATAAATGTCTAGACAAGCGCTCAGGAATGGAAGTTAAACATGATTAGTAACAATGGCCAGGCAACCCGCCCGCTTTATAACCCTTATTTGTTCGAAATGTAAAATAAAAAAAGTCAAAGAAGCTACGACATGTTGAACTTGAAATCTAGACATCGAGATGAAAGAACAAAGCACTATCTTGCAAAGTGTGTAAACAACTGTCTTCTCCAGCAACAGAAAAAAAACCACATTTATTATTATTATTATATATTACCCCAAGACGTACACACACACCTCTTTTATTCATATTGAAATGGATAGTTATGATCCATTATATATGTGTTGTTGTTGATGGAGCATGTTCATCTCATATGATAATAAAAATACGATGGCTACCGATGACCAAATCAACACCAAACTCCAACGCATGCAAATGCAAACAAGCCATGAATAAAGTCCAGAATCATGTTCTGCCTAGCATCAGGTCACATGAATGTTATGAACATTGCATTGATAATCGGTAATCAATATTGTTCTGTTCTAAATGGATGAGAGGCTTGTAGGATAGCACAGCACACATTATGCCTGGAGGACCTTGGTTGTTCTGTAAGCTTAATTGTGGTAATTTTGCAGAAAAAGCCACTTCATCCAAAGCCACTTGCAAGCCGGTTTACTACCAACATTGGAGTACCTACACAAAGTGCTGTGACCTGAAGTCAAATAAACCAACAACCTTTTTGAGTGGGCAGGTCAGGTTTCTAATAGGAGAACATCCCAAGCCAAAGCAACATGATGCGTGATGCTAAAGAGTAAAACACAACACAGTGCATATGTTTGTTGAGATGTTCTCAGAAGAAGTGGGGTTGAGTTTGTTTGTTATTTTAGGCAGTGATTGTTAATATTGTATGGATCTAGGTCTTTCTTTCATGCTGACCACTCATTGTCATTATAACTATTGTTGTGTCTTGGGTTCTTGGGTAATTGAAACCATTACATTGTCCTGACGGAGCTGTCAATGGGGCTTGAAGGATTCCTAACTCAACCGGGTTTCAAAAGTCTGGAGCGAGATCCCACCAGGATCCTCTGTGATAAGGACCAGCAGGAGGGGTCTCTAGGGAGATCCCTCTATGATCCTCTGTGATAAGGACCAGCAGGAAGGGTCTCTAGGGAGATCCCACCAGGATCCTCTGTGATAAGGACCAGCAGGAAGGGTCTCTAGGGAGATCCCACCAGGATCCTCTGTGATAAGGACCAGCAGGAAGGGTCTCTAGGGAGATCCCACCAGGATCCTCTGTGATAAGGACCAGCAGGAAGGGTCTCTAGGGAGATCCCACCAGGATCCTCTGTGATAAGGACCAGCAGGAAGGGTCTCTAGGGAGATCCCACCAGGATCCTCTGTGATAAGGACCAGCAGGAAGGGTCTCTAGGGAGATCCCACCAGGATCCTCTGTGATAAGGACCAGCAGGAAGGGTCTCTAGGGAGATCCCACCAGGATCCTCTGTGATAAGGACCAGCAGGAAGGGTCTCTAGGGAGATCCCACCAGGATCCTCTGTGATAAGGACCAGCAGGAAGGGTCTCTAGGGAGATCCCTCCAGGATACTCTGTGATAAGGACCAGCAGGAAGGGTCTCTAGGGAGCGAGATCCCTCCAGGATCCTCTGTGATAAGGACCAGCAGGAAGGGTCTCTAGGGAGATCCCACCAGGATCCTCTGTGATAAGGACCAGCAGGAAGGGTCTCTAGGGAGATCCCACCAGGATTCTCTTTGATAAGGACCAGCAGGAAGGGTCTCTAGGGAGATCCCACCAGGATCCTCTGTGATAAGGACCAGCAGGAAGGGTCTCTAGGGAGATCCCACCAGGATCCTCTGTGATAAGGACCAGCAGGAAGGGTCTCTAGGGAGATCCCACCAGGATCCTCTGTGATAAGGACCAGCAGGAAGGGTCTCTAGGGAGATCCCACCAGGATTCTCTGTGATAAGGACCAGCAGGAAGGGTCTCTAGGGAGATCCCACCAGGATCCTCTGTGATAAGGACCAGCAGGAAGGGTCTCTAGGGAGATCCCACCAGGATCCTCTGTGATAAGGACCAGCAGGAAGGGTCTCTAGGGCCAGTCACCTTGGAGGAATTCAAAGAAAAGGTCCAGTGCTGAATATGCTTGTCTCAGACAGTCGCAGACAGAAAGAAAAAGTGATCATGACATAGCAGTAGAATGTGCTCGTGGGTGAACAAAAAAAAGTAATTGTTGAATAAGAGTCGGTGCTGAACCAAAACCAGCAATATGACTCAGCCCCACTGATTTGATCAAACCTGCTAATCGTGAATAACGATTAGTTCAGCTGTAACCATTACACGTTTCTTTTTAACAGTATTTGCTCAAGCCGCTTATCTGCAATAAGAAGGGAGGGCTAGGCCAGGGAGATGGCGGATTGCAGATGGGTAATTTGGTAATTTCTAAAATCAATCTTATTTTCATTACCTATCTCCTGCTGCCATTCACTAATAGTCTTTGAACATGAAGTGCATGTGTGTTGTTTTCTTAGCACCTGTGTGCACAGAAGAGAGTGACGCATGGTGTCTGCTATCTCCATACTCTCTCTACCTCTCCGACACCACCTCCATCCATCATGGGGAGCACAGAATGCTATTTTCATAATTGCTCCCCCTGCACACACACACACACACGCACACACCCACACACCCACACACACACAAGCCCTAGTGCTTAATAGAGGCAGCAGAGGTTTCCACCACCACCACCATCGTCCCCACACCTTGCAACTTACTAACATCTGCCCCCCCCCACACACACACACAAGCACACACACACACACACACACACACACACATGCACACACACACACACACACACACACACACACACACACACACACACACACCACACACACACACACACACACACACACACACACACACACACACACACACACACACACACACACAAGCACACACAACCTCTCTCAGGCTCCTGGCCATAACCATCCATTTGTGACAGTCACACCAAGGCGAGGCCCCAGCAGGACGAAGCCCCTCCCTCCCCCAAACCCTTTCCCCCCCGTTTAACAATTACAGATAACAAGAGGAACACGTGGGAAGGGGAGAGTCACCAGGGCTGCTCTCTCAGCCCGGCTGCTCCTTGTGGGCACGCCCATCTCCATACTAACCTCAGCCACGCCGTGCCTTTATTACGCCACATCATGAACTGTCCCTGGAACGGGCAGGACGACCACACACGCCCCGCCCCCTTCTACCTCCACGCTCCCCTTCTACCTCCACGCTCCCCTTCTACCTCCACGCTCCCCTTCTACCTCCACGCTCCCCTTCTACCTCCACGCTCCCCTTCTACCTCCACGCTCCCCTTCTACCTCCACGCTCCCCTTCTACCTCCACACCCCCCTTCTACCTCCACGCTCCCCTTCTACCTCCACGCTCCCCTTCTACCTCCACGCTCCCCTTCTACCTCCACACCCCCCTTCTACCTCCACGCTCCCCTTCTACCTCCACACCCCCCTTCTACCTCCACGCTCCCCTTCTACCTCCACACCCCCCTTCTACCTCCACACCCCCCTTCTACCTGCCACACCCCCCTTCTACCTCCACGCTCCCCTTCTACCTCCACGCTCCCCTTCTACCTCCACGCTCCCCTTCTACCTCCACGCTCCCCTTCTACCTCCACGCTCCCCTTCTACCTCCACGCCCCCTTCTACCTCCACGCTCCCCTTCTACCTCCACGCTCCCCTTCTACCTCCACGCTCCCCTTCTACCTCCACGCTCCCCTTCTACCTCCACGCTCCCCTTCTACCTCCACACCCCCCTTCTACCTCCACGCTCCCCTTCTACCTCCACGCTCCCCTTCTACCTCCACGCTCCCCTTCTACCTCCACACCCCCCTTCCCCTTGCTTTTCGTCAGTGGATGCTAACTTGTGTTATCCTTTATCAGAGTGCGCATCCCCCATTCACACACACACACACACACACACACACACACACACACACACACACACACACACACACACACACACACACACACACACACACACACACACACACACACACACACACACACACACACATATTTTTCTCCCTCCCTCCCAGAGCCCCATCTGCTAGGGTGGAAGGGCTTTCCATTTGCCTGTCCAATCAGCAATGCTGGCTGGCAGTACGGGGTGTCGGGGGAGGGGCGGTGGGGCAAACAGTAGCCCTGAGGATCAGGATGTAATGTCTGTGTTAAATGTGTTCCTCCGTATCCTCCCCCCCAACCTCCCCCCAACCTCCCCCCCAACCTCCCCCAACCTCCCCCCAACCTCCCCCAACCTCCCCCAACCTCCCTCCCAACCTCCCCCACACCCACACTGGGTGGGGGGAGAGCTGAGTATGTGAGTATGTGAGTATGTGAGTATGTGAGTCTGTGAGTATGTGAGTCTGTGAGTATGTGAGTCTGTGAGTATGTGAGTCTGTGAGTCTGTGAGTATGTGAGTCTGTGAGTCTGTGAGTCTGTGAGTATGTGAGTCTGTGAGTCTGTGAGTCTGTGAGTATGTGAGTATGTGAGTCTGTGAGTCTGTGAGTATGTGAGTCTGTGAGTATGTGAGTCTGTGAGCAGGTGGTGATGATGCAGGGTTTATCCTTTCAGGTGACGCTGATTGTCCAGTGACATGCACCAGAGACGGCGTGGACAGAGGGGTCAGACAGGACGCAGGGTCAGAGAGGATGGCGGGTCAGATCCCAGCCAGGCAGAAACAGATTAAGGTTAGGGTTAGGGTTAGGGTTAGGGTTAGGGTTAGGGTTAGGGTTACTCAGGGCTCAGAGAGCTCAGGGCACGGTACTCCAAGAGGGAGCATGAAAGGTGTGCTAATGGGAAGCTAAGCCAGAGAGCACAAGGAGCCTGCTTACAGCCACGATTACGACGGAAACATAAAGAATCTGTGGAACACTTTCTCCTTCTATAGATAATTTTTATATAGTTGTCAATGTTAATTTCCTTTCTCCTCCTCACGCACACACACACACACACACACACACACACACACACACACACACACACACACACAGGTGCCTATACACACTATACACACTACCTCGTACTATCTCTATGGATTTGGAGAACACTGTTTATCGCCTGGCTTCATTCATTAGGAATCACGCAGATTAGCCTTGACATTCACACAGATGAGAGGGCTAACAATGGGAGTGAGCTATTAGCATGCTAATGCACATCAAAAGGCTTCTGAGTGGTCCTTTCATCCATGCTTTAAGCCCTCTATTCTGGTGAAGGCAGTCAGATAATACATTTCTAACTCACCTGCGTGCGTTCCCTGCATGTGCGAGCAAGTATTTATGTGTGTGTGTCTTTCTGTCCGTGTGTGTTGTGTGGTTGTGTGTGTGTGTGTGTATGTGTCATTGTGGTGTGTGTGTTGTGTGTGTGTGTGTGTGTGTGGTGTGTGTGTGTGTGTGTGTGTGTGTGGTGTGTGTGTGTGTGGTGTGTGTGTGTGTGTGTGTGTGTGTGTGTGTGTGTGTGTGTGTGTGTGTGTGTGTGTGTGTGTGTGTGTGTGTGTGTGTGTGTGTGTGTGTGTGTGTGTGTGGTGTGTGTGGTGTGTGTGTGTGTGTGTGTGTGTGTGTGTGTGTGTGTGTGTGTGTGTGTGTGTGTGTGTGTGACTGCTACTAGCTCCACGGTCACTATAATTGTATTTAATTTGAGTCATTCAATTGTGACAAACAGCGGAATTTGATGAAATGACTCAACTGCAGCCCAAAAAGTGATCTATGATTTGCTATTAGTCAGGCAGGCCTTCTGTGTTGTGCCTTATAATGCTTGGTGTGGGCGCACCTCGTTCCTCCCACAAGATGGCAGTGTAGCGCCTCGGTTTTTCCCACTGTTGAAGGAGTGCGTCAGCTACGGCCAACCTGATCCTGTATCCCCATGGAAGAAGCATGGATTCGGGGGAAGAGAGCAAGGTGCGAAAAAGAAAAGCGTTCCAAAGGTGACAGTGGTCCCTTTCAATCCTAATGGCGGGCGTCAAAGTCTTGTTTGTGTCCCCGTCGGCTGGCCACCTGGGTATGCGAAGGCTGGGCAGCGGTGTCCCTGTGTGTGTGCGCGCGAGAGGGTTCACTTTAAACTCCATTTCCCACATGCCGCTCATGTGTAGGCCTGCGTGTCGATTTACATATATTTCTGGACCGCGTGTCTGAGCCTTGCATTTTGAGTGCTACTGAAGCTCTATTCATAACACTTTGCATTCATTCCAGCCTTATCCCCATGCAGCTGCAAGCAGTGCCTGGCAAGAGAGGACAACACTCCTCAAATCTCTCCCACAACACACCAAAAACAGACGGGGAAAACACCATAGCCATGGAGAAGGAAACGCATGTTCACACAAAAGCTCAACAAGAAACGCTTTAAGTATGTGTCTAATCCTCCGCCTATTTCTAATTCTTTCCCCCGGATAAATGGGCATTAGGAGACTTTTGTGAAATGAATCCATTGTTTAGGCCCATAAGCGTTTGTCCTAGCCATTTTGCTGCTTCCTCCGAGTCGCTTTCTACGTCGGGCATATCGGTTGCAATGTCGCCAAACGACAGAGTATTGTAATAGCTGTGGACATACATCAAGCTGAGCGGATAAGGCAATCTCCCAGGGAAGATCTGAAATCTGTGTTGGACACCACGCGCTTCATGTGGTGTCTGAACAGACGCTGGCTGCACAAGGTAACATGAAGCATTGGATGTACTAAAGGCTCCTTTCAACTGCCAGACCTGGAACAGGGCTGCATATCAAATAATAATAATAATAATAATAATAATAATAATACAGCTCAGGAGATTTGACTTCTAAATGTGGAATGTATTTGTGTGTTTAGTAACTGAGCGTAGAACTAAACATGGAGAAAAAAATAAGTAAACAACACTGAAAAAAGAGTGCAGTTTGTCACCTATTGGCCTGAACCGGAGCGCTTAGTGTCAACGTTGCGTTTAAGTCTAAACACTATTACACAAGAGTGAGAATTCTATTGACACCTTGACCCATGGATTGGGTAATCCTTGTCACCGAGCGGGCATTTAATTATGCTCTGCAAAAATGCTGTACTTTGAGTGCTAATGAGGATGTTAACTTTTGATGAAATTGCTAATAGGATTGCCTACAAGAGAGTTTGCTTTGATTGTATACACCCGAGTCATGGTAAGGACATCTTATATACACGTCTTATATACCAGAATGTACAGAAGTCCCACCGGTGTACATAGTCAAAGTCTTAACTTAGTTTGACAAGCTCATTACCTGTTCTATAGCTGATGGTATAATCACCATCTCAGGATATCAGTGAACTGCAGAATTGTCAGCGTATGAAATGCGAAAAATAATCATATTGACCTCACTTTGATGTTAATTAGATATTCAACCATTTCAAACATACTAGAATATCCCCAGGGGGGGCCCACTATATAAGATAAAGCAGGTGTATTGATGCTTTCTGTAGTGCGATCAAAGATGATTGAATGGTTCCCGAGCACGTGATGACCACCCCGTAGTCACATGTCTGAGTTCACACGCCCCGAGCACGTGATGACCACCCCGTAGTCACATGTCTGAGTTCACACGCCCCGAGCACGTGATGACCACCCCGTAGTCACATGTCTGAGTTCACACACCCATTCTCTCCCATCCCAAGGCATGGGAAACCCTACTGTCTCCCCTGGGCTCCCTGCCTGCCTGCTTTGGCTTGGCTTCATCTGGAGAGAGAGAGAGAGAGAGAGAGAGAGAGAGAGAGAGAGAGAGAGAGAGAGAGAGAGAGAGAGAGAGAGAGAGAGAGAGAGAGAGAGAGAGAGAGAGAGAGAGAGAGAGAGAGAGAGAGAGAGAGAGAGAGAGAGAGGACCTTCCTACTGTTGGTCGCCCGCTATCCGTCTGGGCCCAGGTGCCTCACTAGAGCAGGGCTATCGACTTTATCCTGTCATCCGGTGCAGATAGATGCCAGGGCATTATTTCGGTGCCTCCCGAATATCTAGGCAACATTGTCTGGGGACACTTGGATTTATTGATTTGTCATTAAAAAGAATGGCCACCCCTCTGGCTCTGTGTCCTCAATGCTGCGTGAGGCACAAGGTGGGTCGCCATGGGTGGGGGAAAGCCTTGGTTCTTGGTCCTGGACCATAGCTGTCTGAAAATACCTCATTTGAACTGGAGGGTCTCAGAGGGAAGTCGCGTTAATATCCACTTTTAAAGATTTTTATTGTATTTTTTGTTGTTGTTTAGTTGTTGTAGTTTCAAGACATTTTTCCTAGTTTGGTTTCACACACACACACACACACACACACACACACACACACACACACACACACCACACACACACACACACACACACACACACACACACACACACACACACACACACACGTATACACACAGACACACAAACTAAATGACATACACACACACATGCCTGTGTGTGTGTATGTGTGTGTGTGTGTGTGTGTGTGTGTACATGGTGTCTCCTTACTGCTACAAGCTTCAGGGCCACTCTATGTTTTCACTTTTGGTTTCACACACACACACACACACACACACACACACACACACACACACACACACACACACACACACACACACACACACACACACACACACACACACACACACACACACACACACACACACACACACACACACACACACACACACACACACACACACACACACACACACACACACACACCCATTGCCATGACCATAAGACTCCTCTGTTTAATCCTTCGTTACAGCACACTCAGATCTTAAGATCTTCATCGCAAATCCCACCAGACAGTCCACCCACCAGACGCTGTGCTTCAGCAGCTTGTTTTCACTTCATGGAAGGGAGCAGAAAGTTACATTTGGGTGGAGAGTTGGACGTCTCAATCCCAGGTTTCTGTGTACACGCCGCTTGGCTCCTTAGAGGCAGTAAACGTTTGCGTTCAAATCTCCCTCATAATGGTCCGATGACCACAAAGCCAAACTCCCTTCAGAAACCTGTGGCTAAAATCCGACACTGATTTATACTCAGATATTTGAGATCACTGACTGAGCCTCTCATAATAATACTCCTATAATCAAACCTTTCTTGCCTTCTCGTTTTGTCCTTGGTGACCCAGCATGCGCTGTAGAAAATGTGCTTTAATTTTTTGTCTAATTCCTCTCAAATGAAAGGGATGTATTTGTCAAAGCCCTACTAAATGGGGTATTGATACCACATTTAAGCTAGAGGGGACCATGCATTTGAACACCATATGTCGGGTGTGTGCACATGACACACACATGAGCAGGTGGCAGACAGACAGGTTGTTGTAAAATAGATTGTTGCCCTACGATATTGAACATAAGCGGCTAAAAACCAATGCAGAGATTCCTTTAGGATCAGGCATATCTTTGATGAATGGAGTACATTTGATTCCATGCCTTGTGGAGATCTGTAGGACCAGATGTCTGAAGAAGGCCATGTCCATCATAAAGGACCTCAACCACCCTGGGCTCCATCCCTTCTCCCCCCTACCGTCTGGTCGCCGGTTCCTCAGCATCCGTACAGCAAGGACTAGCAGGTTTAAGGACAGTTTTTATCCACAGGCAGTGACCTACTGACCTGCTAGGAGTGATGCTACTATCATAACATGTCATTAACATTACACTATCATAACATGTCATTAACATTACACTATCATAACATGTCATTAACATTACACTATCATAACATTTCATTAACATTACACTGTCATAACATGTCATTAACATTACACTGTCATAACATGTCATTAACATTACACTATCATAACATGTCATTAACATTACACTATCATAACATGTCATTAACATTACACTATCATAACATGTCATTAACATTACACTGTCATAACATGTCATTAACATTACACTGTCATAACATGTCATTAACATTACACTGTCATAACATGTCATTAACATTACACTGTCATAACATGTCATTAACATTACACTATCATAACATTGTCATTAACATTACACTATCATAACATTGTCATTAACATTACACTATCATAACATGTCATTAACATTACATTATCATAACAAGTCATTAACATCACACTATCATCACATGTCATAAACATTACACTATCATAACATGTCATTAACATTACACTATCATAACATAGTCATTAACATTACACTATCATAACATGTCATTAACATTACACTATCATAACATGTCATTAACATTACACTATCATCACATGTCATTAACATTACACTATCATAACATGTCATTAACATTACACTATCATAACATGTCATTAACACTACACTATCATAACATGTCATTAACATTACACTATCATAGCATGTCATTAACATTACACTATCATAACATGTCATTAACATTACACTATCATAACATGTCATTAACATTACACTATCATAACATGTCATTAACATCACACTATCATAACATGTCATTAACATTACACTATCATAACATGTCATTAACATTACACTATCATAACAAGTCATTAACATTACACTGTCATAACATGTCATTAACATTACACTATCATAACATGTCATTAACATTACACTATCATAACAAGTCATTAACATTACACTGTCATACTGAGCTGGACTTCACTGTATGAGGCTGCTGCACGTCTGGCCCTTTAAATGCTTTTAAATATGTTTGCACAATTCAAAACATGTAAATATCATCTGTCACTATATTGTTGTTTTTATGTTCATTTTTATTGTATATAGTATTTTTTATAGTATTGTTTTAAAAATGCATACTGCGGAGGGAATGGGGAGTAAGCATTCCAATGTACTTGTTGCAAATGGCCAATTAAACATCTTGTTTCTCTTGTATCTTGTACATAAATAAAGTAACAATTGAAATTAAGTTGTTGCCACACAAATATTATTTATTCGTATAATTATTATTGTAATTATTATTATAAGTGCAAAATAGAACTGGTTAGAACCGAAATGCACGATCAATGTGTGTGTGTGTAAAACTAAACCCTAGTGGGAGTGAGGATTGGTGGCCCAGCAGGACGTGAGAGAACACACACTGACGGAACGCTGGAGACGGGGAACTGGTTCATCTTCATTATTTCCAATGGACACCCATTTTGCCATGCACCTCCAGAGGCCCGGCCAGGGACATAATAGAGGCCATCACATTGCATTGCATCTATTTCCCTGTAACTCCTCCGAGCCTCTCTCTCTTTCTCTCTC
>CM051000.1:25136313-25146313 GCA_027704905.1 Muraenolepis orangiensis
CGCGCACTCGCGCAGACACAAAAACACGCCACAACACACACACACACACACACACACACACACACACACACACACACACACACACACACACACACACACACACACACACACACACACACACACACACACACACACACACACACACACGCACACACTGAAACTTTGTAGACGTATTAATAAAGAGCTGGAGGTCTGCATTGTGTGCACATGCAGCTGGTCTGCAGATGCTACTGGGAATGGGGTTGTTTCTCTAATGGCGCCCATGCCGATGTCAGAGTCGTTGTTATGCTCTCCCGTTTCTCCTCGTCTCAAAGTTATAATTGCATAGGAGTGTGCGCGTGTCACACTGATTGAGGTCTAAGTGCACGGCTTTTGAGGTAGCCTGAGGCAACTTCTTCATTGTGGTCCGGCAATTTGGCGTGACACACTGTAAGAAAACTAAATCTAAATCTGGAGGATTGAATCCTCTTTATTGGTCACACACACACACAGTGAAATTAGTTTCTCTGCATTTAACCCATCCTAGTATTAGGAGCAGAGGGCCGCCTTTTTATTATATATTATATCCAGCGCCAGGGGAGCAGTGTAGGGGTCTGGTGCCTTGCTCAAGGGCATCTCACCAGTGCCCAGGGGTTTCAGGGACTTCAACCGGCGACCATCAGGTTCCAAAGCCAAGTCCCAACAGACTGAGCTATCCTGCCTCCCTGTACCCCATCCTCGTGCTGAACGGATACAGAGGCACTGGGTGCGGGTCAGCTGGAAGTCTGGTGGTATAATACACTGGACCAGACACTGGACCAGACACTGGACCAGACACTGGACCAGACACTGGACCAGACACTCCCGCTGTCAACATACGCCTGATGGAAAGCATTGATCCTTTTCACTCGGTGTGGATGGCGGTACTTTGCCTTGAGCTTGGATTATCAGGGAGAGTAAGCGACGTGTCGACAGGACAATACCTGGGAACGCTTCACACAGGGATGATACCAATCACCCCCCCCCAACCCCCCCCTTAACACCCCCCCCCTCGCCTCCACCCCCCCCCCCCAACCCCCCCCTTAACACCCCCCCCTCGCCTCCACCCCCCCCCAACCCCCCCCTTAACACCCCCCCCTCGCCTCCACCCCGCCTCCACCCCGCCTCCACCTCGCCTCCACCTCGCCTCCACCTCGCCTCCACCCCGCCTCCACCTCGCCTCCACCCCGCCTCCACCCCGCCTCCACCCCGCCTCCACCCCGCCTCCACCTCGCCTCCACCCCGCCTGTACTTGAGACCACGATGGGGACGCAGCGTTAAATGGAAAAACACACATGAATCTGCGTGGGAAAACCAAACGGACGCCGGAGATAGGCCTTGAGCGGCGAGCGGGAGATAGACCTTGAGCGGCGAGCGGGAGATAGGCCTTGAGCGGCGAGCGGGAGATACCTGTCCTGACACCACCGATGGCGTCCCGCCAGGCGGCAGACTGCTGTAATCCAATCTGCTTTGTGGGAGATTGTTTTTCTATGTCTGTCTTCACACAAGGTTTTAAGTGGAGTGAAAAGATAACATTTTTTTTTGTAATTAACATGTGGATTAAGTGTGAATGGAGCGCTGCTTTCCCTTCTCCTCGTGTGTGTATGTGTGTGTGTGTGTGTGTGTGTGTGTGTTTTTTGGAAAGATCGTTGGCAGGCCAATGAGAAACAGGCAATCGGGCTCCAGGAGTACAGCATTACCGCGTCACATGGACGTAAGAAGAGGAGTACAGCATTACCGCGTCACATGGACGTAAGAAGAGGAGTACAGCATTACTGCGTCACATGGACGTAAGAAGAGGAGTACAGCATTACTGCGTCACATGGACGTAAGAAGAGGAGTACAGCATTACCGCGTCACATGGACGTAAGAAGAGGAGTACAGCATTACCGCGTCACATGGACGTAAGAAGAGGAGTACAGACACACCAGTTGGTTCTCGGTGAGCTAAATGGTAAAATAACCCTTATCAACATGTCTTCATGTTGTTGGTTACAAAAACGGAACTTCTTTAGTACACGCCATTACTGTAATGGTGTGTAGTTTAACCTGATTGGCGTAATAGGTGTTGGGGCTTTAAACAGTGCGTCCGACCTGAAAACCTCGGCCGCTATTGATTATGGCAGCATTAGGTGTTGGAAGTAATCGTGCTGCACTTAGTTTAATGATGGTCTAATGAATAAGAGGCGTAAGGCCAGACGGGGTCACGGAAGGTCAGGGGAGGGGACTCATATCGGCCAATGGGATATCCAGACCATCTCTACATCCAGAGGCCAAAATATGGGTGTTGACGCCACACACACACACACACACACACACACACACACACGCACACACACACACACACACACACACACACACACACCCACACACACACACACACACACACACACACACAAGCATCCAAAGTATTGGATGGTGAACCGTAATAAATCGTTTGGAAGTCAATCTATTTAGGTTAGTCATGAGAAACCCACCTCCGGCGGGCCAGCTGAATGGAGCCCTTCTTAAGTCATATATAAACTCTGACATTGGCTTCTATTTTCATTGCAAATAATAGTGATTATATTATGTTGTTTTTTATAACTAGTTAAATGGAAGTTGGATTGGCCTAATGTATTAGCCGCTCTTGGACCTGTAAGGCAAATAACAGTTGTCCTTACTAACACGCTTATCACATTCATCACACGCACACACACACACGCACACGCACAAACACAATGGCTGTCACACAGCGCAGTGTGCGAAGGACACCTCCTTCCTTTACATCACTTCATGTAAATGGAGTGATGCCTCCTGTAATTTACAACAGAGTCTTGTCTCGTCTGACGTATTCAACTCCCTCTCTCTGTGTGTTTATCCTGTCAGGATGACTCCAGTTCCTTTCAGTCTGTCGCCCTGTAGTCTCCCCCCATCACCCCCCACCAACCCTGCCCACTTTGCTCTGCCACCCCATTCTATCCTGAAGGAGGAACACAAGTGAGACAGCCTGGTAATTAGTTCTCTCAAGAACGTTCCACCTCCTCTAAATATTCCTGCCTTTTAATGACAAGGCCAAACAAGCTTGCACTGCCTTGCTCACAGAGCCTTGGGTTGTGTGTGTGTATGTGTGTGTGTGTGTGTGTGTGTGTGTGTTGATGATAAGCCAAACATGGTCCGGAAATGATGAGACAAGATGTGAGAAGCGATACAAAAAATATGCAAAATAAACTAAATAAAAGAGAGTTCTTTGAAATGTACATCAAGCGCTGTGATTCCATCAGTGGCCTGTCTGGAGAGGGGAGGGGGGAGTCTTGATTGCTCTGTTTCTCAATCTTTCTTCCTCTTCCTCTTTCTCTCCTCTCTTCTCCTCCTCCTCCTCCTCCTCCTCCTCCTCCTCCTCCTCCTCCTCCTCCTCCTCCTCCTCCTCTCCTCCTCCTCCTCCTCCTCCTCCTCCTCCTCTCCTCTTCTCTCTGTTTCATGTGTATATGCACGCGTTCGCTGCCTTAGCGTTGCTGCAATTGCCTTGCCGCAACCCCAGGGAGCGATAGCAACTGCCAACTTTATCATTTAGCTCAGCGCTAACTTCACTACCGCGGCAACACGCTGGATATCAACAGGGCCGGTGCCGCAGTGCTTCGGTCTATTAGCCGGATTCAACCCGTTCTATCCGGTCTATTAGCCAGATTCAACCCGTTCTATCCAGTTGCGTGCGTCAATACAAGAGACCCCCCTGAGAAACATTATCCACGATGAATGGGCTGAAAGGCGGAAAGCAATCAAATGGGTTTCCCCGAAACAGTAATGAGACATTTTTTAAGAAGTATACAACGACAAAAAACAAGCACTTGCCTTCGTTTAAGCGTCTATCGTGCTAGCAGTGATGAATAGAGCGTGCTGTACAGCACACAATGTGGACGTTTATATCACGCCATGATGCTGGAGCACAAACAACACGGGTCATCCCCACATAGGAGCATCTTTTCATATGCGTACATAATTACATTACACACACACACATACACACACACATCCAAACACACACACACACACACACACACACACACACACACACACACACACACACACACACACACACACACACACACACACACACACACACACACACACACACACACACACACACACACACACACACACACACACACACATTGACACAGAACGTTTTTTCTGGTGTGCTAATGGAGTGGCACTGAGCAGCCAGATGCTAGCCAGAGCAGCTCTCTGCTGAGGAGGACCACAGAGCATTTCAACCTCTCTGGGATCAGCTCAGGTGGACATGTATGCTGCCGCCACATGGCTCTCCTCTCCCCCCTGACTGCAGTGGTCCCTGGGCCCCTGGCCCCTGGCCCCTGGGCCCCTGGCCCCTGGCCCCCTGGCCCTGGCCCCCTGGTCCCTGGCCCCTGGCCCCTGGCCCCTGGCCCCTGGCCCCTGGCCCCTGGCCCCTGGCCCCTTGGCCCCTGGCCCCTTGGCCCTTGGCCCTTGGCCCCTGGCCCCTGGTCCCTGGTCCCTGGGCCCCTGGCCCCTGGCCCCTGGCCCCTGGGCCCCCAACAGTGGAGCTCAGGCTGAAGGCCCTCGGTCACCTGGTGCCTGGAGAAGCAGGAGGTTAAGCAGGGAATTACAAAGGAAAGTCTTTGTGTTTTTGTTGTTCATTTTACTTACCTGTTATTCACTGCAATTATTAGTTTATTGGGCTCAATAATGTCCGCCCATCCGTTGTTTGGCGGTGTTGTCAAACCTCATTTGAATACGGGCCTGTGAAAGCCCTTGAAACTGCATGTGCGATGAAGGGGGATATAAATAGGCTGGGCTTGAGATCCACTTTGAACACACACCATGTAAACACGTTAACATTGTGTCAGATGCAAATGAGTTCACAGGCTATTGTTTACCTTGATAATCACATAGGACCCACAACAAGCACCGCCGCCGGCTGGCTGGAGTTTTCCATCACATTCACAATAACACAGTGAGTATACTCTTAAAGATGGATCACGTACACATCGGAATAATTACAACACACACCTAGACACACACACACACCTACACACACCTACACACACACCGTCTGCTTTAAGATGGACCGTGTGTGTGAGACAGAGGAAGAGAGAGGATTTAGTTGGGAGGAGGGGGATGTGGAACCTGATGGTTGAGCCGATGTGTTCCTGCTTCAGAGAGTTTCTGGGGCAAATCCTTTTCAGTTGTTGAGATAACATCCAGGTGTCCGAGAAGTGGGACTTCAATCAATGATTTACCATGTGGGCTGTCACTGTGGCCGTCCAGTCGCGGAGGCGGAGACACGGATGGTTCCTGGTCTGGCTGCTATGTTAAAGTTGACCCACTTTCCCCAAACCTGGACATTCATGACTTGGAGTTATGGAGTGTTACTTCTCACATGATTTTAAGGAGAAAACATAAGCATTTTTAAATAAAGCATAAGAATGGTTGGGACTGTGCTGTACAGAAAATATTGTATTTTTCCATATCAGAAGAAGAGTCATTATATCAAGTAAGCTCGCACATACAAGGAATGTGTCTTGGTCTTTAGTATTAACATTAACAACAATATCACACAAGTAAGAGTCAATAAAAAACGTTAACCTAAAAAATAAAATAAGATACAATGGAATATATAAACTACATTAGAATAAAATACAATATAATACACTATGGGACAGGGCAGTACAATGGATTGTTGGAACATTAAACTTAACTAGAGTACAAATACACTGGAATGAAATATCCAGAATAACAGAGCTGTGCCATTGGGCAGTTATTGTTGGTCATGTTTGGATGTGCAGACATTCCCCATTAGAGGAGCACATGTTACTGTAAGTCCAGAGAGCTATATCAAGATATAACATGAAGTAACCTAGCTGTATACGTCTTCTTATCTCTATACCTCACATCAGGTACTGATGTACTACAAACAAAGCCCAAAAGCCAGTGAACTCACGGAGAATCGATGTGCGTCATATCGATGTTGTTTCTTTTCACGTACCCTTTAGTTCGCTCCTCATGTTCCCACCAATAAAACAATACGATGCTACACAGACAACAAATGAGTAAGCTTCCATAAGAAGAAGAAACCCGACTGAAAACATCCAGGGGATGGTGATTTTCTTCAGAGCCCTGTTCCAGTACACCACCACGTGGTCGGAGAACATTAGCCTCAGAAACAACCCGCACAATCAAATTAGCTTCAACGTACCCGCTCTAGTTGGTTTTGTTATTGGTAAATGCACACACACAAACACACACACACACACACACACACACACACACACACACACACACACACACACACACACACACACACACACACACACACACAGACCCATTACTATACTATACATTTACTATGGCCACGATGGTGGGGATCATGTTAGCAGTGATGATGGTGGTGATGTTGATGATGGTGGTCATGGTGATGCCGGTGGTCATGGTGGTGATGCCGGTGGTCATGGTGATGCCGGTGGTCATGGTGGTGATGCCGGTGGTCATGGTGATGACGGTGGTCATGGCGATGATGGTGGTCATGGTGATGACGGTGGTCATGGTGATGATGGTGGTCATATATGAAGTTGATGATGATACTAGCGGCAATGGTGGTCATGTTGGTGGATGGGGGAGTATACTCTCCAGAGACAGTGTGTGGCGTGTGCGGCGTGTGCGGCGTGGTTGGAGGAGAGAGAGAGAGAGAGAGAGAGAGAGAGAGAGAGAGAGAGAGAGAGAGAGAGAGAGAGAGAGAGAGAGAGAGAGAGAGAAAGGGGGAGAGAGAGAGAGAGAGAGAGAGAGAGAGGGAGAGAGAGAGAGAGAGAGAGAGAGAGAGAGAGAGAGAGAGAGAGAGAGAGAGAGAGAGAGAGAGAGAGAGAGAGAGAGAGAGAGAGAGAGAAAGAGGGGGAGAGAGAGAGAGAGAGAGAGAGAGAGAGAGAGAGAGAGAGAGAGAGAGAGAGAGAGAGAGAGAGAGAGAGAGAGAGCGAGAGAGAGAGAGAGAGAGAGAGAGAGAGAGAGAGAGAGAGAGAGAGAGAAAGGGGGAGAGAGAGAGAGAGAGAGAGAGAGAGAGAGGGAGAGAGAGAGAGAGAGAGAGAGAGAGAGAGAGAGAGAGAGAGAGAGAGAGAGAGAGAGAGAAAGAGGGGGAGAGAGAGAGAGAGAGAGAGAGAGAGAGAGAGAGAGAGAGAGAGAGAGAGAGAGAGAGAGAGCGAGAGAGAGAGAGAGAGAGAGAGAGAGAGAGAGAGAGAGAGAGAGAGAGAGAGCGAGAGAGAGAGAGAGAGAGAGAGATCTTCAGAGCCACAGGAGCCCACTCATCTCTCCACTTCATTGAGAGTCACCTACCCTGTGACTCTCGTGGTCACACACACACACACACACACACACACACACACACACACACACACACACACACACACACACACACACACACACACACACACACACACACACACACACACACACACACACACACACACACACACACACACACACACACACACACACACACACACACAAAGATAGCTTAGCACCTTCCCAAAGGTATGAAAGGCAAAAAAATAAATAAATAAAAGACTCAAAGGAAAATAAAGGCAGGAATAAAAATAAGGGGTGGGTGTGGGGGTGGGGGGGGGGATAAAGCTTTATAATTCATGTCTTGAGAGGGTGAGTCAAGGCCTAACGGAGGACACGTGGCTTTTGTTGTCCATCTCAGCAGAGAGTCACATGTCACAGAGGGCCTTGCTCTTCAAGAGGCGCCTCCCTCCGTTCCGTGAGCGCCACTCCCCTGCAGACCTGCCGGGGCCTCGGTAAATACACTTTGCTATGTTTGTGGAATTAGATTCCACCGCATTAGCCCCTATTTAACACTATTTGACCTGGCACCGGCACGGCCCACCACGGCCCAGAGCAAGCACACACGCCACAGTGGTACACACAAGGGGAGTGGAATTTCATCTGGAAATATCAATACATTCAATTACGCCGTGACAGTAAGCAGGTACCCCCCACGGACCCACCATCGTCTATCGTTTCTGAATCTCTTTTTGAGGCCCCAAACGCAGCCGGCGCGGCGCAGGAGACGCCGGCGCGATGCGGCGGTGCTATCGATAGTCATCCAGAGGGTATGGGGGGGGGGGTCAGATCAGGAACTCATTCAGCTGGGAGGCTTAAACCCAAAGCTCCCTTTTTATTTTTATTGAAATCTTTATACAGGCATAACCCACTGTAGCCTATCTATGGGGCCCCATTTACAGCAGATATCGAGGCGCCAAAGCCGGAATCGATAAAGCACTATTATACGGCATGACAACCCATGCCGGGGTCTGGGCTGATGGGATGTGGAGCGGATCAACACCTTCGCACCTTCTACCCCCCCCCCTATCCCCTGTCACAACCCCTGGTGTATTAACCACGCCACCGTCTGCCTTTCATCCATTCATCCGTCTGTTGGCTATTGACACACCTGAGCTTTCACACTGGCGCTAGTGCGCTAATGTGGCGTATTGATCTGCGCTTTTTAAATAACAAACAAAGAAAAAACTAACTTAAATACAAGTGAGAGAATAAAGAAATGAAAATAACTGAATAACAACAACAACCTTGGACGCTCACAGTGGACGGCGAAACCACACGACCAAGAAGTCAACACCGCTTGTTTTGAAAACGGAAGCCCCCTGGAGGAAGAGTACAGCCAAGGTCACGGGGCCCCTGAGCCCCGGGGGCCCCCCCCCAGACATAATAGATTTGAATTGTATTACAGATGACTGATCTGCTACAAATCACTGGAGCCGCTGTGTGACGAGCCAACACTCACTCTGCTCTATGCACATAATCAACCATCACACCAACCTTCAGGAGGCGTGTGCGTCGCCGCAACACGGCTAGCGGCCCGCATGCACGCACACGCCAGGTTATTGCCCGCGTGCGTGTGTGCGTGTGTGTGTGTTTGTGTGTGGGTGTGTGTGTGTGTGTGTGTGGACGGGTGGGTGGGGCGGGTGACTTGTGACTTGTGTTGTAGGGCAAGAGTGGTGTCCATAAAAAAGTGGGTGGACTCGGATGAATCGGTGTGGTTGTGTCATTGCGAACTGTCTGACCCCCCCCCCCCCCCCTCCCCCTTGGTACCCGCCACACAAACACACACACACACAGACACACACACACACACGCAAAAACATGCGCACAAACACACACACACAGACACACACACACACACACACACACACACACAAAGACATGTGCACACACACACACACACACACACACACACAAAGACATGCACTCACGCAAACACACACACACACACACACACACACACACACACACACACAAAGACATGCACTCACGCAAACACACACACACGCACAAAGACACGCGCACACATACACACACACACACGCACAAAGACACGCGCACACATACACACACACACACACAAAGACACGCGCACACACACACACACACACACACACACAAAGACATGCACTCACGCAAACACACACACACACACACACACACACACAAAGACACGTGCACACACACACACACACACACACACACACACACACACACACACACAAAGACATGCACTCATGCAAACACACACACACACACACACACACACACACACACACACGCGCACCCTGATAAGATTGAACACCAAATGAAATGTAATCTGAACGGCTGCCAAAAAAACCCATGGAGGCGGTCTGAATACAGAGGAGGCGTCTGGTGGGGCTGTGGGTGGTGGCGATGGGCGGTGGAGGCGGGGTCTCTGTGTCGGGTCGCCGCCGCCACGGTAGAGGTTGTCCCGCCGGCGTGCTTCAACCCAGCCAAGGAGAGATCTGACACATAGCCCCGCCAACCCCCCCCCCCCCCACACACACACACACACACACACAACCCCGCCCCTGCCCCCATCAGGTAAATCAAGGATGACTTTTATTTCTTTGGGTGACAGAGCTGTGTGGCTGTTCCCTAAGACGTCCTGACAC
>CM051000.1:25158813-25176313 GCA_027704905.1 Muraenolepis orangiensis
TCATTCATTCCAAATTGTATCCGGTGCACAGTATTTTGATTGGGCATCGTATCGTATCGTGAACTTTTATGCCAATGTTCCGATGCAAATCCCATCCTACTACCCCTAATCCCATCTCCTATCGTGTTATTCGGACGGATAAAAAAAACGAAATAAATGTTTTTAACAAAATATAGCCCAGATATATTAACGACCGCCAAAGTAAAGTGTATTCGTGGGAAACCCCGATACATATATCAGCATGCACTTATCTATATGCACACACGGCATACACAAACCGTGTATCGCTTCAAGTGTGAACTTTGTATCGTCAGCTTTGTTAAAACAGAGAGGTGTGTGAAACAATGATACTCTGGTGATCCAACCCTGAAACCGGCCTGAAGCCTTCAGGGTGGTCTGAAACACACACACAGTGCACACATCATCGCTTCCTTTCATGGGGCTAGCGGTGCAGAGACAGTGTTTGTGAGCCCTGACACCAGCCTTCATGTGCAGACTGGCCGGTGGACGTCCTGGCTTCACCCCTGGTGTGGAGACCTTGACCCCGGGTCATCGCCCTGTGCCATCTGTGCAATCTGTGCGAGGTGTTGCACTGAATGTGGGAGCGGAGCAGCTGGAAGGGAATCTTAACCAGTGACGTTAGCGCCGTATTACTTTACAGCACACCGTAACAAATACCACAAATAGGTGTGAAGGTTGGTGTTGGTGCCGTGATGTTGTTGTTAGAGGCTGGTAACAACAGAAGTCAAGGTGCATACTTTTAAGGATGTAGTAATTATACCTATCTGCCATCTACACATCTTTTGACACTGTTTAAATGTGTTGTTTGACTACAAGCAACCGACAGTCGACCTGAGCCTACCTACACCAAGTTTAAATATGCCATTTGATGGCGCCAGCCATACGGTAGGTAAATACTGTACATTTCTCAGCGTCGCTTGTTATGAAATGTTACCAAAACCCCAGATAACACCAACACATTTTCAAGCATGTATAATGAAATGGAAGTGGAAGACCACATTTTGATTTTGGCCGCTTTAAGTTGCTGCCAGCCCCTTTTCTCTTCAGTATTACAATCCCAGACCAAAAACCAAAAAGAGTAAATCAAGTCCCATAACTAGACATGTGACTGCAACATAATGTGATCCTGTCAAAGAAGATAGAGAAATGGCCCCTATTGTAGCAGGCTGCGCTCAGTAGTTGGCTGTTTGAAAATGATATCCTGTTATGAAAAAACCCCAAAACACTCAGACAAAATTATCCCATTTTAGGCTTTCCCAATTCCCACTCGCCGTGTCCCCGTCTCTCTTGTGGGTTTCCTTGTGCGCCAATGACTGGGTAGACAAACCAGCTGAAATATGTGTTATGCAATTAAGTGCAGGCCTTTCTTCCCTTGCACACTCCACACACACACACACACACACACACACACACACACACACACACACACACACACACACACACACACACACACTTTACAGGCAGATAATGCAAGTGTGTCATGAATTGATTGATTGATTTCAACTACACTACTCTGTTTACGGGTAAATCCTTTGGAGGGAGCATGGCTTCTCGACGCCATTGCGGGTGCTTTTGTGTGAAGACACGAAGTCACGAGTCATTACGCTAACGTCACACTCTTTAAATAAAAGAACAACTCCTGTATAGCTTTTCATGTGGGACAATATGTGATGTCACTTTCACACAAAGTTCATTCATTCGTATTCAAAACTCATACTCATACTCATTGTGAAAGGGAAGCCGTTCTTAATGAGTTTAAATTGTCTGTACTGTTGGTCCTTGCAAATAATTCTGTACAGGCCATGGAGTGAAACCGGGCTAGGAAAACAACCAACGTCAGCTCTCTTGTCATCTAGTGCTTTTATTATTATTTTTATTTATCCGTGTCCCAGACTCCGGGTAATGCTTGTTTATCACTCAATATCTACGCCACAGGCAGAGAACACTCAATTGGACAAATGGAAACAAATGCCATTTGTCAAGGCTCAAACCCTCCACTGCTCAATTTAGAATCTTTTCAGTCCCCCGACGGGGGGTCCTCTGGGAGGGCCGACCTCCACCACAGAGCCAAAGGTCACTGAGTAGAGGTATGGCTTTCTAACGCCCTGCCCTTTGTGGTGTCTGAGCTGCTTTGTGTTCCCCTCACACAGACTTCACGCTGGGAGGAGAGGCTTTGAGAAAGCCGGATAAGGAGAATAGCGCCGACAGCAGTTCCAAAGGGCAATGGTACGGATAATTCAGTCCAATGGCCCCCTCTTTATTGAGATTAAGGTGAACGTACGTTCAGTTATTGAATAAACAAAACAATAGGCATCTCAGACTGTGATGGGCTCAGTAAGCGATGAGGAGGAATGCCGTGGACTGTGCAGCCGAGCGATGGTGTTTTCCGATAAGGGCCAAGGTGAGTGAGGCCATCTTAAGCTGCTTGTCCCAAAGGGCCAACAGAGGAACGAGCCTAATCTGTCATTTTGTCATGAGTATAAATTGGTCGGGTGCTTTCCGTAACATATCATCTCCTTTCAGTCTTCTCCAAGTAAAGAGTGAGAGAAGTAAACATCTGTCGTTGTTGTGGGCATTCTTCTGGTTTATCGAGTGGCAATATGGTGGTAGGATGAAGGGGGATAATATATTCAGTATTCTTTGATGGTTGGTTTGTCATCGTTTTTTTCAGCCGCTTTTTCAATTAAAATCACAAAAGCATAATTTAAGTTGAATTTATTTATAATATATTAAATTAGAAAACACAACAAAGAAACCAACTGTCTGTTTGTACATTGAAATATTGCTTTAATGTATGATGCAACCTGTTGTAAAGCCCAGACAGAAAGCCCCGGGCGTGGAGAGAGACGGGATTAAGGGCTCCAAAAAAAAAGGAAAAAAAGCTAATTCACTAATTCACCCTCTCCAAGCAATTAGAGCATGTTATCTTTTTAATTCCCATTATTATCATAGTTAAAAAGGAAAACGCTTTTAATACAACACAAAAAAAAACCCAGAAAGAAATCCACAAGACTGCGTGCTGCTCCTTATTATGCTTATGTCAGCTGGCACGAGTCATTAAACCGGCTATGAAAGCCTCCCTGAAATCAAATGGCGAGATTAAGCCCCTCTTTCAGCCAAACTACACGAGTGATCTCCGCACAACGCCACAGAGCTTTGTCACGCTCGGAGAAGGCTCCACAAAGGACACTGCAGTCCCATTAGCCAAGTAAACAAATCAGAGAGCGAAATGAGATGCTTTCTTGCACTGAAACAATGGGCTTCTCTCGGGAGAAAACAAATGCCGTGGAAGATGGAAATCAATAATGATTGTGTGTGTGTGTGTGTGTGTGTGTGTGTGTGTGTGTGTGTGTGCCCTCATGGAAACCCTTAGATAGGGAGGCTCAAACTGAAACTAAAAGTGTTACCCCCCCGTTTCTAAAAAGAGAAACCCAAGATGGCGCCGAGACTGAACAGCCAAAGCACTGCGTCTGCAAAGAGGGCCTCAGTCTGCCAAGGCCTCGCCAAGCTGTGTTTGATTCAATCCTGATTTAAATGCACTGGTTTGTGTGTGAAGAGTGTCATCAACTATCCTTGATGAGGCCATAAACTCTTGTAGATTCAAGATTCAAGTGACTGATGGATGATATGTTCATGTGTTGAATTGTGCAAAAGAAGTCTTCATTCTTCAAGTCTTCATTCTTCAAGTCTTCATTCTTCAAGTCTTCATTCTTCAAGTCTTCATTCTTCAAGTCTTCAAGCAGAAATGCAACTCAAATGTCAAAAGGAAAAACAGTAGTGGCTGTAATGCCATGGCACATGGTACCTGAATATAGCATAACATTCTCATCCATATTCCATTCCATTACACTATGATCATTTTGCTTTTGCTGGACCCCCTGGACTCATCACAGTTTCACAGTTTCAGGATTGAAGATTCAAGATTTTTTTTCAGCAGTCCAGCAGTGAAACTATCTTCTTTCTTCTTTTCTGTTATTTTTTCCCTCCCTCTTATCATGTTTAATGTATTGGGTTGTGCTGCACACAAAGTGAAAATCAATTTTCCATCTCAGATTGTCATATTCTGCAGTACACACTAGTCTGTCTGCAATTACTGTCTAGGAACCTTTTCTACTGGTATAGGGCTCCCCTGAGAACAAGTGGCAAATGTCTTTGTGTGTGTGTGTGTGTGTGTGTGTGTGTGTGTGTGTGTGTGTGTCCACAGTGTGTGGGCACACACTTGCCTCTCCTGGAAAAGATAGAAAAAGATGACTCCAGGATACTGGTGGCCCTTGTCTTTAGCGCAGAGCTTCTCCCGTACTCTCAGATTTTGTCTTATCTCTGTGTAAGAACAAGGAACACCCTGCAATCTGGCTCTTTCTTTCTTTCTTTCTTTCTTTCTTTCTTTCTTTCTTTCTTTCTTTCTTTCTTTCTTTCTTTCTTTCTTTCTTTCTTTCTTCTTTCTTTCTTTCTTTCTTTCTTCCTTCCTTCCTTCCTTCCTTCCTTCCTTCCTTCCTTCCTTCCTTCCTTCCTTCCTTCCTTCCTTCCTTCCTTCCTTCCTTCCTTCCTCCTTCCTTCCTTCCTTCCTTCCTTCCTTCCTTCCTTCCTTCCTTGTCATGGCATGAAGCAGGGTTGTCGTTGTACCATTGATTGGCTCTGGTCTCACGGTGTAGCTCACCCTTCTGACTAGAGAACCGCATCTATTTTCTTTCCTCTTCCGGGAGATATTAATCAGCAGACACAGGCCCTGAGGCGCTAACGCGGGGGCATCCATCTGGGACTACCAGGTGTTTATTGACATGCTTTGTGGGCATTTTCTTGTAAAGAAAATAAAAAAGCCAGATGTACAAGGGGAAATTGCAATTGTGGCTTTAATCTACAATTTGCCAAGATTGGTGAATGTGTCTTTAATACCGAGGAGTGCAGCTCACGTGTGCTCACCCCAGAGCCATCCCACAGCGTGTGCTGCTATTACAAGTGTTTTATTGTTTCCAATATGGTGCCAAGAGAGCAATGCTAAGACGCCCGAGGTTTGGGAAGTGAAAGTCCTGCCGTGTTTTTATTCCCACGATGAGTACGGATGAAGATCAATCACGATCATCCATCACAGCCCGGCCTTCAGCAGTACATCTGCATGCTTGACCGCAGGGACTGAGGGACGACTTTATTGAAAACATTATTGAAACACAGAGCTCTACGACTCCCAACAAGCTGCTCTACGACTCCCAACAAGCTGCTCTACGACTCCCAACAAGCTGCTCTCCTCCCGTCGTTCCGGTGGAAAAACAAGGATGTTACCTGGGTCCGTCCAGCCAACGTTTTACACTGTTGTGATCTGTTTGTATAACTTTCTGCTATTACTCTCCGCTTTCCCAAAAGGTGGGTTTCATCCCCATTGTGTGTGTCACCCCCACCCCCCCACCCCCCACATCTCACTCTCATCTTTATTACACATCATATTCATGTGGGAGTGGGGAGGTGGCTGACATCTTTATTGGATTATTTACAAGAGAAAAATAATGACAGCACCGTCCCTGTGCTAAGCAAATAAATAAATCAGCCCTTTCTAATCCGATTGGCGGATGATTCATGTGGAAAGCGGCGTTATTAGGTTAGGCGGTCTGTGTGTGTCTGTGTGTGTGTGTGGTGTGTGTGTGTGTGTGTGTGTGTGTGTGTCAGCGCGCACAACGGCGACGGGATTAGCACGCACCACATGGCATGTGAGACACGTTTGAGACACATTGTCCCTGAGAACCCTCTTCCTTCTGGAGCTCCCTGGTTGTCCCTGAGAACCCTCTTCCTTCTGGAGCTCTCTGGTTGTCCCTGGTTGTCCCTGAGAACCCTCTTCCTTCTGGAGCTCTCTGGTTGTCCCTGAGAACCCTCTTCCTTCTGGAGCTCCCTGGTTATCCCTGGTTGTCCCTGAGAACCCTCTTCCTTCTGGAGCTCCCTGGTTGTCCCTGGTTGTCCCTGAGAACCCTCTTCCTTCTGGAGCTCTCTGGTTGTCCCTGAGAACCCTCTTCCTTCTGGAGCTCCCTGGTTGTCCCTGAGAACCCTCTTCCTTCTGGAGCTCCCTGGTTGTCCCTGAGAACCCTCTTCCTTCTGGAGCTCCCTGGTTGTCCCTGAGAACCCTCTTCCTTCTGGAGCTCCCTGGTTGTCCCTGAGAACCCTCTTCCTTCTGGAGCTCGTGGGTCGTGGGTTCCCGGTTCTTGTCTCCACGGCCGACGCCTGGTTGGTATTCTACTTAAAAATAACGCAAAATGGCTTTTTCAGAGCGAATCTCAATCTTATTTTTTCCGTGGACGAGACATGCTCATCAAACGGGTCACGAGGGGACGCGAGGGCTATTTGATCCGTCTGGATCAGATTGGCTCGTGCTAATTTGGGCAAACAATTAGCTTTCGTTCAAAGTTTTAGCGGTTTTGATATGAAGCGAGGGGGAAAGGCGCGTTGATACGATTGGTTGAAAGTTGGGCCGGCCACTTTCCGCAAGTTGTTGACACAACAGCAAAAAAACTGAAAAACAGCTGCTGTAGAGAAAGTAACATTTCATCAACATTTATTTCAAATTTTCATTTTTTTAACTTTAATTATCCCAAGGTTTAATGAATGAATCTCCTTTAGATACGGTGTGTACATTACACCATGTTTGCCAAAGCGTGGCTTCCTTTCAGGAAGTGCCTCTTAAAGGACCCTTTAGGGAGGAGAGTGAGGATGAGAGGAACAGAGGCTTGAGGAAAGGGGAGGATGGAGACCCCAGCCTGCGTGTACCTTTGGGTCTCCTCCCCCAGGGGAGGATGGAGACCCCAGCCTGCGTGTACCTTTGGGTCTCCTCCCCCAGGGGAGGATGGAGACCCCAGCCTGCGTGTACCTTTGGGTCTCCTCCCCCAGGGGAGGATGGAGACCCCAGCCTGCGTGTACCTTTGCGTCTCCTCCCCCAGTTACTGTAATCCCCCGAGCCCACAATGCTTTTAGTGTCTGCTGATCTTATGATCGCTGTTTGCAATGCGATTCCAATTTTCATATCATCCATCTTGCTGCCGCTTCATGCAGCACACGTTATCTGAAGAACAACCTCCCGCAACACACATCACACTCTTTAGCGCGCTCTCAATACAGCCCATCACACATCTGTGTGACACCACCTCTGACCTCTGGAAGGCATTGTGGGAATTAATAATAACACACCTTCTGCTAACTATTGCAATGCATCACTAATGATGCAAGGCAGGCGATATGAAGGGTATTTATGCTATATAAAGTATGGCAGAGAAGCAAATTATGCCTTATACATATTGAACACACTCACCGGCAATATCTGAGTGTTGCTTCCTGGAATTGTCCTCCTCAACTCTTTAACTAAAAACAATGACATAATGATTACAGCTAACAGCGCGAGCATAACATCACATGGCTGAGCTAAGACGTGCACGCAAAGGAAAATAAGTATATCAATGGATATAATATATATATATATATAAATGGATTAAATGACTAGAACAAGCATAAGGAAATCACACAGATATGTTTTGAAAGTACAAAAACGATCTAGGTGTAAGTCCACCAAGGACATGCAATGGCATGGCATCCCAAGCAATAATAATAATAATAATGATAATAATAATAATAATAATAATAATAATAATAATAGTTATCATAATAATAATTATAATAATATAAAACCTTACCTAAAATATTGACCTTGGACGGTGTGTTTGACTAGCAATGCAGCCATCGTTGCCTCATGATAGCTCTCTTTATACCGTTCCCACAATGAGTTCATATCAGCCAGGAGTGGTTCTGAGGCTGCCTCTGTGGGATGAGAATGGAGCGGGTAATGGCCAGAGAGGGATCTCAATTGATAGATCCATCCAGCGCAGGGCCAGAAACTGACAGGGTCTAGGAGGGGCTTTTAGCAAAGAGGCCTGGGAGAGGAGATAAAGGCAGTGTTGGTGGTGGTGGTGCTGGTGCTGGTGCTGGTGGGTTGAGGGCATAGGGGCTGTGCACAGTCATTATTCCCCAGACTTGAATATCCCTTGACAGCAGGGCCCCGGCCTTGTCCAAGGTCTATGAGTTTTTTCTGAGTGGTCCGGGAGAAGCGAGAGGAGCAGAAAGAAGACGGAAAGTTGATTGTGTGTTGGTGTGTGATTGTGCAGTGTGTGTGTGTGTGTGTCTGTCTGTGTGTGTGTGTGTATGTGTGTGTGTGTGTGTGTGTGTGTGTGTGTTTGTTTGCGTGCGTGAGCAGGTGTGTGTGTGTGTGTGTGTGTGTGTGTGTGTGTGTGTGTGTGTGTGTGTGTGTGTGTGTGTGTGTGTGTGTGTGTGTGTGTGTGTGTGTGTGCGTGTGTATTTGTGTTTATGTCTCACTTTAAGACTCACTGATAGTAACAGTAAGATATCTTCAGAAATGCTCTGAACTCAAGGTAGCTATTGCTGCATACCTCAGAGCCGCTGGGGAGTCGAGGCGCTGGGGTGTCGAGGCGCGGGACAAAGCTCAGCATTTGTTTGCCTAATTGCCAAACACACTGATGATGGTTTCTTCTCTCATTGTGCATTCTGTCCTAGCTCATCCACTTAAAGTTTTCTTGTATCTATGATGGCCATCTTTCTTTGCATCTGTCTCTCAGTGCACACCTTGTTCTGTCAATAATGTAGTCTACCAGCTAGTCTACCAGCTAGTCTACCAGCTAGTCTACCAGCTAGTCTACCAGCAAGTCTACCAGCTAGTCTACCAGCTAGTCTACCAGCAAGTCTACCAGCTAGTCTACCAGCTAGTCTACCAGCTAGTCTACCAGCTAGTCTACCAGCTAGTCTACCAGCTAGTCTACCAGCTAGTCTCCGCCTCACATCTGAATTAAGTGCAGCCAGGCAGAAAATGTCTACATGGGCCATGTGGGCGGTGGGCGAATGAACAGCAGAAGACCAATTTCAAAGGGACCCTAAAATTTGACTGTGCTTCGCCATTAACCAAATGACTTAATGGCAGCATGGTTATATTCCGATGGCAGAATTTCAGCCGCTGTCCAGTTGGAATTTGATGAGCATTTTCTCTCCTTTATTTTCCAGAGACTGAATTGCACTTCAAACGTGCGAGAGTTTAAGCAGCCAATTAAGTAGTACACCATACGTGACACGGCTTCCCAAAACACTGTCCCGGCTAACGTCTGACGCAAAGCAGAGAGGAGCAAGTGTGTGAAAGCGCTCTATGAAGACACGACAAAGGCCATCAGAGTATTCTGCTTTCTTTCTTTCTGGCATGACGTTGTGAGTCTCTGTAGATGTCCCGTTGATGTGCAGCACAACGTGTTGTCCTCTTCTTGAGTGTTGCAATCACCCCTGATATGACAGCACAACCATTTTCTCCACAGAATAGCATTTCTCTTTCGCTATACAGACAAGCACTGTTTGGAGCCGTTTCTCCCCCCCCCCCTCCCCCTCCCCCTCCCCCCTCCCCCCTCCCCTCAGGACTAAGAGCCTCTCAACAAATGCACCAGTCAGACAGTCAGGAGGAATTAGAGACGAGGGCCGTAAACAAAGCAACATATTTTCCGCCTGTTCCCCTCTCTCTCTCTCTCTCTCTCTCTCTCTCTCCCTCTCTCTCCTCTCCCTCTCCCTCTCTCCCTCTCCCTCTCTCTTCTCTCTCTCTCTCTTCCTCTCTCTCCTCTCCCTCTCCCTCTCTCCCTCTCCCTCTCTCTTCTCTCCCTCTCCCCTCCCTCTCTCTTCCCTCCCTCCCTCTCCCTCCCTCTCTCTCCTCTCCCTCTCTCTTCCCTCCCTCCCTCTCCCTCCCTCTCTCTCCTCTCCCTCTCTCTACCCTCCCTCCCTCTCCCTCCCTCTCTCTCCTCTCCCTCTCTCTCCTCTCTCTCTCTCCTCTCTCCCTCTCCCTCTCCCTCTCCCTCTCCCTCTCCCTCTCCCTCTCTCTCCTCTCCCTCTCTCTCCTCTCTCTCTCTCCTCCCTCTCCCTCTCCCTCTCCCTCTCCCTCTCCCTCTCCCTCTCCCTCTCCCTCTCTCTCCTCTCTCTCTCTCCTCTCTCTCCCTCCCTCTCCCTCTCCCTCTCCCTCTCCCTCTCCCTCTCCCTCTCCCTCTCCCTCTCCCTCTCCCTCTCCCTCTCCCTCTCCCTCTCCCTCCCTCTCCCTCTCCCTCTCCCTCTCCCTCTCCCTCCCTCTCTCTCCTCTCCCTCTCCTCTCCTCTCTCTCTCTCCTCTCTCTCCCTCCCTCTCCCTCTCCCTCCCTCTCCCTCTCTCTCTCCCTCTCCCTCTCCCTCTCCCTCTCCCTCTCCCTCTCCCTCTCCCTCTCCCTCTCTCTCCCCTCTTCCTTAACTCAGCCTCACATTCTGCTTCTCTCTGCCCAGCTTGAAATAAATAAATAAATAAACCCACTAAACCAAAGCGGAGGAGAGAAAAGTGGGGAAAACAATGCGGGTTAATTTTCAGATCTGGTAATCTTCCAAGTTCATTAACAAAAGCCGGTGTCTGATTGGCTGTGATTTGTCCACGCCCAGCGACTAGGAGTTGTCGCGATGCGCAACAATGAATAAGTGATAAGCTGTTGGGCTAATTTGCGAAGTGACACAAGTTTTATTATTTATGCCGCAAACCCTTTTGAGGGCGGAGGGGTTGTGTGGGGGTGAGGGAGGGAGGGAGGGAGGGAGGGAGGGAGGGAGGGAGGGAGGGAAGGAGGGAGGGGGGTTGTGTGGGGGTGAGGGAGGGAGGGAGGGGGGGAGGGGGGTTGTGTGGGGGTGAGGGAGGGAGGGAGGGAGGGGGGTTGTGTGGGGGTGAGGGAGGGAGAGAGGGAGGGAGGGAGGGAGGGAGGGAGGGAGGGAGGGAGGGAGGGGGGTTGTGTGGGGGTGAGGGAGGGAGAGAGGGAGGGAGGGAGGGAGGGAGGGAGGGAGGGAGGGAGGGAGGGGGGTTGTGTGGGGGTGAGGGAGGGAGAGAGGGAGGGAGGGGGGTTGTGTGGGGGGGAGGGAGGGAAGGGGAGGGGGTTATTGGGTGGGTGAGGGAGGGGGATTGCGGGTAACAATGAGCGAAGGAGACACGACTGTGTGGGTGGAATCCACTTAGAAATTACAATCAAGCTTCATTTACATGAGCGGCTGACACCCTTCAGTTGACATTGGGGCTGGCTGCATTTGGGGATAGCGGACGCAGGCGTTACAGAGCATACTGATGCATTGGTAATGGGGCCAGGCAGAGGAGCTTAATGCTCACTAGCTCATTGGAGAGAAATGTTTAACAATACGACAGAGAGAGGGAGCGGGGGAGAGCGAGAGAGTGAGAGAGTGAGAGAGAGAGAGAGAGAGAGAGGGAGAGAGAGAGAGAGAGACACACACACACTCCTTCCCCCAAGCCAAATTGACCACTGTGAAGGACTTGAGAGTCATGCAAGTTTATTTTGTTTGCTTTTATTTGCTTTATATACAGTACATTTATTTATTTATTCATTTTGTGTGGATAGACAGACTGCTTGTACAATTGTATAGGCCAATGGAGGTAACTAAGAGAGCAGCAACAGCAACCAATATGTAAATAAACATTTGTGTTAACCTTAAATCAGAAGAGGTAAGCTTTGTTTAGAAGACAAAGCTTTTCAGCTTTTACTTGTGGTTGTCAAACGTTTATATTATTCTATAAAAACGTCTGTTAGTATAGTATTTTTCACTATAATAATTTAATAAATATTTTAATAAATTGATTCTGTCATGTCATTTTCAACAATGTTCTTTGCTAATTAAAGCATGCTATGGTAAGTAATAATGTTGGTAAGAATCTCTTTCTGGCTGCACATTTGCTTTCATACTTTCATTAGTATGAGACTTGACCCCGCCCACTGTCTCTAGCTGACACATGATTGGCTGCTCTGTGGGCGGCACACCCTCTCCTCTCTAGGTCCATTGTGTGTGATGTCTGAGCTCCCAACGGCCATGTTGAACGACCTACAGACAGTTAATGAGCCTTTTGACATGTTTCTAGTTACTTTAAGTTGAGTTATGTCTCATTCTCCCACCTGCATTGTGTGACTCTTCTTTGTAACTCAGTGGACCAGGGACAACTCTGGGCTATCAGGGCCTTCATTTGTAAGGCATTGATATTTTAATTGCATTTACAATACTAAATGGGCTTTTATATAGCGCTTTTCAAACCAATGGTTACTCAACGCACTTTACAAGTCATGCCCAACATTCACCCACTCACCCAACCACCAATGGCAGAGTCAGCCAGCAGTTAAGGTGTCTTGCTCAAGGACACCTCGACAGCTTTTGCTGGAGGAAGCAGCAGGGATCGAACCAGCAACCTTCCGGTTGTGAGGCGACCGCACTACCTCCTGAACTACACTGCCGCCGCAATTATAAGCTGAATTGATCATGGATACGTCGATGCTGACTCCTGATTCATGGCAGGTAAAAATGATCAACGAACCGCCACCTCATCCGGATCCAATTAGACGTTGCCGATTACAGACATTACATTTTCAGCGAAAGCCGTTGATTCAGTGTCAATATGAACCACCAAACTGAATTAAACATACAACAAACCAAACTGTCGTTCTTTCATCCTGTCAGGCCTCAGAAACGGGTGAAGTGGTGGTGGTAAGAGGGTGTGGAGGAGGAGAAGTGGGTGGTTGAAAGCAGGATGAACCTACAGTAGGTCTCCCACTGATGTGTCTACAACAGGGGGCGCTCACTTGAAAGGACGCGTGGCGTGAGCCTCGCAGGTACGAGGCCTCACGTAGGAATGTGTGGTAAGCAGTCGTCCCGCTTTGAAGAACAAAGGGAGAGAAAGGTCTCAAACGTGAGATGCTCCCTGCACCTTAGAAAGCAGGACAGCGTCTCTCTCTCTCTCTCCCTCTCCCTCTCCCTCTCTCTCTCTCTCTCTCTCTCTCTCTCTCTCTCTCTCTCTCTCTTACTTTGTCCCTCTGAGAACAACGGGAGGGAGAAAGAAAAACCCATAATTTCATGATTTGTCAAACTTGGTAATGACACAAGTTGTGGCAAAGCTTCAAGATTCAAGATGTTTTTATTGGCCATATGCAACAAGTTCAATGGAACGCTTCCTCCCCATTCCCTCCCGCAGTTTGAATTTCCTACAATTTAACACTATATGCTATACTATGCACTATACTTATACTGTACAACACTATATTTAATACTGTACACAATAAAAAGAACAACTGAACACCTGAACTCATTGTACTATAACCTGAGCACTGCCTCAGTTCTCAGTAAGGAATGAAATGCACTTCTCTTACCTACCTTTGTTAAACGCACTATTTTAAGTTGCTCAGGATAAAAGCGTCTGCTAAATGACTGTAATGTAATGTAACAATAAAAATAACAATAAAGTGACTGATGGATGATATATACGTATGTTGAATTGTGCAAAAAAATTATAAAAATAATTAGAAAATGCCAGTAGTGTAGCAGCATCATGAATACAAGCTAAACTTCTTAGCTGCCACATTTCTGCCTTGGCGGGCTGCGCTGGGGATGCTTTCACTAGTTATTTGGTCGGAATCCTTCAAGTGTTTATTTACGCATCTGTACAAGCCGTGGGTAAACAGTTTTGTCTTTTAAATATGAATATTACACATGCCAAAAAGCGCAAAGGTATATGTGAGAGGAAAATATTCTCCAAATAACAAATCATGTGAAACGCCGCAAATGCCTTTGCGAGAAGAGCGCTAATGGTTGTAATTATGGCCTCAAACGTGAGTAATACCTGACTTGGTTATTAAGATTCACAACAATATCAATGATTCAATTACCTTACACCTCACCAAGATGGAGCGTCAGGGTTTTGATGTTGTGAACACTTTTATGATTTCAAGTTTGATGTGCCGTCCCAGGGCTCCATGGCACATGCTAAGTGGCAGGATAGCACTTTCCTTTTCGGCACCAAAATGTGACAAGACCAAAGCTGCTGCTGTACGCGGCTCACCGTGTGCTATCGTCCAGGGAGGAGAGAGGCTACTGCTAACCTCTGGTTTGTTAAACTAGCTAAACTAATTGAATCATTGTTACTTGATTACTGATCAGACCCGATTGATCCTCAATTGGCTTGACAATGAGCCCATATATATATATACCGTATATATACTGATATATCAGTATATATGTATGTCAGTATATCAGTATCAGTATCAGTATATATATCAGTTTATATATCAGTGGAGGCTCGTCCATTGAGGAAAATCCTCCCTAACATTTCAGAGAAAAAACCCCTGTAAAATACACAGATTAACAGATTAATCTGTGAAAATACTGATAAAAATGCTTTTTATAATGCTTCAAAGTCACACAAGTATGTGTTCACCCTGTTCACCTCAGACCTCAGCTCAACTCAGAGTCCTGCCATCTGCAGAAGTTCTGTTGGTTGTGTCAGCGAGGGAAACGATGAGGAGCACAGGGGCCGCGTGGACTCCTTCGTTGAGTGGTGTGAGCTCAACCACATGCAGCTCAACATGCTGCTCAACATGCTGCTCAACATGCAGCTCAACATGCAGCTCAACATGCAGCTCAACATGCAGCTCAACATGCAGCTCAACATGCAGCTCAACATGCAGCTCAACATGCAGCTCAACATGCAGCTCAACATGCAGCTCAACACAGACAAGACCAAGGAGATGGTAAATGGACATTTATATAGCGCTTTTCTAACCAATGGTTACTCAAAGCACTTTACATATCAAGTCTCACATTCACCCATTCATACACCGAGGGCGGAGTCAGCCATCAAGGAGACAGCCAGCACGTCAGGAGCAGTTAGGGTTAGGGGGTCTTACTCAAGGACACCTCGACAGCTTTTGCTAGGAGAAGGCGGCGGGGATCGAACCAGCAACCTTCCGGTTGTGAGGTGACCGCTCTACCTCCTGAGCTAGACTGCCGCCCCAACCCGACCCGGTGGTGGACTTCTGCAGGAGGAAATCTACCCCCACACCCATTTCCATCAAGGGTGTGTCCACAGAAGTTGTTCAGGAATATAAATACCTGGGAGTTCACCTGGACAACAAACTGGTCTGGGCCAAGAACTCTGAGGCTGTGTACAAGAAGGGCCAGAGCCGTCTCTACTTCCTGCGGAGGCTCCGGTCCTTCAACGTTTGTAACACGATGCTGAAGATGTTCTACCAGTCGGTGGTAGCCAGTGCCATCTTCTTCGGTGTCGTGTGCTGGGGAAGCAGGTTGAGGTCAGCAGACGCCAACAACATCAGCAGGATCGTCAGGAAGGCTGGCGCTGTCCTGGGGGTCCAGCTGGACTCCTTGTTGGTGGTGTCTGAGAGGAGGATGCTGCGCAAGCTGCGTAGTATCCTTGACAACAACTCTCACCCTCTCCATCAGATGCTGACCTCATACAGAAGCACCTTCAGCAACAGACTCATTCCACCCAGGTTCACCACAGAACGCCACAGGAAGTCCTTTCTTCCTGTGGCCATCAGACTCTTGAATTCATCTACCTCGGGTCGTGAGAGGGACAGTGGAGACTCAGTGACCTGAGGCCAACGCACTGTGTTATTATTGTTTGGTCAACGCACTGTAAATCCTTTCACTGAAAGTTTGCACTGTTATTCAATTTCATTCATCATCAGAGTTATTTATTAGTATTTTATTACTGCGAATTTGCACTATACGCATTGTTGTATATTGTATATACCTACGTATTACTGTAATAATACTGTAAATTGTGCAATTCATCTGTCTATACATTTAGATTTCATTTAGATTTCATTTAGTTATATTTTGTTTATACTAGTTTAGTTTAGTTTAGTTTGTTGTTATTTCGTTTTTAGGTATTAGTATATTTTGTGTGCATTTATTCCCCCTGTTTCAACTGTTGCACCTTAATTTCCCTCGGGATAAATAAAGTCTCTTGAATCTTGAATCTACCCAAAACAATTATTTGATGATGAATGAATTTTTGAAGCTCCCATTGCAGCGGCCGGTGAGTCCTGGTTTAACATGAGTGTGTACGGCGCTAAGGGAGGACCATCCTCCCTGAGGGCGGGGCTAGCCAGAGGCTGTGAACCAATCAGATCACTGCGCTGGTGAATACCCAATCAGAGTTTTTGGGGGCGGGTCATCATCATGTAAGGATCTATCTTGTGTTATTCAGTAATTCCGCGTTCCCGAAAACTTGTGAGTCGTATATTTACTTTTAATTTAATTTAGATTGTAAACTTGAGTTCCTCCTCAAAGCGTTTCAGGTGCATTACGCCAAACGTAAACAGAAAGCATGGCTGACCCTGACAAGGTGTCTTTGGCTCGCGATTCGTCAATTGACGTCATTTACGTGCATTACTGGTTTTACTTTATGATAGTATGTCTTATTTGAATTAAATACGCGTAAATGTACTTTACACAACATAACGAGTTTCCCTCAAATGTCACTCAATTTAAATTATGTTAGGTTTGTTCGATAGCACAAGCCACTGTGCATGAAACTTCTATTCAGATTTTCAGATTTTCATCATAAATGGATTAATCGCTAAATATCTATTTTTCATCAAACAATGCTTCTTCCCCCTCAGATCACAATCGGTTTTAATTCTGTTTGGCTTATCTGATCAAATGACCCACTGATACACTGTGAAGATTGATAGAGTGAGGCTCCTTCCTTCCTCCCCTCCTTTTTCAACCACCAGCCGCCACTGATATAAATATATAAGAACTAGGCCCTTGAACACCCAGTGAAGCTGTTACCGGTTATCGGAGAGTGACACACAGAGTATAGTTCTGCACTATCGCCAGAGGTCACCAGTACAATCATTGTGCGATGAGTCCCAGGAAACCAGTAAGAGGATGGTGAAAGAAGACGGGGGTAGGGAGGACCGGTCCTCAATTGAAACTGAGTGGTGGCTAATCCAAGGCTGAAAGCTTCAGAGTCTGAAGCAGGAAGCCTTCTCACTGTCTTCTCACACAGTATTGTGAGTACATTCCCTTATTTCTGGATGGACACTGAGTCCTCCTCAACGGCCTAAGATCTGGATAGATTTTTAAATTTTTATGTATGCCCATAAATTGACTCACACAATCTCTTAATTCAGTTTAGATTGCAGATCAAACAAACAGGCGATAAAATGTAACCAACATGATTGAACAAATGTGTCACACAAGCAACTATAAATTAGTAAACCTTTATATATATATATATATATGTGTATATATATATATGTGTATATATATATATGTGTATATATATGTGTATATATATATGTGTATATATATATGTGTATATATATATATATGTGTATATATATATATGTATATATATATGTGTATATATATGTGTATATATATATGTGTATATATATATATGTGTATATATATATATGTATATATATATGTGTATATATATGTGTATATATATATGTGTATATATATATACACATATATATATGTGTATATATATGTATATATATATGTGTATATATATATGTGTATCAGGGTTTCCGCTAGGATTTTTTTGTGTCCGGACAGATTTTATTTTACCGGACAAATTCTAAACTTAGCGGTCATGTTTC
>CM051000.1:25181313-25218813 GCA_027704905.1 Muraenolepis orangiensis
ATACACCTTTCCAGGAATCAGTGTCCTTGCATTGCATGTTTACACAGTAGTAGGTGTTGTGGTTATTTAAGATGACCCAGAGAAGTCAGAGATATGCTTCTAGGGCTCAGGTGCTCAACTCAACTGTGTATTCCCAAACAAGACCTCTAAGTGGCCCCTACATGCTTACACCCTGAGAGGCAGTCAAGCGCTGAGTCAATTCAATCAATCCGCTGGATCAATCCGTTCAAGCCGTAGTCTCAAAGCCCCTCTGACATAATACGTTGTAAGCAAAACAGTGGAATTACCTAAATAGAACAATTTCCACTTATATTGCACTCCAGCACTGCTCTTCGTTCCCTGTTTGAGTGCGATATTGTCGTGTTTCTTCCTCAATGTTGGGGGTTAGTGTCTGGAACATTGGGGACAGAATCAAGACATCATTTGTTAAACCGTTGTCTGTAAGCAGTGCTTTCCACAGTCGTTTGGAGCCCCCCCCTAGGGTACTACATGTTCCCTCATTTACCATATGCATACTGCTGCCAAGTGGGCAATGCCTGCATTTAAAATTGTCATCTTACTTCCTGGTTTTACTGTGTGTGTGTGTGTGTGTGTGTGTGTGTGTGTGTGTGTGTGTGTGTGTGTGTGTGTGTGTGTGTCCAGGTATAACGGTCATTAAAAAGACTGCTCACCCTGCCTGATTCTGTCAGTTGTGACAACCATACAGGACTGGCCATCATGACAGCAGAATAATGGAATAACATTTAGAATGTGACTAATGTTCTGATGTCAGACTGGTGTGTGTGTGTGTGTGTGTGTGTGTGTGTGTGTGTGTGTGTGTGTGTGTGTGTGTGTGTAGATTGCGTGCTTTTTTTGGGATGCGTAACAACTCTGATATATTTCAATATATCAGAGTTGTTACGCATCCCTGAGGCTTTTTCTTGTTGATGTTTTCCAGTTTGCTATTGAACATACCATAGAATATGTCATAGTAATACTGTATGCACTTTATAACAAACGGCATAAGAATGAAATCACTCATTAGTTAAAGAAGGTATCTTTCTTAGTTTCTTTACAGGTGGTCGTGACCTTGTTTCAGCAGAGCGTACAGGATTTGATCAATCATCCACATAATTAAAAGTAATTTTATATTTAAAAAAACAATATCCGTCCACAACATCATTTATTTTTGGTTGGATATTATGAATCTAGATACAACCACAAAGAGACAAAGCCTAGTCTCGGCCTCCAGGGGGGGGGGGGGGGCCTCCACTGAATACATCACAGAGTGTATATGTTGAGATAAGAATAGCCAGGGTTTACTTGATAGAGAGGTGTGCGTATACCTGTTCTAGCCTGGCTAATGATCAGCCCCCAGGATAATTAAGGCTTATAGAGGAGAAAAAATAATTAGCAGACTCTATGCGAACCTAATGGGCAGTGTTAACAGGTGAGGGTGGGCTCAGCCCGTTGCTCAGGAGCGGGGGGGGGTATTATAAGGAGTCCAACGTTGATTCGCCATCACCCGGATGAGGTCCAACATTGCATTGATGAAGCATAAAGGCCGGCTAGGCCTGATTCTGTGTGTGTGTGTGTGTGTGTGTGTGTGTGTGTGTGACAAATTCACGGGCACTTGATACGGCGACGGAAATGTGGAGCTTGAAAAAAAGCCAAGTACAGTAATTACAGTAATTAAAGTCAAACATACCCTTGCTCGTAATATACAGTATGCTAGAAGATGCCAACTGAGCCAGGGGCCCATGAAGCCTGTGGAAAGACAGTCGTCGTTTCATGGCTGTTTTAAAGGGCAACCCATGGATCACAGCCAATTGCACTGTCAGTTAGTTTTTATAGGACACAGATGGGTCAGGCCATGTTTGAGAGTGTAGAGGATCTAATAATCAGACACACTTGGTCTCAATGAGTGATGTACTAAGCCCCACTGGTCGGGCAATTCTGTCCTACTTGACACCTCTGAGCAATTTGACATAAGTAGATCCAGCGCAGAATCAATGTCTTTGTGTCTTGTTGTGTGTGTGTGTGTGTGTGTGTGTGTGTGTGTGTGTGTGTGTGTGTGTATATCAGGCGTGCGCACACGTGCCCACGTGTGACTACTGTGTTGTTTTGAATGGTGGCTTTAAAGAACTTTATTTTTTATTCGAAAGAAAGCCGACTGCTTCCAAAACAAGAGCTAATTAAGGCTCCACCTCTCTTTAAGGAACAGAGTGTTGTCCTCGTGATCCGTGGCGTATAACATGAACCAGGGCGCTTATGATGAGGGGGTCGTGGGAGGAGGGGAGGGAGGGGGGGGGGGTCGTGGGGGGGGGAGGGGGGGGGGGGAGGGAGGGGGGGAGTCGTGGGAGGAGGGGAGGGGGGGTGGAGGGGAGGGTGGGATGAGGCGACGGGAGGGGGCGGTGGGGGGAAGGGAGGGGGGGCGGGGGCGGTGGGGTGGGGGGAGAGAGAGCGGTTTTGAAGAGATGGTCTTAAATTTGCAGTAGAAGGATAAGAAAGCAGCTTGCATGAAAGGGAGATCCAAAGGCGAGTTAATATTCAGCTATAGTTATTAAATACGCAGCAGACGAACAGCAGGAGTGTCCCTCTGTGGGTCTCTGGGTGGGCGTGGGTCCGCCGTCCCACCTAGACAAGACACTCAGAGTCTTGCTGGTTCCCAGATCCGTGTTTACTACTCCTCCGCTACTCCACTACAATCTAATTGTGTGTGTAAGTAAAAGAGCGAGCGGCTGCATTAAGCGGCGGAGGGCGGCCGTGTGCATGATGGGTTGTCTCCGCGTGTTGGACCGCAGTAGGACTCCAGTGGGGGATAGTGAGAGAAGGCGTCTCTTCCTACCGAGGTGAAATATAACAGAAATGCTGTCCCGCTGTGGAGATGCTATGTCCTCTACTGTTCTGAGTTCTTTGTTGTATTTTCAGTTTTTTGCTTTTTGCTATTGTTGTTGTTGTTGTTATACATTGAGTGTGAGGGTCAGCACAATAGTGCTTTTTATAAAAAATAAGTCCACAGCTATGATGTTGGTTTCTGCTTCAAGGTCAAAGGATCCATCTGTTTTGTTTGGTCACTTTAGTCGATATGGAAACACTGCAGGTGTTCCCTTGCCACCAGCCACCCACGACAGCCTAGTGTGCCCTGGAGAAGGTCTTTAGTGGTACTCATTCATACTCTATCAAACAGACTTATATAGACTGTCTGTATATATACAGAGAGAGAGAGAGAGAGAGAGAGAGAGAGAGAGAGAGAGAGAGAGAGAGAGAGAGAGAGAGAGAGAGAGAGAGAGAGAGAGAGAGAGAGAGAGAGAGAGAGAGAGAGACATATGAAGTGGAACAGGCTCAGGTGCTTGTAAGCCTCTCGTAGTCCTACTCCAATGTTTGTTGAGTATTTACAGCCTAACCTCTACATTATGCATACATAATATGTACGTATGCATAAGTGTAGTCACACTTGCACTTATACACACTTACACACCACACACATACACACACATTTTTTATTTTATTATTTTTTTATCTTATTTTTATAACTGCTGTCTGTCGTCGGGTTTTGCACATAAGATTTTCACACCACTGCTTTATACTTGTGTAAACTGTGAAGTGACAATAAACTTGACTTGACTTGACTTGACATCCAGGATACAATAAGTAAGATGCTTTATTACTCCACATTCCCTCCCGCAGTATGACTTTTTAAAACAGTACTATGAAAATACTATATCCAATAAAAATGAACATAAAAACAATAATATAGTGACAGATGATATTTACATGTTTTGAATTGTGTAAACATATTTAAAAGCATTTAAAGTGCCAGTAGTGCAGCAGCCTCATGAATACAGTGCAGTACAGTGCAGTAACTGTGATGACTCCAGAAAGTCCAGCACACTCACACACACACACACACACACACACACACACACACACTAGACATATACATCTTTATATCTACACCAGACAGCCCTCAGACCTCCTAGAGACATGATCTGAGTGTGGTCTGAGCCCCTGCGGCCGGTTAACCTCATAAACTCCCAACTTTCCCGGAAGCCAGTACTCTAAATGTCACTACCCTCGTGCAACTGACCACCAGGGCTGCACACCGCACATTCTTAATCCCTGGACCCCTCACCCCTACCCCCCCACCCTCCTCCCTCGCTGCAAGATCAATATCTGGCTTCTCTTCTGCATTATCAATCTCACCGCCTTATTCCTCCAGTCCCCCTCTAACCCTCCCGCTTGGTTAAACCCCACTGGTTGCTTTCTACACTGCTTGTTTTCCTTTCCTCATTTGGCTTTTTTCTTTCTTCCTGGGGGGTGGGGTTACTACCCTGGTCCAGGGTCTCACAGGGACAGAGAGAGATACAAATAGGAAGTAAGAGAAGTGGGATGGAGGGCAGTTGTGTATTGATGCTCCCTGTGTGGGGGGAATCGGCTCTGTCGGTGTTGGAGGCGGACAGAGGAACGAGACGCAGCGATGTCAGAGGAGTCCATTCAGCACCATTGATTCAGTCTCCCCCTCCCTCCCCCTTCCCCCTCTCTCCTCCTATTGTCTTCTGATAAAAACAACATCAGAAGCATTTATTTAGCTGGCAGTGTCGAGCACTTACGAGTGAATCAGCCCTGAACAGGGGCGCTGCTCAAGGCTTTCCTTTAGATTAAAACGTCCATTGGGTCTTTGTCCATCTTAAGACGTATGTAACCTCTATCATGACCAATGGTATTTCATTTATTATAATATAGCATTTATTGAATTGGCCTCTCAATCATTCAGACAAATTAGCAGAGAGAGAGAGAGCAATACAGGTAATTAAATGGCATTTGATTTTTACAAGAGGACGCTCAGAGAGAACATGGCTGGTTGGAACTGTTTGTTCTAACCAATAAACCAGCGTGTGATGTGCATCCAAACTAATTTAACACTTTACTAGGCTAGAGGTACAGTAAAAAGCAGCTCTTGTCAAAATGGGTCAGCGAAAACATGAATCTGTAGTTATAGCCTGGATTGAAGTCACGGGTGAGACTCCCCCCTCCTCCCTCCCCCTCCTCCCTCCCCCCTCCCCTCCTCCCTCCCCCCTCCTCCCTCCTCCCTCCTCCCTCCTCCCTCCCCTCCCCCCTCCCCCCTCCTCCCTCCTCCCTCCTCCCCCCTCCCCTCCCCCCTCCCCCTCCCCCCTCCTCCCTCCTCCCTCCCCCCTCCCTCCTCCCCCCTCCTCCCTCCCCCCTCCCGCCCCAATCCAAAACATAGAAATATGAGATGCAAGACTCGTAACCAAGTGGAGTAAAACTAATCCATTGCATCACGCGGTGAACCCTGTGGATTCACCATGAAACACTTCACCGCGTGCGTGCGTTTGAGTCATTCCAAGTTTGTCATTTAATACAGAAACACGCCGTTATGAAGGCACGGCTGATATAAAGTGTTTAATATGCGGTTCACACCGTGTTTGTTAACCAAGTCAACAAGCATAATATTTAGAAAGGGCAGGCTTAATGTGTGTCTGCTCACCAATCAGAGAGACGCATATTGAATCACGCTCCACTGGAGGTTTTTTTTCCATTTCTTTGTGATCAAGGAAGACGGGCAGGTCATCAGGAATTATTATCCACATTTTGCAATTATTTTGAGACATTTATTTACTAAATCATCCGGTCGCCTGAAGCACCTCAAGGAAACAATTCATACCCTCATCTGACTATCTTATCACTTATTAAATCAGTTATCTGTGCAACATAATGCAGACTCACAGAGATGTATCTCTTAACAGTACTAAGGGAGTTGCGAAATAACTTGTTCAATGATTTTGACACTGTTCTACTAATATCTAGACAATCTTCTGCCTAATTAATACATATAGTAACTTCTTTGGTTTGGATTAAGAGAGTCATTTCACTCCACACTCTGAATATGCATTAGAATATTGTTGGACAAAAAGATGAATCTTTCAGTGTGTGTGTGTGTGCGTGCGTGCATGTGTGTGAATATGTGTGTGTGTGGTGCGTGCGTGCATGTGTGTGAATATGTGTGTGTATGTGTGTGTGTGTGTGTGTGTGGGTAGGTGCATGCGTGCGTGTGAGTTTCTAATAAGGTGGCAGTAGGCAGGGGGACCCGTAAGGCCATGGTGCATATCTTATTAAAACATCTGTCTCTTGTTTTAATAAAGCCTGTGAATCGAATGAGAAGGAGAGGGAGTGTGTGTCCCGGTGGTGGTGGAGGAGGGGTGGCTCTGTGGCTCTGTGGCTCTGTGGCTTTGTGGGGCTGTGGCCTGCCAGCTCGCCGCAAGATAAACAAAACACCATTTTGGGGGGTTGGAGTGAAAATGGCCTCCTGTTTCGGTGTAGTTTTCCATGCCCATCGAACTCATTCTGTCACGGTTATGGTGGTTGGCAGGGGGCGTGGCCAAGCCACGTGCGCTGGCGGCGCACACACACACACCTGTCAGCGATCACTCTGTCTAATTGCTAATCACCTCACCTGGGGTATATATACTGTGACTATCCTTTACCCCAGCGTGAGGTCGTTACGTATACTGCACGTGTTCTCCCGTCTGTTTGGTACCCGTCGCCTGCCTACTACCCGTCCGGTACTACGCTACTCGACCTCCCGGTACGCAGACTCCTCCCCGTCCCGGACTACTCGTCGGTCTACTACCTGCCGGTCCTCCGCGGATCCTCCTCCCCGTGTACCCTTGTGTTTTGTGTGTGCTTTTGGAATAAAGCCGTTCGTATCGCTCCACTGTGTCGTTGTCTCCGTTCGGGGTCCAACCCACACCCCTCATCGTGACAGATGAATTTATTAGATAATGGTTTGTGTACATTTCTTGTCTTTTTAACGCTATGAACTAGCAACAACACTTACTAGTTATACAACGGCTTTTTTGGTTCATGATTTTAAACAGTGCAGCGTTCTCAAAACTCCACAAAAAAACAACTGAAATCCATGTTTCCAGCTTCACATCAAGGATATCACACCATTATCATTGTTATTCCCATGTCCGGTTAAATGTTGGTCTGGGTGGGCTCCTCCCGGTCAGACCAGAACAACCCCTAGGCTGCCCAGAAGAAGGGCTTGGCGTGCGTGGCTGTCCTCTGATCCTGAGGTCTGGTATCGCCAGCCAGCTGCCATAGAGTACACATTACATTACATTACATTACATTACAGTCATTTAGCAGACGCTTTTATCCAAAGCGTCTTACAGTAGTGTTTCAACAAAGGAAGGTAAGAGAACAACTTGCGCCAGAAGTCAAAAGTGCATTTCATTTCTAACAAGTCTCCAATAACTGAACCAGAGCTCAGGTAGAAGTACAATAATTCAGACAAAAGTGTAAGGGAAAAAGTACAATAAGATGCAACAATATCTAGAACAACAATATCTACAATATGTAATCGAGTAGACGTGTGTGTGAGTGTGTGTGTGTGTGTGTGAGTGTGTGTGTGTGTGTGTGTGTGTGTGTGTGTGTGTGCTGCAGTCCAATGTGCAGTTCATATCCCCACCGTTGTTGTGCAGTGTAAATGGAGAACCTGCTCTTTCATAATGTCCACTGTGTCTAACAATAGTGCATTACTGTAGAACCCATACTACTCCTAATGCACGTAGGAGATCCCTGGTTTGAAGCAGGGGAGTGATGACATCAGACACACGCTCAGGGCATCATGATATCATTTCATAGACGGTTGACCAACAGGTTCTTCACTATTCATTATGTGCTATCCAGGGGCGGCTGGTGGTTGTGAAAGTAGGGGAGGAAGGAAGGTGCCCCACTATCAGTTTTAACAGTGTATCAGTGGTCAGTTTAGCAGACAAGCCAAACAGAATTGAAACCGATTGTGATCTGAGGGGGAAGAAGCAATGTTTAATGAAAAATAGATATTTAGTGATTAATCCATTAATGATGAAAATCTGAAAAATCGGAATAGAACTTCTATGCACAGTGGTGAGTTCTACCAACATAATTAAAATAGAGTGAGATTTAAGGGAAGAAGTGTTATTTGTGTAAAGTATATTTACCTGTTTCTAATTAAAATAAGACATACTATCATATAGTAAAACCAGTTTTGCACGTAAATCAAGTAAATTGTCTAATCGCGACCCTTATCACGATCAGCCATGCTTTCTGTTTACGTTTGACGTCATGCACCTGAACGCTTGGAGTTCCTAACTCAAAAGTTTCAAATCTGAAATGTAATTAAAAGTAAATATACAACTCACAAGTTTAGGGCAGTACAGCTCGGGAGGTAGAGCGGTCGCCTCCTGCTGGTCCATCCCCGGCTCCCCCCCCTCACCCCCTCACCCTAACTGCTCCTGACCTGCTGGCCGTCTCCTTGGTCACTCTGCCGTTGGTGGGTGAATGGGTGAGGCATGACTTGTAAAGCGCTTTGGATAAATGCCCTATATTAAAGCATCCATTACCATTACAAGTTGTCTGCAACACAGAATTAATTAATAATTAATTAATATGAAAGACACAAGATAGATCCTTGTTAATAATCCGCCCCCCCAAACTCTGATTGGGTATTCACCAGCGCAGTGATCTGATTGGTTCACAGCCTCTGGCTAGCCCCGCCCTCAGGGAGGATGGTCCTCCCTTAGCGCCGTACACACTCATGTTAAACCAGGACTCACCGGCCGCTGGGGTCCGGGAGTTTATTATGGACTTCAATGGGAGCTTGGGGAGGACGTTCTTCCGTACTTTTAATTTTAAATTAGCGGTAGGGGGCGCTGTTGGTACTTTTACATGTGGACATGATTGTTGTGTGCTTTCAAAGTGTTAAAATAGTAATTGTAGCAGTATTTTCACAGATTAATCTGTTCAATTGATATTTATTTTTCTCTTGCAAGTTTATTTTTCTCAGAAATGTTAAGGGAGGATGGTCCTCCCTTTCCTCAATGGACGAGCCTCCACTGGTGCTATCGGTGCAATTCTCCCGACAAACACATACGCCTATACTACTATGACAACTGCTTCACAAGACAAGGACATTGTGTTGCTAATGTGAGATCATTTCTCACCATATAGCGTGCTCTTTGTTTTCACAAAGATCAATAGCATACACATATTTCACAGTGTAACACAATTATCCCAGTGGTGTCCCTGCAGGTTTCTGCTCACTGCAATTGTCTCTGTTTGTGTGTGTGTGTGTGTGTGTGTGTGTGTGTGTGTGTGTGTGTGTGTGTGTGTGTGTGTGTGCGTGTCACTTCATGAAATGTGTATCTGTATTTGAGTAGTGCAAAAAATGAAAAAAAATACAGTACATTTGGAAAAACTCCAAACCTTGCTTGGCCGATGCTTCTCCTCACAGAGGCATGAGGCTGGATCAGGGACCGTGGGGGGGGGGGCAGAGGACTGTGGACAACCCCCAGTGGACAACCCCCCCCCCCCCCCCCCACCCCCCCACCTGGGGGGGTGGGGGGGGCAGTGGACTGTCTCCTCCCCCGCCCACCCCCCCCCACCCCCCTGCTGCCAGCAGGGTGTCTCCTCTATTATTTATGTATTACTATTATTATTTATGTATTACTATTATTATTTATGTATTACTATTCTACTACGCTACTCAGACAGCCATTTGGCAGATGTTTGCCATTCATTTATAATCTTGGGGACGGAGCGAGAGAGAGAGAGAAGAGAGAGAGAGAGAAGAGAGAGAGAGAGAGAGAGAGAGAGAGAGAGCACAAGAGAGAGAGTAAGAGAGAAAGAGAGAGTGAAAGAAAGATAGAGCGAGAAAGTGAGAGAGTCAGTGACAGAGCGTGAGAGAGAGAGTGACAGCGAGAGTGCGATAGCGAGCGAGAGAGAGAGAGAGAGAGAGAGAGAGAGAGAGAGAGAGAGAGAGAGAGAGAGAGAGAGAGAGAGAGAGAGAGAGAGAGAGAGAGAGAGTGACAGCGAGAGTGCGATAGCGAGAGAGAGAGAGAGAGAGAGAGAGAGAGAGAGAGAGAGAGAGAGAGAGAGAGAGAGAGAGAGAGATAGAAAGAGAGAGAGAGAGAGAGAGAGAGAGAGAGAGAGAGAGAGATAGAGAGAGAGAGAGAGAGATAGAGAGAGAGAGAGAGAGAGAGGGGCCTTTGGGACAGCGACAAAATCAATTGGCAAGAAATGACATCTGCCAGAAAGCTGCCACTGGAACGCTCCCAGGTATCATAAATGAAATCACGGGGCCTAATTGTCACTTGATGTATTTACTTATCTGAGCGCTGTGTGGCTGGACTGGCTAATCCAGGCCCTCGGTGCTGTCTGTGTGGCCGCTCATACATAACACATGGATTGATTTAGCCCTTTGATTCATAGCACTCACCCCCCCCTCACGGTCCACATCTTAGTGTTCCCCTCTCCCTTCTCTCGTCCACATCTTAGTGTTCCCCTCTCCCTTCTCTCGTCCACATCTTAGTGTTCCCCTCTCCCTTCTCTCGTCCACATCTTAGTGTTCCCCTCTCCCTTCTCTCGTCCACATCTTAGTGTTCCCCTCTCCCTTCTCTCGTCCACATCTTAGTGTTTCCCTCTCCCTTCTCTCGTCCACATCTTAGTGTTCCCCTCTCCCTTCTCTCGTCCACATCTTAGTGTTCCCCTCTCCCTTCTCTCGTCCACATCTTAGTGTTTCCCTCTCCCTTCTCTCGTCCACATTTGATTAATTCAGGAGGCCATTTGTTTTCCTCCTCTCGGTGGCAGAGTGTAGAATGAATTGGCTTCTGAGACACGAGAGCCGTTCTGGTTCAGTGAGATGGATCTGGTGTTTACCCTCAAGTGGTCCGAGCGCTTTGGGCTTCTTCTTCTTCCCGATTCCGGAAAAAGGCATGATGTTGTTGTTGTTGTCGTTTTTATATATACGTATATATATATATATATATATACGTATATATATATACTGTAAACAGTTTTTCTCTGTAATAAATCTATATAAAATATAAATAAAATGATATAAATGATATATCATTTATAAATGATATATATATATACTGTACACTGTTTTTCTCTGTATTAAATCAGTTTGGGGTAGTTTGTTTGTGTTTCCTATATCCAGTCACGGCAGACCAATTGTTTACAGTCCATAAAAAAAATAAAGTTGTCCATCTTTGTGACACAAAGAATCGATTGGTGTCACCGGCACAACATCATTTGTTACCCCTATAGTTCTAACCTTCTCTCCCCTTATCCCTCGCTCCCCTCCCCCACCCTGACCCCACCACCACCACCACCTCCTCCTCCTCCTTCATCTCTCTCTCTCTCTCTCTCTCTCTCTCTCTCTCTCTCTCTCTCTCTCTCTCTCTCTCTCTCTCTCTCTCTCTCTCCCCCCCCCCCCCCCCCCCCTCTCCTCTCTCTCTCTCTCTCTCTCTCTCTCTCTCTCTCTCTCTCTCTCTCTCTCTCTCTCTCTCTCTCTGATATCTCCTCCATGTGTTGTTTCTGGGGGGTGTCGGCCGGCTGAATCTTTAACCCGGCCCCTAACACAGTGCTAAATAAAACATGAAACAATGCCCAGGAAAAAGTGTCTGTGAGCCCTGGAACATCAAAAATTGATACAGCTACGGCCAGGCCAGGAAATGGGTATCGAAGCCCCGGTGTTCATCCTGCTCTCTCCTCTCTTCTGTCACCACGACGACGGTCTCGGTGACTTACAAACATAGACAGATGAGAAGCACAGGAAAAAACACAGTGTTCAACAGATGGAGTCTTCCTTTTTATACTGTGAGGGATAGAGAGAGAGAGAGAGAGAGAGAGAGAGAGAGAGAGAGAGAGAGAGAGAGAGAGAGAGAGAGAGAGAGAGAGAGAGAGAGAGAGAGAGAGAGAGAGAGAGAGGAGAGAGAGAGAGAGAGAGAGAGAGAGAGAGAGAGAGAGAGAGAATGGGAAAACGAGATCCAATCGGTGAGTGATAGCAATCCAGGTGAGTGTGGATTTGTTCAAAAAAAGCAAAAGCAAAGATGAAGCTGTCGAGATGTGACTCAGAGCCACACCATCCATTCCAGAGAGATGGAGAAAAGCGAGACATTAGCAGACAACAGAAAAGCCCATGAGTCGCGCTATCCGTAGCTTTCATTGGACTGAACCAAGCGATGAGAGCTCCCCCACCCTCATCACACTGTTAGCTTGTGTCTTTTCTCTTCCCTGACATTTTCCAATATTTGTCCTACATCGCTGTTAGCGACATGAGAGCGTGTGTGTGTGTGTGTGTGTGTGTGTGTGTGTGTACATACCAGGGTTGGTGGCCGGTAGGGAGATGCTGATATGGCATCATTTAAGGCGGTGAACAGCACTGCCTTCTCCAGCTCATTAAGCATCCTCTTCTCTGTCCCAGGCCATTTGATAGCAGCATTAATCTACGGCTCCACTAGGCTTCCTCTCCCTATTTACCCTGATTTCATGAAGATTACACCACTCAACCATGTAAACCTATGTTTTTTTCTCCCCCTCCCTCCCTCTCTCCCTCTCTCCCTCTCTCTCTCTCTCTCTCTCTCTCTCTCTCTCTCTCTCTCTCTCTCTCTCTCTCTCTCTCTCTCTCTCTCTTCTTTCTCTCTCTCTCTCTCTCTCTCTCTCTCTCTCTCTCTCTCTCTCTCTCTCTCTCTCTCTCTCTCTCTCTCTCTCTCTCTCTCTCTCTCTCTCTCTCTCTCCCTCTCTCTCCCTCTCCCTCTCTCTCTCTCCCTCTCCCTCTCTCTCCCTCTCCCCCTCCCTCGCCCGTCTAATGTGAACCCCCAAACTTTGCAAAGAACCTTGCATAAACTTTTTTACCTTTTTTTAACCACTACATGCGGCATATTTAACCAAAAAGAAAAAGAAAAGAAGGCGTGTTTTAGTGTGGATGTTGGGAGGGGATGCCAGTGTGATGGTGACACCATGAGGTGACGACCTTGTTCAATGTGTTTGAATGGTCGTCCCTTGTGTTCCAACGAGGATGGTGCCGTTGCTGGGTTAAACAAAGACACGGAAGGCGCAGAACCAAAAAATATCCGTCTATCTGGCGTTCCTCTGACCATCGGCCCACGGTTCCTCAGGGTGCCGACGCAATCCAGCATTAAGATAGCGAGAGCGTCTTGAGACATTGTTCACACCGCCACGCCGGTGATGATACGGCTACAAAAACCTGACAAGGTCACCTCTATATACACATCTAGATACCTGGGATGTTAAATGATTCTTCTTGTGGACGGACTCTTCTAGGGGCGTTCTAGTAGGTTGTTTAGTCGTCTTCTCCCACCCCTCGACCGGCCAGCCTTTAACCGCCAACCTGTGGTTGGTAGCGATGATCGTAGCCGCCCGCGTACGCAAGAGTTATTTCATAGAAGTCAGTGAAATGTGAATGGAACAAACTTTGGGGAAAATATTAAATACATCTGTTTGTATAATCCATATTTTGTTTCCCATTTCAAAATAGTTGAATTGTCATCCAGATAATTACGATGGATACGTCTTTTTCCCAGAAAGAAGAAAACGGGAATTCCTTTATCAAGGTTTTCAACATCATTTGACAAAGCAACACAACCGACCTCGGTGTACCATGAACTGTGACTTGGATTCACCCGATCCGGATTCACTCCACATTCAAGTATTGCGGATTCACGCTATCCGTCCATCAATCACAGCTTGTCTGTCGGAACTTAAGGTAAATACCAACGGGGAGTGATCCGGAGGGAAGTCAGTGTCGGCCTACGAAATCAGGAAAAAACACTACAAAGAATTTGTCATTTGTAACTTCTCACAAGCTAGTTCCTCCCTGGCATTGTCTGGCTCTCGTGGGGTCTCACTCACTGTGCCCACTAGCTGTCATCCATCTCCCCAGAGAGAAGAGATGTGATAGGATAGGGGGAGGGAGAGAGAGAGAGAGAGAGAGAGAGAGAGAGAGAGAGAGAGAGAGAGAGAGAGAGAGAGAGAGAGAGAGAGAGAGAGAGAGAGAGAGAGAGAGAGAGAGAGCCGGCCAATTTGCCATTTTAAGAGTGACATGTTTTTAGGTGGGTTTATTTCTATTTTTTGCACTGCTTTATGAATTTTAAAATCATTACTTTGACATTAGGTATGGCACATATTTGGCCTTTCTTTGTCGTGCTTTGCTGTGGGCCCTGATTCAATTCCAGGCTTTTAAGACGATCCATCTTGCCTAATATTGATGCGATGCATTTTATTTCCCTCGGTGCTGGTACTTCTGGAATCCATTCAGTGATCCCCTAACCGCTAGATAAACACACAGAGAGAAGATAGAAGTGTTGTACAAATACTGAACCATTTCACTAGTTCAAAACATCCGTCTTGAGACACCTTGTGTATATATACAGTATATATTCTTTGTTTATATACAAAACATGCATATAATTATTATTTGATTGAATTATTGTGATATATATAAGGGTGGCACCGGCATTCTGAGGTCTCTCGTCGGGCTTCACTGCCTTACGAGGCCTCTGCTGGCATCCGAGCTGAAGCTGGCGTCACCCGAAAACGTTTGACAACAACTGTTTACTTCGTACAATGCGATGCCACTGATTTCAATAGGAGTGTAGAGGAGGCCTGGAAACGCCTAAACACACCTGGCCAACGCCGTCAGACTCCACCATCATTTAGAGGCCGTCACCTTCGAAGAGAGAGAGATGCGAGGTTGGCAAAGCTTTTGCGTTGGGGCGGCTTCAGTAGGGGACACATCACAGCAGGGGCAAACCGGCCACTCTTTGTTTCACGAGTGACATCAGGGAGCCGTCAAACGCCCATCGGTTCACCAAAAGGCTTTTATCATCAAGGCAAACCATCGCAGAAACACGCCCTGCCCCTTCCTGGCTCTGCCAGGCTCCGCCGCTCTCCCTAGCAACAGATGTTGCCTTGAAACAATGATTACACGCTCATCCAATGGGATTCCTGGATGCCATTTTGTCATTCGCCTGCCCCCCCCTCCCCCTAGCTTTCCACACACTCACTCACACACACACACACACACACACACACACACACACACACACACACACACACACACACCAATACATACACACACAAACATACACACAAACACACACACACACGCACACACACGTATACACACACACGTTAAGAAGTGTGTTTATGTAGAAACAAATTACCCTCATCACCGGCTCGTCACAAGCACCACGTAATCACAGCTCTGATCCACGATGAGACACGATGAGACATGATGAGACATGATGAGACATGATGAGACACGATGAGACATGATGATCCACGATGAGACACGATGAGACACGATGAGACACGATGAGACACGATGAGACACGATGAGACACGATGAGACACGATGAGACACAACGAGACACGACGAGACATGACGAGACACGACGAGACACGATGAGACACGACGAGACACGATGAGACACGATGAGACACGATGAGACACGATGAGACATGATGAGACCCTCGCTCCACACCCCACAGTTCTGCATGCCGCAGGTTTTTGGGTGGGAAAAATGATGTGCATCCTGATTTATTAATTTTATTATTTTGTTCTCATTGTGATTTTATTCCCGTTTTGAAGCAGACAAGCCCCCTCCTCAATGTGAACACAGACTTCTGTCTCAACCAGAGGATTTTTTTTTTGTAGAAAAGCACATTTTTTTCGAAATGTGTTTTGACTGTATTTTAAGCCAATCGCAAACCTTATGAATATGAGCGATATGACAGACCGTAGGAGTGTATGCGCCCCCACCTCCCTACCTCCTAAACTACACCGAACTCCACCCAACTACACTTAAGTCCCCCCCCCACCACTTTGCCCTCCACCCTCCTATTTCCATTCAAAATGCAGTCTCCAGGGAGTGTGCAGTGGGGGGTATGATTACACCATTACCACCGAGCGGTATGCGGGGCCATGCGCCAATTCTGTCGGACAAAATTAAAGGCGACGTAACTTTTCCAGCCGTGTTGTTTGGGAGGCGTCCTGTCGATGAGCCCGGCCGCCGCCGAGCTGCTGCCAGTTCCAATAAAGCACCAGAGATATCAACAGAATTAAAGGTGACCCTGGAATAATTGAGATTCATCACGGCGGAAGGCAGGCGGCAAAACAGACAGCGAGGCGACTGAGTGAGAGAGAGAGAGAGGGGAAAAACAGAGTGGGGGTGCAGGACGGGTGTGGGGGTGTCAGAACACAAATACTTATTTTATGGGAGGTCGGCCAACTGCTGGCCACGGCGACAGGACCTGAATCTCAATCTCAATGACTGTGTTTATTTAGGCCAAGACTCGGAGCTTATGGGCTGCTACCACCATTCCCACTGCTTGGATGCTATTTGTTTTCTTTTTTGCCAAGCGCCTCTCTTGCCTGAAATGATAAACAGCGGCGACCTCTACACACACAAGCGTGCAGGCACACACGCACACGCAAAGAGAGAGAGAGAGAGAGAGAGAGAGAGAGAGAGAGAGAGAGAGAGAGAGAGAGAGAGAGAGAGAGAGAGAGAGAGAGAGAGAGAGAGAGAGAGAGAGAGAGAGAGAGAGAGAGAGAGAGAGAGAGAGAGAGACAGGAAGACTGATTTAGAGTGCGTGTGGTGTGTGTACGCTCGACGAGCGAGATAAGGAGCCCAGAGGCGTGATGGGATTCACATGTCGGGACCATAAAGGCAGATGATGACAAATCTCTGTCATGTTTAAATTTCTGTGGAACAGTGTGGCACCGGTGGCTGCCGCTGAAGCAGGGAGGAGATGTTGACCGCGCACACAACAGGGCGATGGTGAGGGAGGAAAGGTGGAGGATTTGGTAGTGGTGGTGGTGGTTGTTGTTAGTGTGTGTGTGTGTGTGTGTGTGGGGGGGGGGGGGCTGTTGTTAGTGTGTGTGTGTGTGTGTGTGTGTGGGGGGGGGGCTGTCGTGGTGGTGCTGGCGCATATGGGGATAGATTATACTGTCCTTTCAGACCTGCACAATGTGCACGTTTTTTGGTCTGGGGCTGGAGCTGTCGGCCGGTGCAGCCTCACGGATCTCTGGACCCCCCCTTCACCCTCCCTCCCCTCCTCCCCTCCGGACATGGGAGATATTCTATGGTCGACAACAATGGCCCACATTCTGGGTCCCACACACACCTGGCCTGGCCTGATGAATGGTTCCACCAGCCTGCCGTTCGATACCGTCGCACAGACTCTATGCCCAAAGACATCCCTCTCTCTGACAAATGAGATCCTTTTTTAACACTTCACTTTTATGGCACATCTATATGTATGCCGTATGTCCCACGGCACCGGAGACTCCAGTCCAGTGTTATACCTGCCGTGAAATACCGGGTCGGCTTTAACCCTTGATGCCGTAGTCATTGTATTGAGCTTTGTGAGATGAGAATACTTACCTATGCTATTATTGTTTCATTGACACCAACTTGGATGTGGAGGACAGGACTCCATCCTTATGCTGGCGATGCACAAACAGTTAAATGCACACCCCGTTCATTAAGCTTTAATTAACCGGCTTCATAATCTGTTGAGGATTAAAAGGTCAATTTATGACTGAATAAAAATGGGATTTGGTGAAATCAAAAAAAAAAGTAATTACTCCATACTTGTTACAAGGTGACTATAATTACTTCCATTAACTTAAATAAAAAAGAAGCCAAGAAAGATAATTGTCAGGCACTTAATTAAAGGTTAAGGCTTTGAGGTAATTGATGGCCTTATTATTCAATAAAGATACACACGCAGTAATTGGTATATTGGGGCCAACGTGGACCGGGGGAAGTATGGAGAGGGTACGGTAAACGTCTAGAGATTTCATCTAGGCGAGGTTATTTCAAGTGTTCAAACTTCAGGGAAGTTCCCAAGGGACGAAGTGGGCTCAGGCATCTCTGTAAGAGATTATGGCCCCAGAAGAATACTGCAAAAAACCTCCCATTAATGTCAAGGTTAAATCTCCACGAGACCCCCCTTCACAAGTCAATTCACACACTCCCGGGGGTCCGGTGTGGTTTGTGTACACAGTGCTCCCTAAAACATGCAGCAACTTACAGGTGTCACTTGCAAGTTGCAGGTATCACTGAATACTTGTATCCTCTTAAACCTTGTGCAGGACATTCCTCATTTCAATATACCTAATCAAATAAGGAGATAATTGCTGAATTGTAAATTGTATTCAATATTACACATTATTTGTAGATGGTATACCTAAAAGGTGTCTGTGGCAGTTTCTGCTGCTATAAGTCAATGAAGTGGCAAGATGTTACAGACTGAGCAGGTGGTAAAAGTGCCAGCTCTGTCCTGGAGCAGGTTCAACCTGTGAGCTTTAATTACCAATGAACCACAGGTGTACGGCCTCATCAGCTCCAGAGTCTCATCAGTCTGACTCGGGCCACGTGAGGCTGCCTGAATCAGCCTTGAACCACACAAGACAACCAGCTCCCACGTTCCAAGGAATTTCATGATTGTCGATTGAACTCTGAATTCCAGGTCAGAAATGTGGGTATCATTTCAGAGCTCCAGTTTGTCTGACTTGACATCAGTACATCAACACATATTTAACACATATTTGATGTGTAATTATACAATGTGTTTGTATCGTTTATATTTGGCACTGATTGTAGCAAAAATGTGGAATAAAACAACCATTAAACCAATTCAATTAGCTAGACGGTATTTGCATGTCTTTTTTGTAACCAGCTAATAAGCCCAAATATGCCCAATCCATGTGTTTTTCACCTCAGTGGGAACACAATGATGTCGGAAGCAAGAACTTCCAAGTTCCAATTAGTTTAGAATGCGGTATATGTCCTTCTAATAAGTCATGTCTATGAAATGTCACATTTATTCATGTTGATACACTTTTGCTGCTTAGCATTGTGGTACATTCGGCATGTGGATATGATTTCATTCTCTTTTTATCACACATCACAAAAGTTAGCTTCTCAGTTCAAGTGCCTGTGAAGACTGGTGACTTTCTCTCTATATGTAGGTCAGACTTAATCAGACAACATCATCTCAGCTCAAATGTGCAGCCATCACTCAAGCTCTTCCCCCCTTTTGTTTCACAGTAGATTTTTCCTCAGTCTTTCCTCAGTCTTTCTGTCTTTATTTTTTTCCTTGTCTTTCTTTCCCTTACTTCTCCCCCCCTTCGTACTTCCTTCTCTAGACGGTGGATCTTCTCATCAGGTATGTCAGGAAAAGGTAATTTCCCTCATGTCTCTAATTACCCATCATCTAGTATTTATGACTCAAGTATTCCTCGCCGCCTTGGTCCTTCCTTCACAGGCTACTTTTATTTTATTTTATTTTAAAGATATATGCTTCCCAAATGGAATTACCAATTTCAAGAGAAAGGGGAGAGAAGTGAATGAATGATTTGTCCGGTCGGACAGATATCTGGTGAATGTCAATGAGTAACTCCAGACTTTGTCCTAAAGTTTCAAACAAGTCTGAGCAAGTCCGGTGTCAAATACAGCAGTGGGTGAATTAAACCAGCTTTCCTAGTATCAAGTCACAAGACGTTAATTAACCGTGAGTCGAGTCGAGATAATTACAGTGGATGCCGTTGGATTCGTTGTTGCTGAAGAACAAATCCACCGCGGATCACATTTGGATGGTTATGCACCCATGAAGCCCTTAATTATGAGTCTGTGTTTATAATTATTATTATAATTTAATAATAATAGTAATGGTATAAACACAATTACCATTGTTGTCTTGTTTGGTCTTCAGTGGCTTCCAATCATCCTCCAACAGCTCCCACATATTAATCTATGCAAAACTGTTTGCAATAACATCCTCTACACAGATAGCAACTTGATCCCAATAATTAACATTTTCCGGACGTTGTAATTTATAATCTGTTATGTCTGATCGTAATTTGTAATCCTATGATTTGTGGAAGGTACTTTTTGCAATTATACTTACAAAAGGTCAACATTGGGAATGTTTTAATGATGAAAATATGTGTCTGACAACCACATCTTATTAGATATACTCCAAAATCCTTTGTTCAGCGGAATGCCTTGAAGGAATGAAATATCTAATCAAGGCTGGTTCCCTGAAGACAGGCAGCATGGCTGATATTTTCCTTCTGTCTCATGGGGATACTTTCTAATCATTCTCGGCTCCTAATCACCACTAAAAAGTCATCAAATCTTCAAACGACAGACAGTGGAATCATGACCCCAGGAAAGGAAATCATAATGATACCCCACTGATATGTCCTATCTGAATTAGCATTCAAAACAGACACAATTTGTTTGTGTGTGTGTGTGTGTGTGTGTGTGTGTGTGTGTGTTGTGTGTGTGTGTGTGTGTGTGTGTGTGTGTGTGTGTGTGTGTGGAGGGGGGGGTATTAGAAAACAAAAAATAAAGACGGGAAATAAATATATATAAATATATTAATGGGTCACTTTCTTGGATGAGAGCTTAGTTGTGCTGAATTGGATGCTGAATTGGATGCTGAATTGGATGCTGAATTGGATGCTGAATCTTGACATGTTACGGTGACATATGGCTGCACTTGTGTGTGTAAGCACACACCTCAGGTGAATGGTAGCATTGTAATGCAGCGAGTAGCAGTCTGCAATTATTTTTGCGTGAGTTTGGTGTGACGATGACGAGGCCATCTACGCCTTGGTTTCTTTAAACTGGATCGCTCAAAATAATCAAACTGCTCTCGCTGAAAAAATAATTGGGTAGGACAGATTGTTCTCTGCTTAGGTTAAATCGTAAGACAAAATCAGTCAAACAGAGGGGGGGGGAATATAAATTAAAAGTAAGTCAAAGCATTCACCATCCACCATGCTGTCTGCATGAGATGCAGTTAGCGAAGCTTGCCATTAGCTTCTGACACAGACACAGTGGAGAGGGGGGGGGACATCGGAGGGGAACAAGGGTCAGAGAGCCACAAAACCCATTTAGACCAAAATTACATTTACACTGCTAACTGTGGGGTTTGTGATTTAGGTGTTGGTTCAGATGTGACACTAGTGCTGTCCAACTGTAAGCCCAATTAGGCAGAACAATAGATTCAAGATGTTTGAGTTCGTCATGTGCAGACAATAGAACGCTTACTCCCCATTCAAGTTTAACATATGTTACCGTTTTTTTCACATTTTCAAATGAGAGTCTGTCGAGCGAGGAGCACACGACCGCTCGGGTCTGTCGAGCGAGGAGCACACGACCGCTCGGGGTCGTCGGGGGCGGACAGAAATATTTTGGGGATTTTCAAGTCCGAAATACAGACTTTCATGGCGGTGTGCCGCAGATGCTGAAAAATATGCGGACCATAATATGCCTTACATAGGATGTACTGATGATCTCGTTTCACTCCGTGTCAATCAAAAAGTGGAACTAAACTGAGCTCCATCCGGCTTGTGTGACATCTGTCTCACATCCTTGTGGAGGAGAAAACTTCTATAGTGCTCTGGGGCTACCAACCGTGTGTGTGTGTGTGTGTGTGTGTGTGTGTGTGTGTGTGTGTGTGTGTGTGTTCTGCGTGTGTGTTCTGCGTGTGTGTGTGTGTGTTCTGCATGTGTGTGTGTGTGTGTGTGCCTGTGCGTAAGCGTGGTTGTGTGTGTTATTCGTGGTCTTTCACAGAATACACTGTGGGATCATCAAGGACGCTGAGTACTTGCTCAGAGTATTGTTTATTGATGAATACTCTGTACACAAAGGACAAAAGGAATATTTTTCGAAAACCAAGAATTCCACCACATTCAGTTCAGTTCAGAAACCAAGATGGCCGCCAGCTGAATAAGGCCCATTGAAGGCGTTTGTACACATTTTTCAGCAGAGGGATGTTATTGAATGCGTGTGTGTGTGTGTGTGTGCCTTCCTTTTAGATAGATTTGTTTTCTGACATTTAATATATGCCACAAAATATAGCAGCGAGGACTTGGGGGGTTTAAGCCTCGAGGGCTCATCACGGCGCAGGAAGCCTCCCGTCACGTTAAAAGCTTCCAAATCTCGCCAAAGCGGCCGGTCACAGCGGCGGACCCCCTCCCCTGTCCCCCCCCCCCCCCCTCTCCCCCCCCCACCCCAGATAACAGCAGAGGAGATAAAGGAAGGCTTCAGGCCATCTCCAGCCCTTCCTACACAGAGAGACCCGAAAGGAGGCCCACACACACACACACGCCTTGTTGTGCTCAGTTTGTCTTAGCGTTGAATTCTTCAGCCTAAGGCTCAGCGGCCATCTCTCTTTGGGGGTTTAGTTTTAATTAGGCGGTGAGAGTGGGAGCAGCGTGGTGAGGGGGGGCGGTGGAGGGGGGGGGGGGGGACGTCCCCAAGGTGACTTTACTGTCAGCGGGCGTACCCCTCAGAGACTTGGCCACTGATGTTCAGTTTAGTTGGGTTAACGCTCCTTTCGGGACATTTCCCCCCACCCGACCCCACGATGGTGTTTGATGTTTTTATATGTAAATATCGCCTGTTGTTTGGAGGCTAAAAATCAGTCAGTGAATACTTTGCCTTGACAGCTTCAGGAGGAGGAAAAGACAAATTAGAAATAACCGATTTTTCAGTTCATTTTTCTGTTCATTTTTCCAGAGGAATGTAATGGAATGGGGCCGTGGACGTGATATATTGATATAGCTGCTACAAGTTTTTCTGCTTCCCCTCGACTATTATTTCATTCAAATTTCTTTTTTCGAAAAAAAATAAACTCCTTAATGTTGAGTAAAAACCATATTATAAAATGGAATGAGCCATTTAATAGTGGCTGTGGCTGCAGACCACTCTAAGCCAACATGGTTTCTGGGGTGAATTATAATACGAAACAGATCCTCCGAATGCAAGCGAGGACACAGGAAAAGGGAGCCTTCAATAAGTGTTCCCCCACTGCGGTGTGAACTACATTTGTCCGCTGGCGTTCAACAAAAAAAATCAATTAATATAATAATATAAATGACACAGGGGACCCCTGTGGTGCTCTGAGCGGAACATTCCAGATGTTTGACCTTGCTGCATCCGACGGATCTCAACAGGACAACATGGACCATGGGATGTACGTATGAGGCCGGGTCCCTCGGCGAGGAACAGATGCAATATGAATCCTTCCTTTTCTTCCGCTGTGTGTGCTGCATGTGTCCAGAATGTGTTTACTGACTTCAACACTCACTCAATACATATGGATGTTTCTCCCCCTTTTTGCTGCGTCTTCCGATACCAACTTGGCAAAGTTCCGTGTTGTGTGCCACTGCCCCTGGTTTTATGGGATCCACAGCACGCCCCGGCCGGATTGATCCAGTTAGGAATCCAAAGGAAGACTCTAATGCCCGCAATTCAATCAGAATCAAGAGCTCCTCCAGCGGAGGCTCAGTTAGAATTGATCTGTGTATACAGGGTGTGGACGCTAATTGACAAGTATCTACGCTTTGGGCCCGTGAGGCAAATCATCAATAGGTTGTTTTGCATCACAAAAAGTGATTCATCATTCAGAAGAGTTTTAAATATTTCTATTCCATGTGGTGCAAGTCGGAAACCGCAGGAGCGGTGTGAATATCCATCCACCGTATATAACACCACGATCATTTTTCCTTTTATATTCATCAGCCGTCAGCCACTTTCACTTTCATAACATTCTCATTAACATTTCACTTACACTATCATACATTGCTGGACTTTCTGGACTCATCACAGTTACTGCTCTGTACTGCACTGTATTCATGATGCTGCTGCACTACTGGCACTTTAAAATACGTTTAAAAAAAACGTAAAACGTAAAAATATGTAAAAATTTTTTTTTAGAAAACATGTACATTCAACACATGGAAATATCAGCTCTTTTTTTTTTTGGTTCATTTTTATTGTACATATTATTTTTATGGTATTGTTTTGGAGATGTATACCGCGAGAGGGAGTAAGCATTCATATGTACCTTTTACAAATATCTTGTATCTTGTATGAGACTACTACCGTATCAGGCCATACATATAGAGGGCATGAGTGAGTGAGTGAGTGAGTGAGTGAGTGAGTGAATGAGTGGGTGAGTGAGTGAGTGAGTGAGTGAGTGAGTGAGTGAGTGAGAGAGAGAGAGTGAATGAGTGGGTGAGTGAGTGAGTGAGTGGGTGAGTGAGTGAATGAGTGGGTGAGTGAGTGAGTGAGAGTGAGTGAGTGAGTGAGTGAGTGAGTGAGTGAGTGAGAGAGTATTTGGTCGGTGGAGCTGAACGATTCATTCATTATTTAATCCTTTCATTGTTGCAGTTGTCGATTTCCAATTATTTTTTTTATAATATTTTTGGAAAGCAATATACTCCCACGCCACAGTGGGGTGAGCGGAGAGAGGCCCGGGGCAGAGCATCCCAGCCACATCGGATAACTGTAAATAGTTTTGAAGATAAAGCTGTTGCCCGGTAGCGAGACAGGACAATAATTCACCGCTCGGCTCCTATTATGGCCCGTTCCTTTTCTTCCATTGACTGCGAACGACTGAAAGGGAGTTAACTCTCTGTCACCCCTTCCAATAGCTCCCTCTTCCTACACGCCTGGCCCCGGCCACCACGCCTCCCACAAATACCAAGACTCAGTCAAGCTTTAAGGAAATATGACAAAGCTGATATAAAACTTCCCTGTGCATATTGTCTTCACCCACAGGAGCAAACAAAAGCTCTCTGACAGCGTAAATGACCAACTGCCTCACACACACATGCACACAGACACACACACACACACACACACACACACACACACACACACACACACACACACACACACACACACACACACACATGCACACAGACACACACACACACACACACACACACACACATTCTCTCTCACACACACACACATACACACACACACACACACACACACACAGATGCTCTCTCACACACACACACCACACACACACACACACACACACCACACACACCACACACACACCCACACACACCACACACCACACCACACACACACACACACACACCCACACACACCACACACACAATCTCCACACAATTGGAATTGCGAAACTAATCCCAAATTCATGAGAGGAGGAAGTGGTGCATGGTAGCATCCCAAGCTAGAATAACGTCCGCTTGACAGACATTGCATTTCATTTCCTGGACGGTGATGAAAGTAATAAAAAACACACAGATAATCAGATGCATTCATGCCCCATTAATATTCAATTAATTGTGCATGCAAACTGGTGCCCGTTGAGGGCGAGTGGACCAGTCTGAGAGTGATTGTGAGAAACTACAATAATATAAGACAACAAAGCCTTTGAAACTCACAGTAGCCTGTTGATATTGGGCCGATTCTCATTGACACACGGAATCCCTACCCTCCTTTTATCAATCGGTTGTGTCCTCATTTGCATGATCCCTGAATCCACCCACATCTAACAACATCACAGTCACCGATACAATATATAAATACGGCCTCGATCCGCCGTTAGACAGTAGCCCTTTATATACCGGCCATCTTTCAATGCCGAACTCTAGGTTGAAGTGAACGCGACCTTGCCCAGATGTGTGGTTGGCTCGGCTGACGCGGTCGACCACATCACACGCGCTCACATGAATTCTAATGTGCACCTGTTACGGCGCCCGGGCTAAATAGGCAGTTTGTATCCTTCTCAAAAAAAAAAGATGGATCTGTGGTCTTTTTAACCCCATGCTATCCCATAAGGCTCAATTTTCCAGAGCTGGATTTCTCTTCAATCATGCATCCGAGTTTCGAAGGGGTCATATTGTGTCGAAGATGGCGAGGGAAAAAATATATATCGAAGGATTTTCTTCTTCTTCTTTCTTTATGAACAGCAGCGGTTCTCAGAGGCCAGGTTACTGATTTCGAACACGTCTGCATAACTGTGGGAAGTAGTTCTGAGTCTCTTTCCCACTTTGACTTCTTTCTCTCTTTTGTTGACTCTTTTTTTTTATTCCATCGAAGGAGGGGGGGGGGGGGGGGGGGGGGGGGGGAGGAGGAGGAGGAGGAGGAGGAGGAGGAGGAGGAAAAGGGGGGGGGAATCCTCTCGAGAGTTTTTTTCCTCCTTTTCAAAATAACATTAACTTCAAACAAACATTTCACTTTTAATCACTGTATCCCCCCCCCTTCCTCTACTCCTCTCCCTCCTTATGCAATCCATCCTGGTATTGTGGGGGTCTTTTGAAGATGTTCTCTTTTTTTTGTGTCCCCAGGGATTTGCTCCCCAGCGGCCTCTCCGCTTACACCAAAGCTCCTCTTTCAAACCTGGCTTTCGGTAAAAGAAGTGGAGTGGTTCTGCTGGTGGTGTGGTGGTGGTGGTGGTGGTGGAGGTGGTGGTGGTGGTCGTGGTGGTGATGATGGTGGTGGTGGTGGTGGAGATGGTGGTGGTGGTGGTGATGATGGTGGGGGTGGTGGTGGTGGTGGTGGTGGTGGTGGTGATGATGGTGGGGGTGGTGGTGGAGGTGGTGGTGGTGGTGGTGGTGGGGAATGGGAGTTATTGGGTAGGGAATGCTCACAGGAACATAGGTAGTGAACTGATGTACACCTGACTGGAATAGCGATGGCGTTGTCTTGTCTCCGCTACACGGAAGCTGTGATCCCTCGCTGGGCGTCCGCGTGTCAGTCAACTAGATCAGAATACACTTCATTAGTCAGCCAAGACAGGGAAAACAAACACACACACATGCGTGTGTGCGCGCACACATTCACACGCGCATATGCACGCACATACACACACACATGGACTCACACATGCACACACACACACACACACACACACACACACACATGGACACACATGCACATGCACACATGGCTACACACACACACACACACACACACGCACATGCACACACACATACACACACACATGCACACGTGCACACACACACGGACACACGGACACACTAACACATATGGACACACACATACACACACATATGGACACACACACACCAACGCATTCTCATGAATCGGTTCGTAGGATTCCCTACGAAGAAACAGTGCACTTTGTTTGGTAGGAATCGTACGTACGTTAGTTTCCGCCCCTTTCAGTCGGCGAACAGAGCAGCTGAAATCATGCCTAAAATAACACTTATACATGTATGTTTTATATGTATGTTTTTATGACTTTTTTTTCTCACGATACAAACACATGTTAAGGTTACTCTAAAATATGGTTTAATAACATTTCTAGTGAAGTTAAAAAATATTTATTCATTGAATGTTTACAATCTTTAGTTTGTTAGTTATGGCGAAAATTCTGCAACATGTATATCTGTTGCTATTGTAGCTGCCAATGTTACAGAACATCTGTGGGCTAATTAGTGTGTGTGTTATGTTTTGTTATTGAGTGTGTGCGTGTGTTATGTTTTGTTATTGAGTGTGTGTGTGTGTTATGTTTTGTTATTGAGTGTGTGCGTGTGTTATGTTTTGTTATTGAGTGTGTGTGTGTGTGTGATCGCCACCGTTGGTGAGAGTGGGGGTTCGGGAGTCAAGTATCGTGCTGTGTTGAGTTACTGTTTTGAACATTGTAATACATGCTGACTCTGGGGTGGTGCGGTGACTCTGGGGTCGTGCGCTGACTCTGGGGTCGTGCGCTGACTCTGGGGTGGTGCGGTGTAGGGGACACGGAGCAGTACTAAAGGACATCCCTTGTCGTGTCTTCCTGTAAGCTCCTCCACGGGGTTCGCTACAGTATGGTGACACCCCCCCCCCCCCTTAACGTTCATCGATTAACGATTTCCTACGAAACAAAGTGCACTGTTTTTCCGTAGGGAATCCTACGTATCGTTTATGAGAACAGCCTGCACACACACACACACACACACACACACACACACACACACACACACACACACACCTCACACCTCACACACAACACACAACACACACCACACACCACACACCACACACCACACACACATATGCATACATTTGCTATACACAGCTTTACTTCACACATACATATATTCATCCCAATCGATTCCCTGGATCTTTTAGACCCTCCCCCGACCCCATAAATCCATTAATTCCCTCGGTTTGTTCACGTACAGATCAGATGGGATCATCTTTGCTGGTGATTAAATTGAAAATATGTTTATAGATCACAATTTACAGTTTGTTTCAATTCCCTGGCCCCTAAGGAACGGCCAATCAATAAAAGGGCCTATGTTTGGCGGGGCATAAGCGCGCCTTGAGAGGGAGAGACCCCGACTGCTGCAAGCAGATCAGGCAGCCGTTCAGAGCTCAGTGCTCTACCCAGTGACAGTGATAGACATGAATGGGAATTGCACAGCGCCATATTGCAACATCAGGAAGGCTGTGCGCAGTTTATCACACCCATGTTGGAACGAGTTGTGAATTGAAACCTGCCGCCGGTCCTCCGGGGGTTTAGGCCAGACAGATGCAGCGCCGTCGGGAGGGAATTGAATGGGGAACTTTAGCGCCGTCAAGGTGCACAATGTCCTTCTCTCGCTAACCGCCCTCTCTTTGAGGCCCACCACACGTCGACATGAGGCATGAGGCATTACACAGTGCCTAACAAACAACAAACCAAACACATTTAAGAAAATACTGCAATAAATCTTGATGTGTCGGTGTGGCAACTGCTCAATAAATAAAGCATAATGGTCATTAAGAATATCATACAGTCCAGGGAAACAAGCCATCACCTGGCATCACTATATCTTTAAATTTACCTGAGAGCTATCCATAGCATTTCCTACTGCAACAAATGCATGAGACAGCGTGCAGTTGTCAGGGATATTGACACAGGATCTACGATGCTCACCTCATTTTAATCATTCAAGTGAACCGAGATTGATGTGAACAACTGAGAATGCTGAGAATGCACTTACCTGGGAGTTCTCTCTCACATTTATACACACACACACACACACACACACACACACACACACACGCACACACACACACACACACACATGCACACACACACATGCACACACACACATGCACACAAACTTTCTCTGTTTCTATCTCTCTTGCTCGCACGCACGCACGCACACACACACACACACACACACACACACACACACACACACACACACACACACACACACACACACACACACACACACACACATGCACACACACACATGCACACAAACTTTCTCTGTTTCTATCTCTCTTGCTCGCACGCACGCACACACACACACACACACACACACACACACACACACACACCACACACACACACACACACACACACACATACACACACACACACACACACACACACACACACACACACACACACACACACACATGCACACAATTCCATGCATATACAACAACCCCTTTCATGCTAATCAATGAGAGAGCATTGACCAAGACCGAGGATCATTGACCAGACAATAATGGCCAGCGGCGCACAAGTGAGCTAACAAATTGTCTGTGATTGGAAGCACCTGAAACACTCGGTCAATATGTCCTTCCTCTCCCCAGCGTTGGTGTTCACAGTGAAGACAGCGGCGGCTCATCAGATGACGCAACAAGCAGGAGAACACAAGTAAACAGAGACCCCACCGCCGTGTTTAAAAGTTGTGATTTATGGATCGCTGGATATTTTTCTTTGTTCCATTCACGGCAGCGACAGCTGATAAGAGCCGTAACAATGACCAGATTAGAGCCGCGATTGGATAGATCCAACGAGAAGCACAGTGTTTAAAAGCTCCTCTCCGGTTCCTGTAATACTTCCCCCTCTCTGGGAACGCCGGCCCCCTAACAACAGACCCTTGATAATGTTATTGCCCACGGTTCATGACCGAGGGAGAGATAAGAGAAATGGGTTTCTTTAAGCCCTGTGCAGACTTAACCTATGGCTCTACTTATAGCATCCCCCCCCGCCCCCCGCCCCCCCTGCACCCAAAGACCCAGGAAAACCTCCCCGAGATACAGGGGGGCGATTTCAATATCACTGTTCTTCAATGTGCCTGCACAGGACAGATGGGAGCCCCGGGCCCCAGGAAGTGGCTGCGCCGCTCGCTCTAATCTGGGCGAGTCTTGTCCGGTGTTATTGTCTTCATGGTCGTTTCATTACTCCGCGTGGCCCCGGGTCTCCGCTGGCTCTCCCTGCTCACTGCTACTCACAGCCTTACAGGCTGGAGGAGGCCAGCCTCTGACCCTCAGAGCCCAGCCTCTGACCCTCAGAGCCTGCCTCCAGCCAGCGCTTATTAAGGTCCACCATTTTGATTATCACCATTATGACTCATTGTCATTCTTGGTTGGTTACTATGATTATTATAATAGTTATGATGCCCATAATTGTGACTTGCTGTTATTATATATATACTGTATGTATATTACATTACATTTACATTTAGGGCATTTGGCAGACGCTTTTATCCAAAGCGACTTACAAGGTGTACATTAGTTGAAGCAGACAATAGCATAACACTGAGGTACGCAAACACAAAAATAGAGCAGTTCACAAGTATTCATATTAACAAGATGAATAACACAATTTCGTACTGCTAGGTCACCTGCTTAAGTAGCTGTGATAAGAGCGTGTTATCAACATTAAGGATATACACTTGCTAACATATACAACATGCTAAGAGCTATTAATGTCAGGACTTAAGCAAGTTTATGGGTTTCACAAAGGAGAAGGAGGGTTCAAGGAGAGTCCAGGTGGACTCTGAACAGGTGGGTCTTGAGTCTCTTGCGGAAGCTGGCGAGGGATTCTGCCGTCCTGACATGAGACGGGAGTTCATTCCACCACTGTGGAGCCAGAGCCGTGAAGAGCTGGGTCTTGGACGAGCGATGTTTGGTTGTCATCAGTGAAGGTCGAACAAGTTGCCTGGCAGAAGTTGAGCGGAGCGCTCTGGCTGGGATGTAGGGTTTGACCAACACCTGGAGGTAGGCTGGGGCAGTTCCATTGACTGCCCTAAAGGTCAGCACCAGAGTCTTGAACTTGATGCGAGCATTTACCGGAAGCCAGTGGAGATCGCGGAAGAGAGGGGTCACGTGGGAGAATTTTGGTAGGTTGAATACCAGGCGTGCTGCTGCGTTCTGGATGCGTTGGAGGGGCTTGGTTGCAGAGGCGGGGAGTCCCGCCAGGAGAGAGTTGCAGTAGTCGAGGCGGGTGATGACGAGCGCTTGGACCAGGATCTGTGCCGCTTCACGTGTGAGGAAGGGCCGGATCCTGCGGATGTTGTAGAGGGCAATTCTGCAAGATCGGGCCACCGCGGTGACGTTGGCATTGCAGGACAGCTGGTCATCTACCACCACACCAAGGTCTCTTGTTGTGGTTGAGGGGGAGACTTGGGTGTTCTCGATGGTGACCAGTAGGTCCATCTGAGGGCAGTCTTTCCCCGGTATGAAGAGGAGCTCAGTCTTGTCAAGGTTGAGCTTCAGGTGGTTGGCGGCTGTCCATCTGCTGATGTCGGCCAGGCATTTAGAGATGCGTGTTGCGATTTGGGTTTCTGAGGGGGGAAAGGAGAGAAACAGTTGAGTGTCATCTGCATAGCAGTGATAGGAGAAGCCATGAGATGTGATTACAGAGCCTAGCGATTTAGTGTAAAGAGAAAACAGAAGGGGTCCCAGTACTGAGCCTTGGGGGATTCCGGTGTCCAGGGTGCAGGGTCTGGCAGGGAACCGTTCCATGTGACCTGATAAGTGCGATCTGCAAGGTAGGAGGTGAACCAGGATAACGCAGTTCCAGCGATTCCAAGCTCGGCGAGAGTGGAGAGGAGGATCTGGTGGTTCACTGTGTCGAACGCCGCAGACAGGTCGAGAAGGATCAGTACTGATGAGAAGGACGAGCTTCTGGCATCACGAAGAGACTCTGTCACTGCGAGCAGTGCCGTCTCCGTGGAGTGCGCAGCCTTGAAGCCTGACTGGTGAGGGTCGAGTAGGTTGTTCTGGGAGAGATAGGAAGAAAGTTGTGAGGAGACAGCACGTTCAAGGGTTTTGGACAGTAATGATAGGAGAGATACCGGTCTGTAGTTTTGGACATCAGTGGTGTCCAGGGATGGTTTCTTGAGGAGCGGCTTGATTCTGGCAGTCTTGAAGGCTGCCGGAAACAGGCCTGCCTCAAGGGAGATGTTAATTTGGGATGTAAGGAAGGGAAGGATATCGCCCGAGATGTCCTGGAGAAGAGAGGAAGGGATTGGGTCGAGGGGGCAGGTGGTGGGGTGGTTAGATGTCACCAGTTTGTTAACTTCATCAGGGGAGAGGGGGTTGAAACAGGTAAGGTTAGCGGGGGTGGGAGAAGAGGGAGGGAGGAAAGCGGTGGGGGTGGGGGAGTATATATACTGTATATATATATATATATACTGTATATATATATATATATATATATATATATATATATATATATATTTATTTATTTAAATACACACACATCACCCTCTGCAGGAAGGAATATACTATAAATATTGTAATACTTTGATGGCGATGCGTTCATTGTTTAGCGTGATATCACATCCCTAACTTGTGGGCTGAAAGTAGTAAAAGATATATAAACGCTCAATACACTCACTCATTCTCACTCATGTCCTCTCTTTGGTGTTGATATATGATTGTGTATAACATGCTGTAATATTGCCTGGTGGTTGTAGTGCTGCCTTGGAGGCCTCCAGATTGCCAGCTGGAGGTGAAGCAAGGCCCGCTGCCAAGCTGAACAACAGCTGTTTTAGAGCACAAGGTAAGATCTTTGGGGAGAAACACTTAATGCTCTTTTAATTTGCTAACCTGGAGTGGTAATCCGTGTAGCTGCCGATATGCAGCTGATCTAGCAGAGAAGCAGAGACCTGAGATAACATTCAGGGGAAACCAACCCAGTGATATTTGTTTTTTTAATGCACAATCTGTCCAAATGGCTTTGTGGATAACAAATCTCAATATAGAACGATAAATGCTAAACTTAAAGCTAACCAAAGGATTTACACACTGGAGCCATTCTCTCCAAAATACTGATATTATGCAGTATCATATTCTCTGTACCATTAAAAGAGTATAACACATTACAGAACGATATTCCAAAAGATATACTTAAATATGAGCAAGACTCAAAGTAGCTCCTCTGTGTCAGACTCATGAAATCATGTACATCTACCTAATTCCACAAAGATTAAATCAAAGGAAAGAAACCTGGAAAAAAATAGATCAAACAATTGATAATAGTAATAATACAGTCTTGAAACTTGTGAGTGAGTCGCCGGCTGAAGGTTAAATATGATCAGCCAAATTGAATCTGACAAAGCTACATTATAATCCATCTTGGGATATTAAACATTTCACATTTTCAAAATGACGGACTAATAAGCCAGGCGAGCGAAAGGCGAGATGGATGATCCTGGTTAACAATGGGCAAATGGGTTTGATGAGACTAAATGACATCTCAGTTGACATGTGATATTGTCGGTGGGTGGAGGGGGGCGGGGTTAAACGGGGAGTGAGTGGGGGGGCGGGACTATAGAGTGTACATCCTCATCCTGTTTTTTCGTAAACTGCGGTAGAATGGTAAAGTTCCAAAGTTCCACTTCCCCAAGCACACACAAGTGACTCAATCAGGTGTTCAATATATATATACATATACATATTGTATATATTTTTCTTACAAATATGTATGAATGAATACATGCCTGATGATTAGGAAGGAGAATGCTTTTAATTTGTCTTTTTAAACAGGCAGCATAGATTTAATTTGCACTGTGTAATAACAACTATAGTTTACATATTTTTTGGTTTACATACCTGTATGATAGCCGTGTACATTTTTACTGAATTTACCGTATATATATATATTAATCTTCAACTGTTGATATAACTACACACCCCTGCACATGACCTGCTGTATATACATTTATATATATTGATATTTTTGATACAGCTGCATGCCCCTGCTCACTAGGTGTTTATACTTGTATACTTACCTTTGTATATATATATATACACACCTAGAATTCTGCACATATCTCAAAAGTTATTTGATACCTGTTTTTAGTAGTATTTTTTATACTCTAAAAAACTCTTTATAATCTTATTTAACAACTGTACATTATATATTACATGCACTTTACTGCAACATTTGCACTCTGGTTAGATGCCTAATTATTTTCGCTGTACTGTACTTGTGCTGTGAAATGACCATCAATTTTAATCTAATCTAATGTGGAGCTGCTGGTTTTCATCATGTGGTTGAAGTGGTCACATGTGGTCACAGATTGCCTTGCTGGGTGCCCAACACCTGTCACCTGTTGGACGCCATCCTCAAGCGTCTCCACACTCGGCCTGGCGCCTGTTAATCATGTAAACAATATTAATTACCTGGCTGGACCCTGGCTGTCGGGCTGCCCGTTCTTCTGGTGGCATTTGTACTTTTTTACTTTTTAAATTACTTTTTAAAAGATAATACAAAATCAATTGGGAGAAAAACAAACATGTAAGAGAATGTATCCCACACACACCACATGGATGCGGTTGATAGCCAAAACTAAATTATTAACAGTAAACAATGTGTGTCTGTATCTCTCCGAGCAAGACACATAATGTACTTTACTGTCAAAAAGTTACAACAAAAAAAGACAATACAGAGATCTATTTTTTCCTTGTGTATTTGTGTGAGTGTGTTTTTGAGTGTGTGCGTGTCAATGCAGGTGTGAGAGTGTGCGCGTGTGTGTGTGTCTGCATGTGGGCTCAGGTTTGTTTGATGTTAAGGGAATAGCTTTTTATGCGGCGGGATCTTGACGATTTATTCCAGACAGCTGCACCGCTGACAGGCCATCATTAGTACAGCAATTCCTCAGGTTGCTCCTTTCCCCCATTGGCCAAGACAGAAAGTACAGATGATCTTAATTGCCGGTTGTGAATTGAAGTTCATTTTCCCGAAAGTCAGTCTCATTATAAAGGCGCTATAAAATCTAACGGGAAGATAAATATGTCAAGTCCTGTATTCTTCCACCGTATGCAATAAAGCCAAGCTAATAAAGCTGCAGCGGGCCAGACGAGTTACTCTGGGACTCAATAGGGAAGGTAAATTCTATTTATCTTCACTTAGAGTACACACTTATGACTTATAACTGTCTGGCTTAAGGCGGATATGAAGACGTCTTCTGAGATGTTGGATATGGTGCAAGCACACAGAGGGAAAGGAGGGGCAGATGGATCGACAAACCTGGAACAGAGAAAGAGCCTCTTAACTCACAGAAAGTTTTAACCTCACAACAAAAATAGCAAAGGCACACAAGACAAAGTTTCATGAGCGCATGTCGGTATTTTGCAGAGCCTCATGATGTCGTTACGTCCCTCTCGGCAGACTGCAGCTTGGTGAACTGCAGGCCATTATTATCGCGGTTAAGGGACTGTGGAGGAGGTATTAGGGGCCCGTCTCTGGGGAACGGCCGCAGAGAGTTTAGGAGTCTTACTGCAATATCGTGTAGGAATAACAATAAGGCATATACAGCCCGGCAATCCACTCCACTAAATAGCCCACCCCCCCTATTTTGTTTTGAGTCATGGCCAGGCAGCGGCATGTGGAAAATACAGCTGGCCATACCAGGCTCGGTGTGGACACACACACACAAACCAAAATTTAATTTTAAATTTATGTACGGAAAACAGAATGAAATGTTGGCTTACGGTCGCGCACTTTTCCATCCATCCATCCATCATCTACCGCTTATCTGTGGTCGGGTCGCGGAGGTAGCAGCTTCAGCAGGGGACTCCAAACTTCCCTCTCCCTGGCAACATCGACTAGCTCTGACTGGGGGATCCCGAGGCGTTCCCAGGCCAGCGTGGAGATGTAATCACCCCATCTGTACCTTGGTCTGCCCCCTGGTCTCTTCCCAGTTAGACGTGCCTGAAAAACCATGTACCATGTGCCTGAAAAAAACAACCTCCTTTCTACGCGAAGGAGCAGCGGCTCTACTCCGAGTCTCTCACGAGTGACTGAGCTTCTCACCCTATCCCTCAGGGATACCAGCCACCCTCCTGAGGAAACTCATTTTGGCCATTTGTATTCGCGATCTCGTCCTTTCGGTCATTACCCATTGTTCATGGCCATAGGTGAGGGTAGGAACGAAGAGTGATCGGTAGATCGAGAGCTTTGCCTTCTGGCTCAGCTCTCCTTTGGTTACGATGGTGTGGTAAAGGGAACCCAATACCGCTCCCACCTATTCTCCGGTAAATCTAACGCTCCATCCTCCCCTCACTCGAGAAAAAGACCCAGAGATACTTGAACTCCTTCACTTGGGATAAGGACTCCCTCCCTACTTGGAGTAGACAATCCACCGGTTTCCTGCTGAGAACCATAGCCTCAGATTTAGAGGTGCTGATCCTCATCCCAGCCGCTTCACACTCTGCTGCAAACCGATCCAGTGAGTGCTGAAGGTCACATACTGATGATGCAAACAGGACCACATCAACAGCAGCAATTCAATCCTGACATGACTACGCCTTGAAATCCTGTCCATGAAAATCACAAAGGGCCTCCCTGGCGGAGGCCAACACCCACTGAGAACAGGCCCAACTTACTTCCGAGAATCCGGACACAGCTCTTGCTTTGGGAGTACATGTATTGGATGACCTTCAGTAGTGACCCCCGCACCCCGTATTCCCGCAGCACCCCCCACAGTATTTCCCGAGGGACCCGATCATATGCCTTCTCCAAATCCACAAAAACTAAGCCCCCAGGAAGCCTCCAGGATCCTTGCAAGAGTAAAAAGATGGTCCGTTGTTCCACGACCAGGCGGAATCCGCATTGTTCCTCTTCAATCTGAGGTTCGACTATCGGCCGAACCCTCTTTTCCAGCACCTTGGAGTAGACTTTCCCAGGGAGGCTGAGTAATGTGATACCCCTGTAATTGGGTAATTGGTAATTGGTCCTCCCTTTTTGAACACCACCCCGTTTGCCACTCCTCAGACACTGTCCCAGACTTCCACGCAATGTTGAAAAGATGTGTCATCCATGACAGCCCCTCAACACCCAGAGCCTTTAGCATTTCTGGACGGATCTCATCAACCCCTGGGGCTTTGCCACTGTGGAGATGTTTGACTACCGCAGTGACTTCCTCCAGGGAGATTGATGTTTGCCGTCCTTCATCCTCCAGCTCTGCCTCTACCGTTGAGGGTGGGTTAGTTGGGTTAAGAAGTTCCTCAAAGTGCTCTGCACCGCCCGATCACCTCCTCAGTTGAGGTCAGAAATGTCCAACCCTTACTGTACAAAGCTTGGATGGATCCACGCTTCCCCCTCCTGAGGCGCCGGATTGTTTTCCAGAAACACTTTGGTGCCGACTGAAAGTCTTTTCCATGGCTTCTCCAAATTCCTCCCACACCCGCTGCTTTGCCTCCGCTACGGCTGAGGCTACCATCCTCTTTGCCTATCAACCTCGCAACTGAGTCCGGAGTCTAACAGGCTAACATAGCCCAGAAGCCCTTCTTTAGTCGGACGGCTTCCCTGACCACCTGTGTCCACCACGAAGTCCAAGGGTTGCCGCCCCTTGAGGCACCAATGACCTTGAGGCTATGAAATGCTCGAAAAGATTCAACCGAAGACGTGAGTTGAAGGTCTCCCGGACAGGGGCATCCACCAGACGTTCCCAGTTCACCCGCACCACACATTTACCTTACCAGGTCTGTCCAGAGGCTTCCCCCGCCATCTTACCCAACTCACCACCAGATGGTGATCAGTTGACAGCTCTTCTCCTCTCTTCACCCGAGTTTTCAAAACATGCGGCCTCAGGTCAGATGACATGATAAA
>CM051000.1:25223813-25228813 GCA_027704905.1 Muraenolepis orangiensis
GTCTGCATCAATTAGGAAGAAAATTAAAAAAAAGTTAAAAAATAAATAATAAAAAGACTAAACTAGAAATTGCTGGCATGAAAAGCAACCGAAAACAAAGAGATTACACAAAAGATGTGGTCCTTGAAAAGTAAGCCAGGCGGATGGCAGACCCCTACTGAGAGGGGTTTTGTTTCCAGCATCAAAAGGTATTTCTTAAACACAGACTCCATCCAGCTCCATGTGTGTCTGTGTGCTGTAAACCTATTCTCTCTCCCCACAGAAGAACGGAAGAAATCAATGGTGAACCTCAAACATTTAGTAGGATAAAACCTGCCTCGAGTTTAGAGTCTAGCCTTTATTTCTCCCTCTTGTTTGGGCCCCCCCCCCCCCCCACCTCTCTCTCTTACTCTCTCACTCTCTAAATTTCTCCCTCCCTCTCTCTCTCTCTCTCTCTCTCTCTCTCTCTCTCTCTCTCTCTCTCTCTCTCTCTCTCTCTCTCTCTCTCTCTCCCTCCCTCTCTCCTCCCTCTCTCTCTCTCTCTCTCTCTCTCTCTCTCTCTCTCTCTCTCTCTCCTCTCTCTCTCTCTCTCTCTCTCTCTCTCTCTCTCTCTCTCATACTGCTTTGTTAATACACTTATCCCGCGAGCGTCACACTCTCCTATATTTAATGATCATCATGGTAGCATTCAGCATCACTTGGGTCACTTCATGTGAAACAGGGACCATTGGTGTGAATGTTGAGTACAGGCTCTAGAACTGATGCTCACTTCTATACCAATGGCGTCAAGTTCATTCATTTCAGGGAAAATGATTAAGAACCAATATCCTTAATGAGGACAGTATTAGGGCATACAGTTAATACAGTTCCATTACAAACAAACTCAAGTGTTCTTTGCTTCAGCAGCAGCTCATTACACTTACACAACGGCACTGGTTATGTCATCTCAAATCCAAAAAATAATAAAAACCCAAGAATAAAAATCCATTATGGAGATCTGGTCTAACTGATCGTCCCCCCCCCCCTCCAAACCCAGGCACTCCCCCTCCGCCTCCCCCTCCCCCTCCCACCACCACCACCACCACCATTGTCACCTATAGCACTTCCACGTCCCCATCCTCATAACTCCTCCTCCCAGCGCCTCCTTCCCCTATTAGCGCCGCCCGCCATAACCTTGTCGGTAATCCACTTCCTTACCTCCTCCGTAATCACCGGCCTCCCGCCCAGCACGTGTTTTAACGTCAATCTGAAAAGGATGGAGGGGGGGGGGGGGGGGGGACCCTCCTCCTCCCCCTCCTCCTTCACCTCCTCCCCCTTTTCCTCCTCCTTCACCTCCTCCCCCTTTTCCTCCTCCTCCTCCTTCACCTCCTCTTCCTCCTCCTCCTCCTCCTTCACCTCCTCCTCCTCCTCCTCCTCCTCCTCCTCCTCCTCCTCCCCCTCCTCCTCCTCCTCCTCCTCCCTCCTCCTCCTCCTCCTCCTCCTCCTCCTCCTCCTCCTCCTCCTCCTCCTCCTCCTCCCCTCCTCATCCTCCTCCTCCTCCTCCTCCTCCTCCTCTTCCTCCTCCTCCTCCTCCTCCTCCTCTTCCTCCTCCTCCTCCTCCTCCTCCTCTCCTCCTCCTCCTCCTCCTCCTCCTCTTCCTCCTCCTCCTCCTCCCTCCTCCTCCTCCTCCTCCTCCTCCTCCTCCTCCTCCTCCTCCTCCTCCTCCTCCTCCCCTCTTCCTCCTCCTCCTCCTCCTCCTCCTCCTCCTCTTCCTCCTCCTCTTCCTCCTCCTCATTATCTTTTCCATATCCCTGATGTCTTGATGCAGAGGGGGGGATGTTCAGAGCCACACTGGATGCTTCTTTACCCTCTGTCTTATGTGTACACATGTCTACATCGTATATACACGCTTTATTGATCTCAACGCACCAGCACTGGGGGAGATACATACAGATGCATGTACTAACAGAGCCAAAACAATACATATATATATATATATATATATATATATATATCCATCCATCCATCCATCCATCTTCTCCCGCTTATCCGAAATCGGGTCGCGGAGGTAGCAGCTTCAGCAGGGGACTCCAAACTTCCCTCTCCCTGGCAACATCGACTAGCTCTGACTGGGGGATCCCGAGGCGTTCCCAGGCCAGTGTGGAGATGTAATCACCCCACCTGTACCTCGGTCTGCCCCGTGGTCTCTTCCCAGTTGGATGTGCCTGGAAAACCTCCCTCGGGAGGCGACCAGGAAGCATCCTTACTAGATGCCCGAACCACCTCAACTGGCTCCTTTCTACGCGAAGGAGCAGCGGCTCTACTCCGAGTCTCTCACGAGTGACTGAGCTTCTCACCCTATCCCTCAGGGAGATACCAGCCACCCTCCTGAGGAAACTCATTTTGGCCGCTTGTATTCGCGATCTCGTCCTTTCGGTCATTACCCATTGCTCATGGCCGTAGGTGAGGGTAGGAACGAAGACTGATCGGTAGATCGAGAGCTTTGCCTTCTGGCTCAGCTCTCTTTTGGTTACAACGGTGCGCCAAAGTGCACCCAATACCACTCCCGCTGCACCTATTCTCCTGTCAATCTCACGCTCCATCCTCCCCTCACTCGAGAACAAGACCCCGAGATACTTGAACTCCTTCACTTGGGATAAGGACTCCCTCCCTACTTGGAGTAGACAATCCACCGGTTTCCTGCTAAGAACCATGGCCTCAGATTTGGAGGTGCTGATCCTCATCCCAGCCGCTTCACATTCTGCTGCAAACCGATCCAGTGAGTGCTGAAGGTCACATACTGATGACGCAAATAGGACCACATCATCTGCAAACAGCAGCGATTCAATCCTGAGCCCACCATACTGAAACCCCTCCCCTCCATGACTACGCCTTGAAATCCTGTCCATGAAAATCACAAACAGGATGGGTGACAAAGCGCAGCCCTGGCGGAGGCCAACACCCACTGAGAACAGGCCTGACTTACTACCGAGAATCCGGACACAGCTCTTGCTTTGGGAGTAGAGAGATTGGATGGCCCTCAACAGTGACCCCCGCACCCCATACTCCCGCAGCACCCCCCACAGTATTTCCCGAGGGACCCGATCATATGCCTTCTCCAAATCTACAAAACACATGTAGACCGGATGGGCATACTCCCAAGCCCCCTCCAGGATCCTTGCAAGAGTGAAAAGCTGGTCCGTTGTTCCACGACCAGGGCGGAATCCGCATTGTTCCTCTTCAATCTGAGGTTCGACTATCGGCCGAACCCTCCTTTCCAGCACCTTGGAGTAGACTTTCCCAGGGAGGCTGAGTAATGTGATACCCCTGTAATTGGCACACACCCTCTGGTCACCCTTTTTGAACAGGGGTACCACCACCCCCGTTTGCCACTCCTCAGGCACTGTCCCAGACTTCCACGCAATGTTGAAAAGACGTGTCATCCATGACAGCCCCTCAACATCCAGAGCCTTTAGCATTTCTGGACGGATCTCATCAACCCCTGGGGCTTTGCCACTGCGGAGATGTTTGACTACCGCAGTGACTTCCTCCAGGGAGATTGATGTTTGCTGTCCTTCATCCTCCAGCTCTGTCTCTACCATTGAGGGTGTAGTTGGGTTAAGAAGTTCCTCAAAGTGTTCTTTCCACCGCCCGATCACATCCTCAGTTGAGGTCAGCAATGTCCCACCCTTACTGTACACAGCTTGGATGGACCCACACTTCCCCCTCCAGAGGCGCCGGATTGTTTGCCAGAAACGCTTTGGTGCCGACTGAAAGTCCTTCTCCATGGCTTCTCCGAATTCCTCCCACACCCGCTGCTTTGCCTCCGCTACAGCCGAGGCTGCCGTCCTCTTGGCCTGTCGATACCTCGCAACTGAGTCCGGAGTCTCACAGGCTAACATAGCCCGGAAGGCCTCCTTCTTCAGCCGGACGGCTTCCCTGACCACCTGTGTCCACCACGAAGTCCGAGGGTTGCTGCCCCTTGAGGCACCAATGACCTTGAGGCCACAACTCTCAACCGCAGCTTCGGCAATAGAAGCTTTGAACAATGACCACTCTGGCTCAATGCCCCCAGCCTCCACAGAGATGCCCGAAAAATTCCGCCGGAGGTGTGAGTTGAAGGTCTCCCGGACAGGGGCATCCACCAGACGTTCCCAGTTCACCCGCACTACACGTTTGGGCTTACCAGGTCTGTCCAGAGGCTTCCCCCACCATCTTACCCAACTCACCACCAGATGGTGATCGGTTGACAGCTCTGCCCCTCTCTTCACCCGAGTGTCCGAAACATGCGGCCTCAGGCCAGATGATACGATAACAAAATCGATCATTGACCTTCGGCCTAAGGTACTCTGGTACCATGTATACTTATGAGCATCCTTATGTTTGAACATGGTGTTTGTTATGGCCAATCCATGACTAGCACAGAAATCCAATAACAAAACCCCACTCCGGTTCAGATCAGGTAGGCCGTTCATCCCCAACACGCCCCTCAAAGTTTCCCCATCGTTACCCACGTGTGCGTTGAAGTCTCCCAGGAGGACTATAGAGTCCCCTTCAGGAGCCCCATGCAGGACTCCATCCAGGGTGTGCAAGAAGGGAACTGTTGTTTGGTGCATAGGCACAAACAACAGTCAGAGTTTTCCCTCCCATGACCCTAAGGCGTAGGGAGGCGACCCTCTCGTCCACCGGGGTAAACTCCAACAAAGCGGCACTCAGCCGGGGACTTGTGAGTATCCCCACACCCGCCCGGCGCCTCACACCCTGAGCAACTCCAGAGAAGGAAAGAGTCCAACCCCTATCCAGGAGTTTAGTTCCAGAGCCAATGCTGTGCGTAGAGGTAAGCCCCACCAGATCTAATTGGTAGCGCTCCACCTCCCGCACAAGCTCAGGCTCCTTCCCCCCCAGAGAAGTGACATTCCACGTCCCCAAAGCCAGTCTCTGTTGGCTGGGTTTGGTCCGTCGATGCCCCCTGCCTTCACTGCCGCCTAACTGGCAGTGCACCCGACCCCAGCGGTTCTTCCCGTAGGTGGTGGGTCCGCGGG
>CM051000.1:25231313-25276313 GCA_027704905.1 Muraenolepis orangiensis
GATGGGCCCCTCATGAAGGCCCTCACGCAGCCAAAAAAAAACAAAAAACGTCGTAGTCGTGCCAAAAACCGGCCAATGGCTCCCGATCTTTCTCTGTGACCACGAAGCTTGGGTTTAAACACACGCAGTATTACAGCCCCACAGTAGTACAGCCCCACAGTAGAACAGCCCCACAGTAGAACAACCCCACAGTAGAACAGCCCCACAGTAGAACAGCCCCACAGTAGTACAGCCCCACAGTAGTACAGCCCCACAGTAGAACAGCCCCACAGTAGTACAGCCCCACAGTAGTACAGCCCCACAGTAGAACAACCCCACAGTAGAACAACCCCACAGTAGAACAACCCCACAGTAGAACAGCCCCACAGTAGAACAGCCCCACAGTAGTACAGCCCTACAGTAGAACAGCCCCACAGTAGTACAGCCCCACAGTAGAACAGCCCCACAGTAGAACAGCCCCACAGTAGAACAGCCCCACAGTAGTACAGCCCCACAGTAGAACAGCCCCACAGTAGAACAGCCCCACAGTAGAACAGCCCCACAGTAGTACAGCCCCACAGTAGTACAGCCCCACAGTAGAACAGTAGTTTTAGTACAGCCCCACAGTAGTACAGCCCCACAGTAGTACAGCCCCACAGTAGAACAGTAGTTTTAGTACAGCCCCGGGTGGACAAATGGTAAACAATGGTAGACAAAAGGGTAGCTAGGAGCCGTTATGCTAGCTGTGCTGCTGTGTTCACAGTAGCCTGTGAGGAGCTACCGGTCCTCACTGTCTGTTCTGCAGACACCTCCTCCTCTGAGCCTCCTCTGACCGCTCCTCTGACCGCTCCTCTGACCGCTCCTCTGAGCCTCCTCTGACCGCTCCTCTGAGCACTCCTCTGACCGCTCCTCTGACCGCTACTCTGAGCGCTCCTCTGAGCCTCCTCTGACCGCTCCTCTGACCGCTCTGACCTCCTCTGACCCCTGCCTCCTCTGACCGCTCCTCTGACCGCTCCTCTGACCGCTCCTCTGAGCGCCCCTCTGACCGCCCCTCTGACCGCCCCTCTGAGCGCCCCTCTGACCGCTCCTCTGAGTGCCCCTCTGACCGCCCCTCTGACCGCCCCTCTGACCGCTCCTCTGACCGCCCCTCTGAGCGCTCCTCTGAGCCTCCTCTGACCGCTCCTCTGACCGCTCCTCTGACCGCTCCTCTGACCGCTCCTCTGAGCGCCCCTCTGACCGCCCCTCTGAGCGCTCCTCTGAGCCTCCTCTGACCGCTCCTCTGACCGCTCCTCTGACCGCTCCTCTGAGCCTCCTCTGACCGCCCCTCTGAGCGCTCCTCTGAGCCTCCTCTGACCGCTCCTCTGAGCGCCCCTCTGAGCGCTCCTCTGACCGCTCCTCTGACCGCTCCTCTGACCGCTCCTCTGACGCCCTCTGAGCGCCCTCTGACCGCCCCTCTGAGCGCTCCTCTGACCGCTCCTCTAACCGCTCCTCTGACCGCTCCTCTGACCGCTCCTCTAACCGCTCCTCTAACCGCTCCTCTAACCGCTCCTCTGACCGCTCCTCTGACCGCTCCTCTGACCGCTCCTCTGACCGCTCCTCTAACCGCTCCTCTGACCGCTCCTCTGAGCGCCCCTCTGACCGCCCCTCTGAGCGCTCCTCTGACTGCTCCTCTGACCGCTCCTCTGACCGCTCCTCTGACCGCTCCTCTGACCGCTCCTCTGACCGCCCCTCTGAGCCTCCTCTGAGCGCTCCTCTGACCGCCCCTCTGAGCCTCCTCTGAGCCTCCTCTGAGCCTCCTCTGAGCGCTCCTCTGAGCCTCCTCTGACCACTCCTCTGACCGCTCCTCTGACCGCTCCTCTGACCGCTCCTCTGAGCCTCCTCTGACCGCTCCTCTAACCGCTCCTCTGACCGCTCCTCTGACCGCTCCTCTAACCGCTCCTCTGACCGCTCCTCTGACCGCTCCTCTGAGCGCTCCTCTAACCGCTCCTCTAACCGCTCCTCTGACCGCTCCTCTGAGCGCTCCTCTAACCGCTCCTCTGACCGCTCCTCTGACCGCTCCTCTGAGCCTCCCGTCTTAATGACGCCTTTAACACATAACGAGAAGTCCTTGTCGAAGATGGACGTCATTAAGACAATATTTATGCAACTTTACAATCCACAGTTAGTTTGTCCACCGAATACAGGCCAACCGTCTCATTATTTACTATTGTTGCTTTTAATGTTTTTCATTCATTTCATCATCTTTTTTTGTCAATAGTTAATAAAAGCCTGGAAAGCAAGAATATAATTTATTTGTTATAGACATAAATTACATTTCACTAAACAGGAAAACAACAGGATTGATGTTGTGACTGCGTTTACCGCCTGCTCATCAGTCTGGGGGGGCCCTCAGTAAGGGAAGGGGGGGGCCCTCAGTAAGGGAATGGGGGGGGCCCTCAGTAGGGGAAGGGGGGGGCCTCAGTAAGGGAGGGTGGGGCCCTCAGTAAGGTAAGGGGGGGCCCTCAGTAGGGGAAGGGGGGCCCTCAGTAAGGGAGGGTGGGGCCCTCAGTAAGGGAAGGGTGGGGCCCTCAGTAAGGGAAGGGTGGGGCCCTCTGTAGGGGAAGGGTGGGGCCCTCTGTAGGGGAAGGGTGGGGCCCTCAGTAAGGGAGGGTGGGGCCCTCAGTAAGGGAAGGGGGGGGCCCTCTGTAGGGGAAGGGTGGGGCCCTCAGTAAGGGAGGGTGGGGCCCTCAGTAAGGGAAGGGGGGGGCCCTCTGTAGGGGAAGGGTGGGGCCCTCAGTAAGGGAGGGGGGGGTCTTCAGTAAGGGAAGGGTGGGGCCCTCAGTAAGGGAAGGGGGGCCCTCAGTAAGGTAAGGGGGGGCCCTCAGTAGGGGAAGGGTGGGGCCCTCAGTAAGGGAAGGGGGGGGGCCCTCAGTAAGGTAAGGGGGGGCCCTCAGTAGGGGAAGGGGGGGCACCATGATATAGCACCTGTTATGAACACAGCTTTCAAACAGCCATATGACATGCTAACAACTTTCCGCTTGTTTTGTGGACAGTTTGGAGCTGACGGCTCAGTGAAGATGGCCCACGCTGGGCTTGGTGGGTGAGGCCGTTCACCAAAAGGTTGCCTGCCATCTTTTATTGGGCTGTTTTTTATTAAAACTGTAAACTGCCGACCATTCAATAGCGCAGCCACCGCTGTGTCTGTTCCCCCTGAACTGCAGCCCCCCCAGCAGGGCTGACGAGTGGGCCTCTGTCAGGTCCTCAGCCCACCATGAGTGGCAGGTGCAGAACAACCAGCTGATAGGTCAGAAACAGAGGGGGGGGGGGGTCAGCAACGTAAAGTGATATATTTAGAAAAGTCCTAGTAACCTAGCAGAATACTGGATAATAGTCCTTGTTAGCGATGGTTTGTGTCATTTATGGTGAAACAATCCAGCGCGCCATGCTTTCTTGGACACCCTTCTTCTTGTTTGGTCTGTGGCCATCGCACTAACGATAATGTCATTCTTCCCCCCCCCCATCCCCCCATCATCCCCCCCCCCTTACCCACACCCATCCCCCTCCCCCATCCCCCCCCCTTACCCACACCCATCCCCCCCCCCCCCTTACCCACACCCATCCCCCTCCCCCATCCCCCCCCCCCTTACCCACACCCATCCCCCTCCCCCATCCCCCCCCCCCCCTTACCCACACCCATCCCCCCCCCTTACCCACACCCATCCCCTTCCCCCATCCCCCCCCCCCTTACACACACCCATCCCCCTCCCCCATCCCCCCCCCCCCCCCTTACCCACACCCATCCCCCCTCCCCCACCCCCCCCTCCCCCCCCCCCCCCCCTTACACACACCCATCCCCTCCCCCATCCCCCGCCCCCTTACACACACCCATCCCCCTCCCCCTTACACACACCCATCCCCTCCCCCATCCCCCCCCCCCCTTACACACACCCATCCCCCCCCCTTACCCACACCCATCCCCCCCCTTACCCACACCCATCCCCTTCCCCCATCCCCCGCCCCTTACACACACCCATCCCCCTTCCCCATCCCCCCCCCCCTTACCCACACCCATCCCCCTCCCCCATCCCCCCCCCCCCCCTTACACACACCCATCCCCCTCCCCCATCCCCCGCCCCCTTACACACACCCATCCCCCTCCCCCATCCCCCCCCCCCTTACACACACCCATCCCCCCCCCCCCCCTTACACACACCCATCCCCGCCAAACCCTCACAGCGGCGGTGCCAGACATGCCAGCATGTGACATTTACAGAGGTCCAAAGGACAGTGGTCACCGCACTCTGCCGTGCTGGAAACCAATTTGAGCCGTGAAGCTTTGGCATAATCCACTCAAAAGCCCAACCGCGCTTTGCACACACACACACACACACACACACACACACACACACACACACACACACACACACACACACTCACACAACCATCCGCTAGTCGCTGAGAGTGGGGCGCGGCCCAACAAGCAACCGGCACGTGCATAATAATGCATAAATGCCAAATGGAACCGATGCAGCGCTGGGGGAATTAGACACTGATTGACTGTGTCTAATATCGTTCAGAGATTCAGCTTTTTATTTTTTTGAAGATGTTATTGTGTGTGTGTGTGTGTGTGTGTGTGTGTGTGTGTGTATGTGTGTGTGTGTGTGACAAAATCCAATGGAGACAAATATGTTTTTTTTATGCCATTGGTTGCTCCAGAATGGCAGCAACACACACACGAACACACACACACATACACACGCGCACGCACGCACGCACACACTCACGCACGCACACACACACAATAACATCTTCCCTTTTGAAGCTTTTTATTTAGTGTGTGAGTGTGTCCCACGTGGATAGCATGACTAGATGTATGACAAATAGAAAAGAGACCATGTTGGTTAGGGATCCGCTAAGATCAACAGATTCAACATGTTCTTCATTGCCATTCATTTACATTTACATTTACATTTAGGACATTTGGCAGACGCTTTTATCCAAAGCGACTTACAAGGAGTACATTAGTTGAAGCAGACAATAGCATAACGCTGAGGTACGCAAACATAAAAATAGAGCAGTTCACAAGTATTCATATTAACAAGATGAATAACACAATTTGGTACTGCCAGGTCACCTGCTTAAGTAGCTGTGATAAGAGCGTGTTATCAACATTAAGGATATACACTTGCTAGAAATACAACATGCTAAGAGCTATTAATGTTAGGACTTAAGCAAGTTAGGGGTTCACAAAGGAGAAGGAGGGTTCATGGAGAGTCCAGGTGGACTCTGAACAGGTGGGTCTTGAGTCTCTTGCGGAAACTGGCGAGGGACTCTGCCGTCCTGACATGAGACGGGAGTTCATTCCACCTGTGGAGCCAGAGCCCTGAAGAGCTGAGTCTTGAGTTCATTCCACCTGTGGAGCCAGAGCCCTGAAGAGCTGGGTCTTGAGTTCATTCCACCTGTGGAGCCAGAGCCCTGAAGAGCTGGGTCTTGTAAGAGCGATGCTTGGTTGTCATCAGTGAAGGTCGAACAAGTCGCCTGGCAGAAGTTGAGCGGAGCGCTCTGGCTGGGATGTAGGGCTTGACCAACGCCTGGAGGTAGGCTGGGGCAGTTCCATTGACTGCCCTGAAGGTCAGCACCAGAGTCTTGAACTTGATGCGAGCATTTACCGGAAGCCAGTGGAGATCGCGGAAGAGAAACAGTTGAGTGTCATCTGCATAGCAGTGATAGGAGACAATGTACAATGGAATGCTTACTGGGGAGTAAGCATTCCCTCCCGTGGTATGGATTTCCTACACAACAACACTATACTAAACTATAAAATACTATACTATACTAAACAGTACTGTACAAGCTGGCCTGTTAATTGATGTGCAGTGTCGGTGACAACATGGCCTATTGTGCGCTATTGTGTACCTGATGTGTTACATAGACCATGTTTAATGTACACACAGAGCCTATATGGCTCAATTCACCATTCAAATACATGACAACACCACAATGTAGATTACCTCCACAATGCGCAACACAACATCCATGCAAATGCTCAATCAATCCATCCTCATATTTTTAACACAGAGGCCATTGTGTAATACATACATACATCCTTACATACCAGCCCACACAATGCCTCTTTCAATTCAATTTGTTGTATTATACTGTATCACAAAATATGTGGGCAATTTTTAGTATGCCGGCTTTGCCAACAACCTCTGATAAGCACTGGCCGACAACCTGTGATAAGCACTCCTGACAGCTCCACTCACAACGTTACCGCCATTATACACATCACTCAAAACAAGATGAAAACACTGAAGGAAAAATAACAAAAGCTAAGAAAGGCTATTTCTCACATGACCTTTTCTGGAGGCATACTTACGAGGCAAGAGAAGAACCAAAGGCCAATTTGCCCCGAGATTACTCTGCCAGGGTGTGAACAGTCCTTGTCAGGACTCAAGGCGCCGTGATTGTGCGAGTTCTATTTATTCAGGCAAGCTTGAGGCCAACCCGGGTCCATTAGCGAGACGCTCCGCGGATCCAGAGCATGCTCTCTTGTATGATAGCCCCTTCAGGCAAAGATTGGGGATTTCACAACAGGTCACAGGCTGCTGACAGGAGCAGGGCAGCGCAGAAGGAGCCAGTCGAGGTCAAGGGGCTGTTTGCCGGCGGCCTCAGGGTTCACCTTAATATATTGAACGCAGAAAGAAAAGCGTGTCTTTGAGAGACTTAAGCGATCGCGTCGGCTTGAGTCACTCGCGCAAGACACACAGTTTTTAGAGTTAATTAACTAGTTAACAGTTAGTTAACTGTTTTAGATCTCAATTAAACGGCAGGATAGCTCAGTCTGTTAGGACTTGGCTTAAGATCCGGAAGGTCTCCGGTTTAAGTCCCCAAAACACCTGGGCCTTGAGCAAGGCACCAGACCCCTCCACTGCTCCCCTGAATATACAATAGCTGCTCCTAATACTAGGATGGGTAAAATGAGAGAAACTAGTTATCCCTGTGTGTGTGGGACCACTCAAGAGGATTCAGTCCTCCAGATTTACATTAAGAATGTTACAAAATTAGCGATGTAAAAGTGCAAAATGGAATGGCTTTATTCCTTTGTTTTGTCTTTTACGTTACTGGAGGTAGATGTTTATGTTTCTTTGTTGTCACATAAATATATGAATAATTCAGGTAAGGATAAAGAAATAGCACGCTGACAGAGTCAGCCAAGATTCAGTCAGTGATACAATGAATGATGTCAGGTGTGCAGTACATTTCCTTTCACAAAATAAAAAATAAAATACAACATATACAGTTTTTTAAATTGTCCAACTTCACAACAAGCTGTAAACGTGGTACAATGTTGAAAGACAAACAAAACTAACTAAATGAAACCTGCAAACCAACCAAACCAACCCAAAGCTCAGCATATCTGTTCTTGTTAGATATCACAGGTTATTTATAATAGTCTCCGGCTGTGACGCTCAGACCACCAGTCCTAATTACCAACCATTAGGGTGTCTTTACACTGATGTGCGGCATAAAAAAACAAAACTCTGATAATATATTTCTGTGTGATAGAGAGCATCGTTAATGTGTAATCTGGAGACACAGAATGATAGCGTAAGAAAAAGACGCACTTAAAACAAACAAACGCATTTCGTTGTTTTTTTTCGCGCCACCATCTATATTCCTTTGCCATAACAAGCGACTATTAGCCTGCTACTCTGCGCTCACGTTATTAACTGTTGTTCTCTGAATGCGGCGGCTCTGCATTTGCTTACCAAGCATCCCCGGCCCACCACTACCACCGTCTACGGTCCGGCGTTCATCTTGACGACCCTGTACCTTACATTGAGTGCTTGCTAAGCTGAGGAGCGTCTAGGCTTCCACCGCATCGAGAGCTCATTTCATTGCAGGTTGGTTGGTATTGGGCTCATAGCCTGCGGTGGTTCTTTTTGCTCGCGATTGGTCTAGAAGGCGTTACCCGACCACAGCTTGTTAGAAGGATATAACACACACACACACACACACACACACACAAACACACACGCACACACACAAACACACACACACAGACACACACACACACACACACATTCAGTGTTACATTTGATCACATTGACGTATGCATGCATGGTCTCCGCAGGATCACACTCCATTCAATGTCATATGATCGCGGGCGAACAAACCAGCGAAAAACGATAAACAAGACAAGCCCTGTGCACACAACACATACCGCATCAAACCTCAACTTCTCCAGTTCTTTAGACGGGCAATACCAGCCATGGGGGCTTACGCATGACCCCGCATGACTTTCGAGATAAGACAGGGGAAAGCATAAATAAATGAATAATGAATACAACTAAACTCGACTAAACCAAATAAGTAGGCCCGTGGCATGTGCTGACGCCATGTTCTAACTGGTCTAATGAGACCTATTGAGAGTTGGCCCTGTCACTTTGTTGTATGCGCCGTGCACGTACATATATCCACTCCGGGGTGGTTATGCGCTGGTGCACACTCACCCTCCTCTCTCTCTCTCTCTGGGTGGCTTTGCACACGTTCGGATTCGGCGGACAACATCAAAACATCAAGCGCTATCTGACCAGTCCCCTGACAATTCTGTTGGAATTATGTGCAGCGACGATAGTTGCACACTTTCATGCAGAAACAAGCACACAAACAACACACACACACACACACACATGTGCCCCAGGATATACAATAGCTGCCCACTGCTCCTAATACTAGGATGGGTTAAATGCAGAGAAACACATTTCACTGTGTTTACATGTATGTGAACAATAAAGAGGATTCAATCTTCCAGATTTAGATGTTGATGCGTGCGTATCCACACACGTTTACAGTGGTATATGTACTACACTCCACATGCACTTGGCTATAAAACAGCGTAGCTATTGGTAACATATTCAAAATGAAGAGAGGAGAAGAATGATGCGGTGGTGGAATCAGGAAGGCTGCCTTCATATTGGTTTGCACGTTTGTGTTTGTGGTGCCAGACCAGCTGCTTGGCATTTGAAGACATACAGCAAGTAATAATTCATGAGTCTATCAGTGCAATGTCACGCTCTGTATACTTAGATTTATGTTCTTAAATAAGCAGGCTTTTTTATTTTGTTATCTTAGATCAACATTTGATTCCAAAGAACCAGGTGTTTTTACAATTCATATTGGCAGTTATTTATGTCAGGAAAACACTCACTCACACACACACGCACGCACGCACGCACGCCGAGGCCTCTGTTTGTTCCCAGGTGATAGAAGTAGTACAGATACGTGCAGAGGAGCAGACTGGATGATACGTTGCCAGTTCAAATTTGAATACATACAAATAAAACTGGTTCAAGAAACAAAGGGCCTGTCAAAAACTGCTGCTGTAATTAGGATTTGAGGGATTATGAAAGGGGTCCGCATCGCTACACTCGATTGGTCAAGAGAAAAGGGCGTGTGTCCACTTCCTGTCCCCATTGTCTCCTGGAGCGTGACCGTGACAATTGTGCTTGCAATTCAAGTGAGGTCGTCCATTCAAAGCTTCCCTTTGCCCTGTTTTTTAATCAGCCAATTCTGCAGATGAAAAGGGAGAAAGGGAAAAAAGGAAAGGGAAAAGGAGCCCTTTTTCATATATTTGCTTCCAAAAAAGAAACTCAATTAACAGCTCCCAAAAGAATCCTCGAGCGGGAGCAGTAGAGGTTATAAATATTTTAGGTAATTTTGTTATGTATTATTATCCTCCCTTCCCCTTATCTAGTCAGTGATCAGTCTCATTATCTCACAGACAGACTTTATTTGATTTTCCAGGTCGTCACTTGTTTGAAAGGCAAATAATAATGCAAGTCAATTGTGTAGTTCTGAACACTTCCATTTGTACGGATTTTGAGAATTTCTGGGCAGATTAAATATAAACCGGCTGACAAAGAAGAAGAGCAGAGCAGTTCATCACGGCGGTAGCATTCAAATGAAACCTCTGGTTGAATGTTTGAGATACATGTTCTTACATCTCTTTAGTCTCTCCGTCGTGTTCCACAGTAGCCCATCATTTTGTACTAAATGTTCTCCTTTGATAGAAACACCCCCTTTATAATAGCCATAATGAAGTGCTCTCACAAGAGACCAAAGCATGTCATGGTAATTAGTGGGAAAAATATGATCACAAAAGGGGCTGCCGTGCTTTGGGCGCTTTTCGGAATGAACCGCGCCAAACGTTAGAAAGTGTGCTTAATCACACTTTCTAACGTGTTCGCACACGAGCACATCCGTCCGCTGTGGAGGTGGACCGTCTTGGTCGCTGGACACGTATCTGCCCTCAAGAAGGTGAAGGTGAAGGAGAAAGTAGGCTGAGAACCAGGGAGTGGTATGGAAAATATAATCCTCCTATTGCTGTCTGTCTGTCTGTCTGTGTCTCTCTCTCTCTCTCTCTCTCTCTCTCTCTCTCTCTCTCTAGAGATATACCGTATATACAGTATATATATCTATATCTGTCTATCGATCAATATTTATATCTGTCTACCTGTCTACCTGTCTATCTATCTATATGTATATCTGTCTATCTATCTAGCTATCTATCTATCTATCTATCTATCTATCTATCTATCTATCTATCTATCTATCTATCTATCTATCTATCTATCTATCTATCTATTTATCTATTTATCTATACCTGTATGTCTGCCTATCTAGAATCTGAATTCCACTATCTGGTAAAACAAAGAACAATAGTACAACACAGCCTAAGAGAGTTGAATCCTAGTGCTGGGTTTGTATTACCTTATCTACATTTCCCATTGTGATAGATAGTGTACTGTATGTGTTTCTTCCTGGGCTGTATGATAGTGAAGTGTATTTACTGGCTAATAAAATCACAATGTCTTCATCAAAATTGGGCGTTGAAAACAGAAAGTAATCTTCAAAAGCCATGGTGTGTAAAATTGGATTTTCCATAGGATCCACGGAGAGGAACAGCTGTCCAAAGAGGTGGCTACACAATAGCTTTACAGCTATTTAATTTATTAAAGTTGACAATAATACAGTTCATAGTGAGTATTAGCCTTTTATATTTTGCAATTCCAACATGTTTTAGGGGCATTATTGCTATGATGAATTACTCGTCTATGGTCTAATTGCCATGTTTTTCAGCAAAGCAGATCAGTGCAATAAAGGAAGCTATTTGACTCTGAACAAATGTGGCAGGGCTGCGTTCATTAGCCAGAGCTGTCATGCAGGCGTGTGGCATGTATGCTGCATTATAACAATGAAACCATGGTTAGCTTCACAGTGAAACAACTTTCTCGCTCAATTCAGGCACTTTTAAGGCACTTCCCAGACTGATTCTACAGCCTCACAGGACAAGGCCATTACTAACCTTTTTTGCTTGTGCTTTGTTTGCTCTGGCTAAGAGTGGATGAATGTTTTATTTCATTATGTTAGACCTCCATTGTTTTCCAAATGCACATTAAAGCAAGATACATAACAGCCACGTTTCTTCCTTAAAACATCTGCCTTAAACGACAGTGAGGCAGATGAAGTAAACAAAGTCCAGACAATAGTCCATAAAAACGTATTTTCATTGGGAACCGTTATACATCAATGCCCTAATAGGAAAAACACAGAACTATGCAAGCCTTGTTCTTGGAGCAGGGCTTCAAGGGGAAGGTATTCAACTCCAGCCACTTTGTCTTTTTTAGTTATTCAACATGTTAGACTTTCCTTGAGGCTTTCATCCAAAGCGACTTACAGTGCCTTTGAAATACATGCCATTAAGCAGCAGGTTATCTCGCTCAATGATGCCTACAGGTAAACAGAGGGCATTGGGGTTTAATGCCCCAACCTTCCGAATCCTGGAGTCAAAAAAACCTAACCACGAGACTTCCAGATCCCACCACCATTTAATTGTACTACGGACGTCAAACACCCTTCGCTCCCTCCTCCCTATTAGCAGTGGCTACGTCTCAGGTGGTCCCACAGCGCTGCTTGACCAGAGCGAATTGACCGTCTCCTTTGATTGGTGTAAAGACCTAATGAGCAGGGCTGTAAGGAAACGAGGAAACATGAAAAAGCATTGAATAAGAATAGTAGAGACACCGGGGAATAAGCAATCAGGATTGGTGGTGGCATGCTTGTATGTACCTTGCAGCCGCTTCACAACACTGCTGATTGGCCCTGCTATGATCAGGTTCCATAAGGTGGTATGTGAAACCGGAGAAGTGGGCTGGTTTCGTTAGCTGCCTGGGTTTCTCGTCTGAATATCCTTTATCAGTCTCATAAAGTATTATTTGTTTTGGGAAAATATACCGCTCATGTATATTGAAGTAGGGCTGAGGGTTGAGGAGGTAGAAGGTAAAGGGTGAAATCCCAACAGACTCAGGTAATTCCGCCCCTCATCTGTGTGCAAGCACATGTGTGTGTGTATGTGTGTGTGTATGTGTGTGTGTTGTTTGTGTGCTTGTTTCTCCATGAAAGTCAACACTATAAACTGGGCTGAAATAAACCCCCATGCATTCTGCATGTTATGTGGAAGCTGCTATGTGGGTGACATCTGCTCAATTGACCGCTCTACAGTCAGCATGGAAATATCCACATCTATATTGGATATTGCTGGGATTGGAATGAAAGATACCCTCAATTTATTTGTGCAACCCCCTGCCTTGAAGGGCCCATTGGGGTCATAGCACTGGGACTGTTTGATGCTTTTTCCATGAAGATTGATGGGGTGGCATCCCTCCACTTCCCTCTGCCTTTTTTGACCACTACCGGATATGAACTTGGTTCCTAATCACGCCAGTGATAAAGTATGCGTCTGTGAAAGCTTCATGCGCCAAGTAATGACTTTTTTTTTTCCTCACTGTGCCTAATACAGTCTACAAGCGTTGACTGACAAGAGACTTTTCACTACCACAATGCCTTGTTCCATCTACTCTTGGCCTAATTACCCCCTAATCTGTCTCTTTTGTGCCAGGGCAAAGGATCAAACAAAGCCCATTAATGCAGTCCACGGTGACGCATGGCCTCACTTCCATTCTACGACCTAATGTTCATCATCATGGGCTGTAATTATGCACCCGTCTGAATCATGCCAGGGTGGATCGCTAGAGGCCGTCATGTGGGGGCTCCCAGGTCACTGGGTAGCTACTGCTTATGCCTGAGATGTTTTATATCTATTTAGTTTGAGTCAAAAGCTTTCTGGAATGTACCTTTGCATTCCATCAACATAAAATATTTGAATGCTCTGAATAGTCCAAGACAAGTCTGCAGTCTTTAAAGTTGTTAAAGTAGACACAAAAAAAGACAAGTGGACACATTTCAAAGAAAACAAATTGTTCTACTAATTGTTTGTGTAATTGGTTGTGTTAAGCATGGTTATTAATTAAGAGAGTGGCCAAATTCATCTTGAAGATGATGTCAGTAATGCAGAAGTGAACCTTTTCGGTCACCAGCCACTGTGGCTGGTGGATTAAAACATTCACCAGCAACACCATCTCCTCACCAGGAACACCATCTCCTCACCAGGAACACCATCTCCTCACCAGGAACACCATCTCCTTACCAGGAACACCATCTCCTCACCAGGAACATCATCTCCTCACCAGGAACACCATCTCCTCACCAGGAACACCATCTCCTCACCAGGAACACCATTTCCTCACCAGGAACACCATCTCCTCACCAGGAACACCATCTCCTTACCAGGAACACCATCTCCTTACCAGCAACACCATCTCCTTACCAGGAACACCATCTCCTTACCAGGAACACCATCTCCTCACCAGGAACACCATCTCCTTACCAGGAACACCATCTCCTCACCAGGAACACCATCTCTTCACCAGGAACACCATCTCCTCACCAGGAACACCATCTCCTCACCAGGAACACCATCTCCTCACCAGGAACACCATCTCCTTACCAGGAACACCATCTCCTTACCAGCAACACCATCTCCTCACCAGGAACACCATCTCCTCACCAGGAACACCATCTCCTTACCAGCAACACCATCTCCTCACCAGGAACACCATCTCCTCACCAGGAACACCATCTCCTCACCAGGAACACCATCTCCTTACCAGGAACACCATCTCCTTACCAGGAACACAAGCTTCTAACAAAAAAACAAGATGAAGAACACCAGAAAAGCACCAGCATGGCTGATGTTATTAAAGAGATACGGTAAAACTAATGAAAAATAAGTTTCCAGTTCAATGTCACAAGTTGGAATATGATGATAATGGATAATTACGTTAGTCTGGGAAAAATACATTTTAAATAAGAAATTCAAAGCGAGGGTTCCATTTATTTTCTTGCCCTCAGTCCATTCAGAAGTATAGTTCAGTTTGGTTTTCCCTTTTAATAGCAAGTAAGGTAAAAGCAATACGCAGTGGAGAAGAGAACACCTCACTGACATCTAAATGACAGCAGGGCTTCCTGATAAGTGTGGGGTTCTGTAAACATGAGGCCTACTAGCTCCAGACAACTCAGCCGATCCTCCTCGGTGTCTGGAACAATTGGGATATTTGGCGTAGGGAAATATGGTCTCATATACTCCCCAATACTTTTACAATAAAGTTATTAAAGTTAAAATAATTACATTTAACTGGCTGCAACCACAAAATACCCCAGAAAGGGTTTGTTTGCAGAGCCTACAAAGGTCTCCACGTTTCGGAGTTTAAACTGAACATAATCCTCTTTCTTTGTCACATACATGTACACACAGTGAAATAAGTTTCTCTGCATTTAACTCACCCTAGTATTAGGGTCAGTGGGCAGATCGTTTTATATCCAGCGCCCGGGGAGCAGTGTAGGGGTCTGGTGCCTTGCTCAAGGGCTCCTCGGTAGTGCACAGGTGTTTCGGGGACTTGAATCGGCGACTCTCCGGTTCCCACGCCAAGTCCCAACAGACTGAGCTATCCTGCCTCCCCTGGTTGGGTGGCACATTGGCTGAGATTGGCATTGTTCTTCGTAAAAATAACCAAGAACAAAAACCAAAAGAACATTGAGTTGGTTGGTTGAGCGGCGGGTCCTTTGGCATTGATGAGGCCGGGAGAGGCTGTAATGAGCACCTGTAGCCTGACGGATGCCATTACATCCGTCCGCCGAGTTGGCGACGTGTTAATGGGCGACGCGGGGAGTGAAACGTTCATATGGTCCGCTGTCACTTCACCTGCCATCCAAATTAGGGGTAGGGGGGGGGGACGGGGTAGGGGGGGGGGGACGGGGGGGGGGGGGGGGACATAAACAAACAGCACAATTAAACACAAAAAGAAGGGAAAAAGGGAAATGGACTACAAAAGAACAAAAGAAACCCCGGCCACACTGCGGCGGATGTCGTGTTTGTAGTTGTTTCAACCTGGCAGAAATTCAAGTAACATCGCAAGAGGGTTATTTGTCTTGGCTGGACCACCGCCCTCCAGGCATGGGAACAGCAAAGCACTTAATAGCAAACAAGTGACATCTTTTTCCAAATGATTCAACAGTCGTTGGAAAACGGGGTTGACCAGTGGCCTATGGCTATTGTTAATGTCTGCTGTGACTTATAGCATTATGTCAGTACTCCCACAGAGGGGCGAACATAGGCTTAGCATAAATTACAGTCTCCCAAAATAAAGCGCCGCAGATTTTGAAAAACAACCCAAGCCAGCGAGTAGCTCTCCTCTCGGCGAAAACTCACTTAAAGTCAATTTCCTGCTCCATATGTGAATAGATACCAAACAACTACAATGTTTGCACATGACAGCAAAGCCTTAAATAACAAGTTTTAATGATTACGCTCCCGTTGCTATCTAACTCTCTCTCTCTCTCTCTCTCTCTCTCTCTCTCTCTCTCTCTCTCTCTCTCTCTCTCTCTCTCTCTCTCTCTCTCTCTCTCTCTCTCTCTCTCTCTCTCTCTCTCTCTCTCTCTCTGTATTTCTCACCCTCACTCGTGCTTTGACTTTAATGAGCAATGATGACTTCAAATGTTTACTTAAAAAATGGATTATTACAAATGATAACTGCGGCACAATACTGCAATTATGGAGCACTTTACAATTTCTGTGTTGGCTATAAAATTTGAGAAATAGAGTGTGTTATTTTGTGTGAGACAGTGTGTGTGTATGTGCCAGAGAGATTGTGTGTGTGTATATGTGCCAGAGAGATTGTGTGTGTGTGTGTGTGTGTGTGTGTGTGTGTGTGTGTGTGTGTGTGTGTGTTTGTGTGTGCCTGTGTGCTTACAAAATGACTAACTGTGCTTTTTTTTTTATTAATGACTTTTATCTTTCTGTGCATTTTAATACAGTACAATATTGCAGTGTGGTGAAAATGAAACAGTGTCTTTGTGGCCAGTTGGTCTATTGCCTGGCGCCACAGTCTGCCGCTGGGAAAGGGGAGCAGCCCATGAGCCACTTAGGGTTGCAAAGCACCACTTTCTCTCCTGAACCACGGGGAACCATTGAGCCCTGTCATTATGCCACTCATTCAGTTACAGCCCGATTTAGGGGGTCATTATTGTAGCAATGTTGAAGTATTTACAAATGTGAGTGGAGGGTTGTGTAACTCTATCTCTCAATCCCTGTGTGTGTGTGTGTGTGTGTGTGTAATCAGACTTGTTAATGTGTAAAATATTCTACATGCATACTAAGATTGGTGAATGTGTGCAGGAATCTTGCAAACGTGAATTCAGAATGTGTGTGTGTACATTGGTGAATGGCTAAAACGTTATTAAAGCAAAACATACGTTTCCTCTAAGAGCTGGAAATACAGAATCAAAGTCATCAGTTCCAATTCTGAAGGGGCCTCTCTATTGGCTGGTTTTACGCGTGACTTCTGACTTGTGTCTGTGTGCCCCAGTAGCTATAGATCCAGTAGCTGCAGCCACCAGTCAGGAGCTAGCAGCCACTGATGTTGAGCGTGTCATTGCCAGACTGGGTTGTGGCTGCAGTGTGGACACAAGGCAGACTAGGATTACCCAGGGTTCGCAAATCCAAACTGCCGGCTGCTGTCTTGTTGACAGCAGCCATCGTAGGCTCAGCTTTGTTACTTACCCTTCATTTTAGACCTGATTGCCAAATTGATGAGTATCCGTTACTCTTATGTGGGAGACATTATTTATTCAACCTTTCGTACAGTTTTCGCCAAAAACCATTGTAAACTCTCTTACCCACAGTTACCAGCTCATGATTTGTAATCGATTGGATGTTTTATGTAATGTGCACTGTGGGAGTCGTAGTTAACCTAGAAATGTCCCTCCAAAATTCCACCGTAGTCTGCCTTGCCTCAACAGAACTCTAGCCACAACCCAGCCCATCAATGTCATGTTTAAAATCAGTGGATGCTTCCGCCCACTGGTGATAAAAATCTCCGCCTGCATTTGCAAATCGCCATCCATAAGCAGATCAGGAGTGCAGAAAAAGTGTTAAAAAACAATTGAGAGACCTGTGTCTCTGAAGGAGTTGGGAGTGATGACTTGTTTGTTTCCAGCTCTAAATACTTCTATGTATGCATTTACAGATATCTCTACACATTGACAAATCTGTTTTACAAATTGTTCAAATCTGAATTCTGATATGCACTTAATGCATTTAAAGTTTGGTGCACACATTTTCAAACCTGACACACAGATTGAGATCTAAATCTAAATGTGGAGGATTTGAATCCTCTTTACTGGTCACATGTATGCACACCAGTGGCGGCTGGTGGTTGTAAAAGTTGGGGGCAAGGAAGGTGCCTCACTCTATCAATCTTCACAGTGTATTAGTGGCTAAAACAGAATAAAGCCAAACAGAATTAAAACCGATTGTGATCTGAGGGGGAAGAAGCATTGATGAAAAACAACTATTTAGCGATTCATCAATTTATGATGAAAATCGGAATAGAAGTTTCATGCACAGTGGCTTGTGCTATCGAACAAACCTAACGGAATTAAAATTGAGTGAGATTTGAGGGAGAATTGTTCTGTTGTGTAAAGTATATTTCCAGTAATGCACGTAAATGACGTCAATTGTCTAATCGCGAGCCAAAGACACCTTGTCAGGGTCAGCCATGCTTTCTGTTTACGTTTGGCGTCATGCACCTGAAACGCTTTGAGGAGGAACTCAAGTTTACAATCTAAATGAAATTAAAAGTAAATGACTCAAAAGTTTTCTGGAACACGGAATTACTGAATGACAAGATAGTCTCTGGATGGGTGCTACACCAGAATGCTGCGTGTTGTACTGAGCATTAACCAGAGCCAGCATGTTACCAACAAGCATCTGTACGGGGGGCTACCAAGGCTAAGTGACAAAGTAGCATCGAGAAGGATGAAGCTTGCAGGTCACTGCCACAGACACCAAGAACTCCCAGCTAGCAAACTAGTACTGAGGAAGGATGCGGGTGTGGAGAGCTCCGGGGAGCTAGCCGGATGTATGGAGGACCGAAAAGATTGGAAGCTCCGGCAGCAGGCTTGTCTGAGGACGACCTAGATGAAGATAGATCCTTGCATGATTATAACCCGGCCCCCAAAACTCTGATAGGGTATTCACCAGCGCAGGGAGCTCTGCTGATTGGTTCACAGCCTCTGGCTATCCCCGCCCTCAGGAGGATGGTCCTCCCTTAGCGCCGTACACACTGATGTTAAACCAGGACTCACCGGCCGCTCGGGTCCGGGAGTTTTAGAATGGACTTCAATGGGAGCTTGGGGAGGACGTTCCTCCGTACAGTGATTTAAACAATTGTGGTAGGACCATAGGGGGCGCTGTTGGTGCTATTTTTTACACACATTTGTGTGACTATGAAGTGTTAGAAACAACATTTTTATCAGTATTTTCACTGATTAATCTGTATTTAGTTGTTTTTCTCTGAAATGTTATGGAGGATGGTGCTCCCTTCCCTCAAAGGACGAGCCTCCACTGATTTGTTTCTCTCTAGTTGCCCAGGTGTTTCGGGGACTTGAACCGGCGACCTTCCGGTTCCCAAGCTAAGTCCATACTGACTGAGCTACTGCCGTCCCCTCCACTCACATTTGTAAATATTTCTACTATATTGTTATAAAAGAAGGGTGTGTGTGTAACACACACCAACCCACCCACCCCTGTGTCTGAATGTTTGTTAAATGCTGTATGTGTCAGGAGCACAGACCTATTGTCTCCCATTCCAATATAAATCAATCAAATCAATGCCCAATGCGTGTGTACCCTGCAGGGGTATTCACCACATTACGTTAGAAAAAGATCCATAAACTTGACCTAGACGGTTCCAGCCATAGTGTACACTCTACTCCACCCTTGCATTGTAATCAAACTAAAATAAACCCTCTGATTGGATGTGATTGGCCAGTAGCCCGTGGCTGCTTTGAATGTGTTTATTTGCACTGCACAAAATACAACATTAAAGCAAGGGTCTTTGGTTCCTTTCCTTGTTTTGACCACACAATGCTGTTAATTGAACATGGACACAAATATTCCTATATATCCACATCCTACAGTCTGGCTTCATATTTGTGTGTGTGTGTGTGTGTGTGGTGTGTGTGGTGGTGTGTGGTGTGTGGTGTGGTGTGTGTGCGTGAACTTGTCACCCTTTCTGTATTTAAATTTAATCACATGTCTGTGGATTGTAATCGCCAGCTTCGTCACCCTCAAGTACCGCGTCCTTCAATAATTACCGCCACCGCTTCAAGCCTCAATCACATACAAACACACACACACACACACACACACACACACACACACACACACACACACACACACACACACACACACACACACACACACACACACACACACACACACACATTTGTCTGTCAGTGCATAATGACAGAATAAAGGTTAACACTCACAGCTTTTTAACCAATCCACACAGGGGCCCGGAATCAGCATCACAAGGGCCAGTAAGATACCAGAATTCAAGAACAAGTACACAACTATGTGTACTGTGTGTGTATGTGTGTGTGTGTGTGTGTGTGTGTGTGTGTTTGTGTATGTCTGTGTGTATGTGTTTATATATGTGTGTGTATGTATGTCCATGTGTATGTGTATATATGTATATGTATGTGTGTGTATGTTCGTGTGTGTGTGTATATCTGTGTGTATGCGGGTGTGTGTGTATGTCTGTGTGTGTATGCAGGTGTGTGTTTGTATTATGTGTGTCAATTATAGTGTGTGTGTGTGTATGTCCCTGTTTATGTGTATATGTGTGTGTATGTATGTGTGTGTATATCCGTGTGTCTGTGTATATGTGTGTGTGTGTGTGTGTGTATGTGTATGTCTATGTGTATGTGTGTGTGTGTATGAAAATGTGTGTATGCTGGTGTGTGTGTATGTCTGTGTGTATCTGTATGTGTGTATGTGTGTGTATGTCAGTGTGTATCTGTATTTGTGTGTGTGTATGTATGTGTGTGTATGCGGGTGTGTGTGTGCATGTTCGTGTGTATGTGAACGGTATATGTGTGTGTATGAATGTGTCTGTATGAGTGTGTGTGTGTGTGTGTGTGTGTGTATCCAAATATAATACAATCGAGTGCATTTTATTCCTTGTGTTTGTATCCAGTGATTGACTGTGGATGTGTTATGTAGTGCTGAGAGAGGAGGCTTCTGGATGTGTTATGTAGTGGTGAGAGAGGAGGCTTCTGGATGTGTTATGTAGTGGTGAGAGAGGAAGCTTCTGGATGTGTTATGTAGTGCTGAGAGAGGAGGCTTCTGGATGTGTTATGTAGTGGTGAGAGAGGAGGCTTCTGGATGTGTTATGTAGTGGTGAGAGAGGAAGCTTCTGGATGTGTTATGTAGTGCTGAGAGAGGAGGCTTCTGGATGTGTTATGTAGTGCTGAGAGAGGAGGCTTCTGGATGTGTTATGTAGTGCTGAGAGAGGAGGCTTCTGGATGTGTTATGTAGTGGTGAGAGAGGAAGCTTCTGGATGTGTTATGTAGTGGTGAGAGAGGAAGCTTCTGGATGTGTTATGTAGTGCTGAGAGAGGAGGCTTCTGGATGTGTTATGTAGTGCTGAGAGAGGAGGCTTCTGGATGTGTTATGTAGTGCTGAGAGAGGAGGCTTCTGGATGTGTTATGTAGTGGTGAGAGAGGAGGCTTCTGGATGTGTTATGTAGTGCTGAGAGAGGAGGCTTCTGGATGTGTTATGTAGTGGTGAGAGAGGAGGCTTCTGGATGTGTTATGTAGTGCTGAGAGAGGAGGCTTCTGGATGTGTTATGTAGTGGTGAGAGAGGAGGCTTCTGGATGTGTTATGTAGTGCTGAGAGAGGAGGCTTCTGGATGTGTTATGTAGTGCTGAGAGAGGAGGCTTCTGGATGTGTTATGTAGTGCTGAGAGAGGAGGCTTCTGGATGTGTTATGTAGTGCTGAGAGAGGAAGCTTCTGGAGCGGCCAGCCTCCCAGCAGCTCACCGTCACTCCAAGTCACTCTTTTCCCGCTGACGGTGTACCAAGGTGGCCTCTAGAAGAAAAACACCTAATGAGTGAGCAGAAGGGTGGATCGGTTATAAGCCACAGTTTTTCCTCTCTCTGTTGTCTTCACTGCAGAATGGGTTTGGTTTGTCCAAACTATCCCCGTGCAGTCTGGGAAGTCTCTATGTCAATATAACTTGGCTAGCATCCCCAGGCTAGTGCCTGATGGGGAAATGCTCAGCTAGCTACGTAAACACAAATGTCACATGATATTTAGAATATAGTGTATAGGGCTACATGCACACTCACACACACACACACACACACACACACACACACACACACACACACACACACACACACACACACACACACACACACACACACACACACACACACACACACACACACATACACACACACACACACACACACACACACACACACACAGACAGACAGACAGACACACACACACACACACACACACACACACACACACACACACACACACACACACACAGGCATATGATACATGCATGCAAGCACATACACACACACACACACTTTTTATTCCACTTTTAGGATGTTTTATCATTAAATTCAATGAAAATCATCATCTTCAAATGAACCAAAGGTTTCCTCTGTTGTTTTAATCAAGCCAGCTCAACAGCTCATCTGTCAGCTAGCTGTCCTGGCTTCCAAATAAAAGCTCCAACCAAATGAAGGCGGCTTGCCACTAGGTGTAGCTGAAGGACCCGGGTACCAGCTGCGGTGCCAAGGAAACCATTTCCTTTTAGGCAGATACAAAGTCCCTGGTGCTGGTTTGCAGCTCTTTCTTTTTGCATTTCACACTGCAAAAGCAGAATATATCAAAGGCACCATTTCATTGTTTTTAGGATTCAGGATGTTTCCCTCGTAGTCACGCAGGCAGAGAGGCTGAACAATGTTTTGCCTTATTTGAAAATACATGCAAACATGTCTTCAGTACCATTATACAAGGCACATTTCATGACGCTAAGCTGTTTTTCCCCTTTTACACACAAGGAATTTGTTTGTTTTACTCTATGTGCTAATTACGTAAAAACCCGAGGTCCAAGCCACAAATGTTGATTTGTTTGTTTTCATTTTCCTCTCCTCTTGTCACTTCCATGTTCACATCCCGTTATTCACGCAGTGCAAGTTTAGCCACTGATTATGCCATAACCCCCTCCGCCTTTCCAAGTGGTGGCTCCCCCTCTGCCCTTCAGTAACCAGGAGGGTGGTATGGAGACACAGACACTTGACCTGATTTCTCCCCAGATCTGAGACCACTCGTCCACCGCCTGCCTCTTCACGCGCCATGCATAACTTAAAGTGACACTTGCCTGAAGCTCCCCCAAGGCGCAAAGCTAGGTTATCTCTCTGAAACCAAATATGACAAGCCGGGGGAAGAAAAGAGAGCGAGGGAGAAGCTGGGGAAACAAGTCTGCGTGTAGTACAAAAAATATGGAAAAAAAGGGAAAAAGGAAACTGTACGATTCTGACCTTGTTCTGTGTTTCCGTCTGTTAACTTAAGCTCAGACCGTCGGCTGTTTCCCTCCGCTGTATGTGTTAGAGCTGAGCCCTCAGAAATGTCCTTGCGTGGTTCATATCGCAGCCCTCCAGGGGAGCGGATGCCCCGAGAACCGGTGGATTTCCATGCAGCGGAGAGAACAGCTCACAGGGACGTGCCACCGGGTTAGAAAATCAAAAACCGTGCTCGGAGAGATCCTACCATGTTTTTACCACTCCCTGTTATTTTTTTTATAACAAAAAAAGGAACTGTTAGCAACACACGCTAATCCGCAACACAAATAACTCACAACAAACCACCAGATAGGGCTTTTATTGGAACACGGCCCCCAGTTATTTGGATCTGCTGGTGGAATGGTGTTGAGTGACGCTGCTGTCTCAGGACGTCACCGGCTTACAGCCGCACGTCTCTTAGGATGGCGTTCTGGAACAACAAAACAAATGTTTGTTGAAAACACACACCCTGTATGTCTGGTGAGTGCGTGAGTGTGTGTGTGTGTGTGCGCGTGTGTAGGTCCCTACATATGTCGCTGATACACGTATTAGAAATGGTTTAGTATTAGAAACGCGCTGCAAATAATTCCTGTTTGATGTGTGTTTGCCTTTGAGAAGCAGACCAACATGGCAGGTGGGGGAGACGAGAGGTGTTTCATCAGGCTCATCGCTCAGCAGTTGCAAGGAAGAAGACTACTGCTGTGGGCACCGTCAAAGCTGACCTCTGGATCTCTGGAACTAATTAATTACTGACAACATTCAAACACGTTTTTCTAATTCGAAACGAAGAAAACTATTTTTGGTGTCTTTTTTTGGGCGATTTTTTGAGTTTTGGATAGCAAAGTCGATTGCTATGGTTGACTGTGAGTGTGAAATTATTCAATAAATGAATGTGTAAAGCTCAAAGACACCAAATGATGCAGTAATTACTGTTGTTAATCATCAATCTGGAAGCCACAGTATGGTTCAGTAATTGTTGAACATGCAAGAGCAGAGATTAATACACTATGAGCTTGAGAGTAAGCGTGCATGTGTCTGTGTGTATGTGTGTGTGTGACAGAGAGAGAGAGAGAGAGAGAGAGAGAGAGAGAGAGAGAGAGAGAGAGAGAGAGAGAGAGAGAGAGAGAGAGAGAGAGAGAGAGAGAGAGAGAGAGAGAGAGAGAGAGAGAGAGAGCACAGGAAAGTAAAGACCACATAAATAAAACATTGTCTGGCCGTGTGTGGGGGATGCAGGAGCTAATTTGTTTCTCCGCAGCACGTGTAGCTTTGCGCAACACATGAAAGACTACAGGCTCACTGACCTACAAGGACAGGATGGCGTGCTTCCACGTTGGCTAATCCTCCAACCAACAACGTCCAGATCATTCATCAGACCCATGCGACCACACGGGCAAGACGGATGATACCTGTGTGCGTGGTTTCCGATTTTTAACTACGTGTTGGACGATTATTTGTTGTGGCAATCTGCTTGAAGCAACCACCACCCGCCCCTACCTCTGTAATGTAAGAAAAAGATTGATGTTGCGTGGCGACTTCCTTCCTTCTCATTGGGCTCGCAGGCAGCGAGTCCGGGTGGCAGTAAGTAAAAGCTTCTTCTGTCAGGCTAAGTGACAAGACTCAGTGAGGTAAGAGAAAGTGGAAGCTTTTAGTGAAAGTAAAACCATTGAAGGCTTCTGGCAGGATACAAGAGTGCATCCTGACTCATCTTGACAATGATTACACTCACAAGGCAACTAATATTAGTTACACAGAATATTGAAGAATATTGATCATATTTATTTTGATTCGGACAAAGAATCTATGGAATTGTAAAAGACTGTGACCCTCATCAAGGTCATATACCTATGAGCCTGTATAATGCAGCAAATGGAATTTGTCAATTGTCATAGCAAAACTGCAATGTAGAAGCTAAGTGTTTTACGCTGCTTTCGGCAGCTGAAGACGTTTGCACCAAAGTTAATGAACTGGTAATATGGTGATGTGTTCAGAACCACAAGGCATTTCCTTGCCTAAGCCACTACGTATGAAAACCCATAATGGACTAATGGAACATCAATGTGGTATAGCCCCTCCTGACTAAACGTAGGAGCTGTTTACACCGCATTACTAGAAATAGCGATAATAGAAAACTGTGTCTGTCTCGGAAGTCAAATATAACAATGGAATAATATGCAGTGAAATCTCTGTAGCAGTAAAGCAGTGTGTAGAGCAGTTCATGCTAAACACTGGTTAAGTCAAAGTTTGTTACTTTGATGACGACACACGCAACATGCAGGACACAGATTTCAACTTTTTTCATCTATTTGCTTTTTCCCAATCTCCTGTTGTGTGTCTCCTCCTCCTCCTCCTCCTCCTCCTCCTCCGACTTGCTACCGGGGAATGAAACATATCGCAGTGTCAATGAAGCTTGTCATGAACATGCAAATTGGATTTGGGAATTTCATTTCCATCTCACTAATTATCTGATGCTCCTAAATGATACTGGGTGCAAACCAGAAATAAATAGTCAAGTGAAAGCAAATGAAAACAAACACAGGAAATTGCTGGAATTGAGTTTGTGCCAGCTCCATATTGCATCTTAGGCTAGCAGTTGTTGTTAGCAAGCAAGATATAACCGTATCAACACTAACCCCCGAATGATTGTGTATTTCAATGTAAAATAAATGTATGTACCATAAAATAGCAGGCAAACACAGGCAATTATTTTTTTCTAAATTATCCTAATCTTGGACATTTTCAGTGGCAGGCGTCTGAATCCAAACCCTGCATGTGATGCTAATTATTCAAGCTAGCATTTAGTAGGTGGGGCACAGCACCTAATAGAAGGATTGACAAGCCAATGAGCAGCGATAACCTTGGCTAAGGTGCAAAACGTGCACAACTGTAACCTTGGCCTAAGTGTTGGTATTGCCCATAAATTGATCTATTCATCTATCAATACATTTAGATTTCATTTAGAGTTATTTAGTTATATTTTGTTTATACTAGTTTTGTTTAGTTAGTTGTTATTTCGTTTTTAGCTTTAGGTATTAGTATATTTGTGTGTGCATTTATTCCCCCTGTGTCAACTGTTGCACATTAATTTCCCTCGGGATTAATAAAGTTTCTTGAATCTTGATTCTTGAAAAAAAGACACACATGAATGAATACATTCCACGCATTGACTAAATGTGCAAGATACATGTCTGGCTTATTATGCTCTTCCACACACGTTCCAACACAGTTGGACCATTCTCCATTGATAGACAGTAGTCTATTACTACTGCTCTTTTCTCCGCTGAAATATTTGCAGATCAATACACACCAATGGCTGTATTTTGTTGATATGATGCCATCTGAAATAAACAAGCTATTCGGATGTACTTTGTATTTGTTATTTATTTAGTTAACAGGGACAATGGGCAGCCATTGACCGTCCCGGAGTTAGCTAGATAGCTAAATTCAATAAGCAGTCCCTGGGCAGGCAATGATTGAATGATTGTAATGTTTGGAACTTTGTTTTATTTTATTTTTTTATTGACTACAGAGGAGATTGTCAGAAGTATATTACTGCAAATCAATGTTGGGGCTATTACCGTGGAACAAGGAGAAAGAGAACTTCAGCCAAATCAATGAGGGTCAATTTCCATTCTGGCTCATTCCAAGCCTAATTCCGTGTTTATGGTGTCTGCCTACATCTTATGGTGCTATTTTAGTTTTTCTTGTTCTGAGAAACTCCCCGACATATACACACTGTGTGCCACTGCAGGGTCTTGGATAATGGTATCTCATTATGCCATGTGCCTTTAGGGACACCGTTTTAAGTAGAAAAGTACATATAAGAGACAAAGGGAAATTGGTTATTCAATGGCGCTAAATTGTCGTTTGGATTATAAATTGAGCGATAATTACGTTCTTATGATCTTACAGTGACCTTTTGTATATGGATGGTGATTGAGTTGGACAGGAGCATGTTTATTTGTACTTATTTTTGTCAATATACACATACTTATCATACTTTATATATATATAGTATGAAAGCACATTTCCATCATCACAAATAAATGAAGGAAAGGGAATATAAGTTTAGTACATGCTATCGTATATAGTGTTCAATTGTAGGAAATTCCTTATTGTGAGGGGGAATGAGGAGTTAACATTCCATTGCACTTGTTGCATATGGCAAATACAATTTTTTGAACCTTGAATATTATATAATCAATAAAGAATCAAGTATAATTTTTAATGAAGTTGATATTATCCATTCATAACCTTATTTATAATGATCTCCATCCTGATCATTTCAAAAAGAGTGCTAAGGGAGCTAAAGGGCCCTGGGGAAATGAGTCCCCAACATACAACGTGTTTAGCATATCACTTTGGCTCTCACTAATCCATTAATAAAAAAAAAATAGGTAACTTCGTGTTAGTCTTGATAACCTTATTTTTGATGTTTCATTTAATATATTCTTTCAAGGAATTTCTGAAAGTTTGTCCCGTTCTCCTTTCTTCAAAATAGTTGAAATGTCCCTTAAGCTATATTTGTCCATAAAGTAGACCATTAGTAAACCAAGTGGGTAAAGCATGTTCCACATACCAAATCACAACTACTATCAGCTACCAATTAGTGTTTGTTTCCTTGCATCAACTGGTTTGTCAAAGCTTCAACACCACCATAGTTATCTGTGAGCTACATAATCCATTTAATATCTCCTTAATTCTTTCTAACTTTTTGCAGACCCTTATTTCACAGCTATTAACATTTAATGATTACCATTAAGCAGGTAATGGCAGGATAACTTGCTCAAGTCGGCCCGGAGGAGAGACTGTGGACATTGGGCTTTAAACCTACAACCTTTACTTGTCCCATGACAATAAAGGCATTCTGATTGTGGGTAGGTCAAATAGGCAAGGGGTACTTGTTTTTACCATATATATCATTGTTTATATTTAGATGAGTCAGTATCTCCGCAGTGGGACTATTCAACTACCTTCTTATAAGGTTACTGAAATTAAAGGGGGTTCCAAAGAATGATGCGTAAAGCTAATTCAAGTTCTTACATAAAAAACGACACTTTATACCCTTAATACTGTGCATAAAAAGTGTTTATTCACAATATGCTTATTCTACATACAATGTAGGAAAATTAGTTCATACATTTCTACATAGACCTGTGTTATTCTACAGTCTTTTTAATTTTGTTCAATACATCACTCATACATTCAATACTGATTCCATCAATGTGGCAGACCGAATAGACATTCAACCTCTTAACATTTAACATGTAAGAATCTGCGACAAGTACTCTTATTATTCATTTCGTTCATATTATAAAAATTAAATCAAACGATAAATCAAACGATCAACAACTGATGATGTTATTAACATTCAACAGAAAGTCCAACCACATCTTTCTCGAAAAAAAACACTCCATCAGAGAATCACACATCCACACAACTGTGCTACATGGCGGCAGTCTGTTGACTTGTGGACAGACAGGGACTCATCTCTGCTGGTTTAACTCATCCAAAAGGCTTTAGAACACATCTGTTGCAAGAGCTTTGACTATTCCCATCATTGTTGTGTCTGACATGGGTTGTTTTTTGGATAGACAAAATGATGTTCTTCTTCACCTCATCATCAGTCATTACATCTTCAGGGACAGCGAGCGTGCAGTCTTCCACCGATTCAGAATCTGTGAAGGGTTACTTATTTTTATTTATTTTGTTTACCAAGAATCCATCCAACATGGAGGGAGGCTATGGTACTCATTATAACTACCCTCTGTACCCTCTGAGACTCTGAACTTTGATTCGATGAGCATCTGAGCCCATTGGATATGTTGGCGTTCAGGTGTTCCGTGATGCCGTGCCCTCTCAGATTGTGTTATTTTGTCACTGTGATAGCCTCATTGCAGATCAACATATAGGCTGCTTGCTGATTGCTGATTGCTAAATAGATATTTCACTGTCCACTCCACATTGAATTGTCGATTTTCATTGTCGGCAGTCTAGCTCAGGAGGTAGAGCGGTCGCCTCACAACCGGAAGGTTGCTGGTTCGATCCCCGGCTCCTCCTAGCAAAAACTGTCGAGGTGTCCTTGAGGAAGACCCTAACCCTAACTGCTCCCCGGGCGCTGTATGAATAGCTGCCAACTGCTCCTAATACTAGGATGGGTTAAATGCAGAGAACACATTTCACTGTATGTCTTCATGTATGTGACCAATAAAGAGGATTCAATCCTCACGATTTGTTGTTGTTTGTTGTTTGTCCACCTTTGGCCTTTTCAATGTGGGCAAACACATTTACTTTTATTTTAGCTTTCAAAACATTAATGCCACAGAGACGACGTCAGCCAACTCCCCCTATGGAAACGTTGCCAGTTTATTACATCAAATCTTCTATTAAAACAGTAAAACATCTCATTCTGAATGTATAGTTATGTGCCTTTAAGAACTATTTTCCCACACACTAGCAGTAATTCATGAATTACTATTTAAAATGTGAGTATGGACACACATTGAAATATACACTGTGTGTTAAATAAAATAGATATACATTAGTGATACTAAAGCACAAAGAGGGATCTCACATACCTGTGTAAAATACAACAACATCTGTACTGCAAATTCCCATGACCAGTTTTAACATACAAACCTTTAAAGGAGAAATGGAGAGAAGGGCGGGAAATCTCTGTGCTCCGTTAGTAAGGGGTTTTAATTTGTTTAAAGAGCTGTACACTATACATAATAACTTTACACACTGCAATACACATTTTGACCTTAAAGAACATAATGTGTGACAAATGTGCAAAGTAACATCTGATCCTCTGTTAAACGCTAAACAACAATGTTTGACACAGTGTTGACAGCACTTCTCGTAACACCTTACGTTGAGCAGAGTAGCGCCAATCTACAGGAAGTAACAATGTCACACAATAAAGGAAAGACACCATAATATAAGCTCCCCAAAATAAATGTACATAGAAATAAGTAACTACATGGAAGATATGAACACAAATAGATTATTGGTGAACTATAAACCTATTATATGAATACATCGGTTGCACACACTTGCACACACATTTTCTGGTGGAAAAAACCATTGCCATAAAGTCAATGTTAAATGTTACAGTTCCAGATTGCTGTACATATGCTGCTACCAAAAGCATTCAAGCCATAGCTTGCAAATGCGACTTCAATTGCTTAATTTCTGGGCACTTCTGTTTAATTGGCTTTGTTTGATTAAATAGATGAATCACAATTGAATTTGTCAGGTAAATGGTGACACAAGGGGGTCACATACAGTCCTGACCAACCCCTCAAGTGTGTATCCATGTCATCTGTTTCTTTACATCTTTTTATCCACCTCTAAACACAAGAGAGAATTAAAACAGTATAACAGCCTCAAAGGCTTCATTTAACATTTGTTCTTGGCTGCGACTACAAGGCCTGTTTTCCCTGTGATTCTCTCCGCTCGCTCAGTCTGACAATTACTGTGTTGCGAGCACAAAATTCTCCAAATTAAAGTTTTCCTGTCGAACGCCGCGCATTCATCAACAAAAGCTAGCGGAAAACGTGCTGCGCTTAAAAAAAGAAGGAGTGAATAACGCCAGACAAAACCAAGCCCTAAGTGGGTTTCTCCCGCCGGCTCCCTCGACGTGGCGCTCACACCAGAGAGCCCATTTGAAGTGTTAAGTCCTGGAAACATTAATCCCTGTAATTTCAGCTGCAGTGCGCCTTCTCTGTCAGGTACATCAGGGCTGCATTGGTGATGTAGTAAAACAGCGAGGACGCCCCCGTGTTGTCCGCCGGTAATTAGAGTGCCATGTGTTCATCCTTACGAGGTAAAACATCACTTGCTAAATGAAGGCCTGTCACACTTTAATTGTCTCCGCCGAGACAGAAGCGTGGCGGAGAAAAGGAAGGAGTGAAGAGTGATGAGGAGAGAGGAAGACCGAGAGTGGAGTGGAGACTGGAAAACTAAGGGATTCAGTTTTCTTTTTTTTTGTACAACACACACACACACAGACACACGCACGCTGACACACGCACACAGACACACACACACAGACACACGCACGCTGACACACGCACACAGACACACACACACAGACACACGCATGCTGAGGCACAGCGGTATCAGAGCTGTGAAGAAGGAGCTTGAAAAGAGGTTTCCACCGATGTTGGAATGGTGACAGTGTGCTGCTTACAATGAAATGGACTGGATCTATGGAGTTTATTTATGTATTTTGTTTCTCTGAGAGGGTGGAGGTCGAATTGAAGTTTGCAACTATTAGCAATGGCTGGGTGTGTTGAATGAGTAGACAGCCTTGTGACAACACTGTGATAGGAGTGTGAAATGGAAAGAAAACAATCTCACAGCTTGTCTGAGTGGGTCTACGGGGAAGACACCTGCATCATTTTTTTTGTTTTTTTCCCAAAAATATATGTTTTTGCTTTGTTGATGTAAAGTGGCACGACCGAGAATGCAGTACAAGAACAAAAGACTATCTGAATTAATTTAAAGTTTTTGAGAAGAGTGTCGACCTTTGTCGGGCGTGCATGGAAAAGATCCCAGCCGAGGCGTACCAGGAGTCCAATGCGCACAGCGCCAGCGCTGGCGTCACCACCGGACTGTGAGACTGGCACGGTGGGGAAGGATAAGGGCAGACCACAGCTGCTGGCCAAGGAAAAATAAATAGAAAAAAGGACAGAAGCCAATGAATCAACTACCTCCTCCAAGGGCATCATTTAGTAGCTGTACCAGGACAGACAATACACACCCAAGTGTTTTCAGAATTATTCTCTGTGCACCCCAGCCCTATGTGCACCAGAGGAATAGGAAGCCGAGCCCGGCTCACAGGAGAGAGGCGGTAATAGAGAGCGGCGTGAGGGATGGCAACGCAGCGGCTTGACGCCGTTAATGTCTTCATTTTTGCCGTATTGACGTCTTAAAAAATGGAAGCCATCCTTGGCACCTGGGTGTACCTTGAGCCGTCTGAAAAGAAGCAATTACCTGCTCAGAGTGTGTGCCTGCACGGGCCTTGAGGGATTTGATAACCAATTCATCACAAAATCCCAAAAAGGCGCTATTCATCAGCAGCTAATGGTTCCTTCACTGATGAATTATTTCCCACCGAAAAAAGCGAAGCTAAAAGGGAATCTCAGTTGAGATTCCACTGAAGACCGAATAAAACCAAACATCATCTGGAGACCAGCAGCCTCATTGTTTTTTAATGTATGTTGTATTTGCATATTTATCTACATGTATTTATTTTTGCATTAAGTTTAATTACATTTCAATCAATGCACCATCATAATAATAGTATTAACAGGAATTAAACTGTTTTCCCCAACGCTAAAGTGCTCATTGATATTACGCTGTATAGGCTAGTTGAATTTTATTCATCCATAATAAAATAAAACCTAATAAAAAAAATGTATAATTCAATCATAATGTTATAAAACCTCGCCCCTCTTAAAAGCACCATTTAATTTACAAGCATGCTATAGAGACAGTGTAAGATATTACAGCTGCTGCTACTGAAATGTTCTAGAGGTCCAGCACATATCTTCTTCCAGGGGGGGGGGAGCAGAGAGAAAACAGTACGACCAGTCCTCATTCCTTCGGTGAGCATATTCATTTTGCAGGCAGGCCAAACTTATCACACCTCCCCTCCAAAGGGTTTAAAGACCCCCCCCCCCAGCCTCAAGGCCTACAGCACCAATAACCTGAACCTCTCCCTGAACGCTGCGGACCTCCACATGGCGTCTGGGCGCCACCGCAACACCAAAGCGTGTGGGACTCAAACAAAGGATCACAAAAAAATCTGCATAATCCGCCATCTAAAACGGCAACGCAGCAAACTGCGTCACCGCGAGACGTACAGCCAAGAAAAGACCGGGAAGAAAATTAGAATGAGCAGCTACTCCTGCCAAGTAGGACGTGGCACAGAACCGCACACAGAACCCCGGCAGTGGGAGTATTATTTAAAGAGCTGAGAGGTGTATTTCCCCGAAAGGAAAACAATGCATGTTCAGCCTTGGGATTTGCGTTCATAATTGGGTTGTCATTAAGGAGCGCGCCAGGCACTGTGCACTGTGCTCCTGCCTTCCGTTTGATTTATTGGATCTGAGGGCTAAAGGACTGCAGTATCGTTCCTTCTTTGAAGAGTGATATTTACAAAATGGCTGTACTTAGATCCATTATAAATCCATTGATTACAGTCGTGTCCCAAATGCCCTCCCACCACGGGCCTAGCCTCAATCCTGTGCATTGAGAAAGCAACTTTGTAACCATTGATATGTAATGATTTACATCCTGAAGGGAGGGTTGGGGACGTGCTGTATTTGGGGGGAGGGTATAAATCGGTTGTATTGATTGATCAACCCCATGGCTCCAAGTTGCATACAGGATACAGAATATATAAAAATGGATAGTGGTTTACAGGCATCTGTAGGTTGCAGGTTTCTCGATGGAAAGCTTTCCAAATGGATGATTTTCAAAGCACTGTGAGCAGACAGAGAAGCTTAGATGACAGCAAGTCATAGTGTGGCAGTATGCACTCTTCAAAACACACACACACACACACACACACACACACACACACCTTCACACATATTCTTTCTCTATCTCTGTCTCTCTCTCACATCCAACTTCTGCTGTTTGAAGACACACACACACACACACACACACACACACACACACACACACACACACACACACACACACACACACACACACACACACACACACACACACACACACACACACACACACACACACACACACACACACACACACACACACACACTCCCTTTGTACACCAACCCAGACACACAAAACAGGTCTTCTTCTCATCTCCACATTCATTAAGTTCAGAGTCAAAGGATGCGTTCAGTGTTTGCACAAACTGATAATTGGTGGTTGTTGTAGGCTACCAAACAAGATAATAATCCCAGCGAAACGCAAGAAACAAAGTAGAAACATAATTGACTACAATTATTAGAAGGAAACTTTGGAGAAAGCGTTGCGATGTACAGCTGGCTTAAATGAATGTGTTCGGCCAGAAGACGCCAAGCCAATTGATTTGTTTGAAACTCTGGTCAACATCAGTCCTCCCTGAAGCAGCCTCACCTGGCCTGAGTTACACGGATAACTCTATGGCTGGTGAGGCTGACACCTGTGGGCCCACAGGTCCAAACAGCCTCCACCACACACTAGAGGAAGAGCTCTAGCATGTTCCATCTGCTCTGTTCACCATGATTCAAACTCTTGCAATAAACCAGATTCCTCATCACCCTGGGTCCTTGGTCCTGGTCGCTAAGGTCCCTGTCCAGGCGCCAGTGTAGCAGACGATGCTGCCACAAGCCCTTAAAATGGCTACTTGAAGACACAGGGTGATGAGGAATCCGGTTTATTGCAGGGTTTTAAATCATGGTGTACAGAGCAGATGGAACATGCTAGAGCTCTCCTGAGTGTGTGTGGTGGAGGCTGTTTTAACCTGTGGGCCTTGATAAACAATGACCCACAGGTGTGCAGCCTCATCAATATGTAATCAGTAATCAGTCTAACTCAGGCCAGGTGAGGCTGCTTAAACCAGCCATCAACCACACACACTCCACAGTAACCATGTTTGCACATGGGTACATTTTATATACCTGAAATGGAATCCATAATTCATCCATATATCGATTGATACACTGTCAAATATTCTCAATAATGCAATATTAATGTTTGATAAGCATCCTCCTATTTGGCAGGTACTGCTTCATATTTTCATCTTATGGAATATGGAACTATATTTAATTTCTCTAATTTTTTTTAAACTTGAAAACATGACCATTATCCAAACTTGAATCCCTGTGGATGCGTTATCCAAAAACCATCTCTGTCATCTTTATTAATAACTCAAGGGCTGTTCCATGTTTCACGGTGCAGCGTGACACTGTATCGACGTTTCTCACTCCAAAAGGTCACTCATTAAAACTATTTAAAAATTTCCCCAGATCAAGGCAATGGGCTTTGTGAAACCTGCTGTGGTAGCTTCTTAGATTTCATTGGGTTGCACATTTGTGAAAGGACGTGTCAGACCACAGCGAAGGAAATCACCAGACAGCAGGTAGGAGCACACCTCGCTTTACCTTACAGGAGAAAACCTCTGGTCGCTCAGGAAATGCAATATTCATTAATGCATTCATCCATATGCTTCGAGAAGCTGTCTCCACTACCACACCGCTAAATGTTAAAGAGAGAATTGTGATTAGTAAGAAGAGACAAGACTCTGCTGAGTGTGCACTTTTTTTTTAAATAGTGCCAGCGGCTTTTATATTTCCCTATTATGGAAATCCATGGTCGTTTCTCTGTTCATCATCAGCTAAACGCCGAGGGTTTTTAACAGAGAAAACATTTTTTGTGACCGGCCAATGAAAGCCAGAGATGCAGCATGACCAGTTACAAAGTGCAGCATTAAATTGTGCAGTGGTTCAAGTTGAATGAATGAATCGTAGTGTTTAATATTTGATCAGGCCTCCACTTTGTGGTGGGATGGAAGAGGTAATCTAATCTCAAAGTCATGGCCAATGGACTATTGTAAAATAATTGCTGGCTGTACTATCGAGTGCATCAAATTAAAATATCTAACCTGCCTTTGATCGGCTTCCATTAACTCTTGACCGCCCTGTTTGTCAGAGCAGTACTTCACTGGTTTCACCTGCGCCATTTGACACAGCAGTACTTCACTCATGACAAGAATATAAGTCCCCACATTCCATTATTATTTATAAAAGAACCCTTTTCTCTCTCCCAGAACGGATCCCAGAGCGATGTCTGTCTCTGATAATAAGACAACAAGTGGCCGTCATCAGAAGGGGACTCTGTCTGTCTTTTGGACCGTCATCAGAAGGGGACTCTGTCTGTCTTTTGGACCGTCATCAGAAGGGGACTCTGTCTGTCTTTTGGACACATTGAACGCTGGCTTCCACTGAAACGTGTCGCTCAAATATTGTACTTTTATAAATAATTGTTATCCTTCCTCTTGCAACTCGCTCATCTCAATGGAAGAATCCATCATTCCACCCAATCTCATCTCCCCGTCTACCCTTCAACTCATTGGTCCAAAACAGTGTAATTGCCCAGAATGCCTTTTGGTTATCAACCAAAACCATTCAGACGCAGCAGCAGCCGTAGCTGTCGAACAACTTGGGGCTGCGTCTCGTCAGCTCCTGACGGCGAGTTGTCGACAGCACCGGGCTTGTCACTCGGGAGGAGGAGGTGGAGGAGGAGGAGGAGGAGGGGGAGAGGTAATAGGGAAAAAAAGGACAGCGAGTCCCTGGCCAGACAGCAAAGTGAGGTAAACAGAGGAGAGGACAGCGGGGAAGGGAAGAGGCTAGGAAGAATGTCTGAAACAATCACGGAGGTGGCCCGGAGAACATGAAAAATGGAGGGAGAGAGAGAGAAGGGAATCAGAGAGAATGGGGGTGTAATTGGCGACGGAGGAGATGGGGGAGGACTTGTTGACTGGATGGGGGAGGACTTGTTGACTGGATGGGGGAGGACTTGTTGACTGGATGTATGCATCGTGAAGTCGTAGGAAGTCAGGCTGTGGCGCTCATATTGGCTACAGAATATGCATGGGGATAACTTCACGTTTTTTACATTATTTACATTGACATTCAATGACAGACTTTTACATAATTTAAAGTCAAGACTGTAATACAAAAATATGGTTTTAATACTGCATTGTCAACAAAAAAAAGAAATCTGAATCAGAATGCCTTCAGTGTCATTGAACAACACAATTGTCTAGCGATCCTCATGACATTCATACAAACAACAATTGAAAAATATAAATGTTTATACTGTTTAAACACAATATAAATTAAGCAAAACCAAATAAACACATCCAAATATAACAACCTAACAAACAAACAGCATTTTGTTTTGTTAGGTTTGTACAGCATATTTTTTTCTGCAATCTCAACACACCGACCACAGCCACACTCCCATGGCAGGGGGGGGGCGGTGAGCCACCCACATGTCACATGACATCCGCTGCACGGACCGATCTCCTCATTATAATTGGAAAGGCAGGGGTACGTTTGTCAGGGAGCTGGCCGGCGCTCGTGCCCATTGTGTCAATCTCTTTAGGAACACAAGTACACATTTGTCTTGTGTGTACCGGAGGTTTACCGGGATGTAAGTAATGCATGAATAGCCTCTTTTTTCTTCATTTCCTCCTTGATGTCCATACTGATGGTGACTACGTAATGAGTCAGATCACTCCATCGGTTGGCCCGGAGGTGTGCGAGTCACCTAGCATATTTGTTTATGCTGTACATACACAAGAAGTAAAAGTGTATTAGTATACTTGACATACCACTACAATGAGCTAAAGGGAATAAAGTATAAAGCAGCCTGTTTCTTAAACGAACACGCTTTCCCTGGCCGGCATTATAAAGTATAATGTATGTTTGGATATCAATATGAATGCTAATCCAAAGTGATTTTTTTGCTGTGAGAGAGAGAGAGAGAGAGAGAGAGAGAGAGAGAGAGAGAGAGAGAGAGAGAGAGAGAGAGAGAGAGAGAGAGAGAGGGAGCATGAAAAAGCAAGGGGGATGATTGGTTGAAGAGAAAGAAGACTACAAGGAAATGATGGTGGAGGGGGGAGGAGGAGGGAGAGGAGGAGGGGGAGGGGGCTGGTGAGAGGGGAGAGGGGGAGGGAGGAGGAGGGGGGTGGGGGGAGAGGAGGAGGGGGAGGGAAGGGAAGGGGAGGATGGGGAGGGGCTGGGAGAGGGCGAGGGGGAGGGAGGAGGAGGGGGGCAGGGGGAGGGGGCTGGGGGAGAGGGGGAGGGGAGGGAGGAGGAGGGGGGCGGGCGCTGGGGGGAGAGGAGGAGGGGGAGGGAAGGGAAGGGGAGGATGGGGAGGGGCTGGGAGAGGGGAGAGGGCGAGGGGGAGGGAGGAGGAGGGGGGCAGGGGGAGGGGGCTGGGGGAGAGGGGGAGGGGAGGGAAAGGGGGGAATGGGGAGGGGCTGGGGGGAGGGGAGAGGGGCGGAGGGGGGTGGGGGGTTGAAATGTTTAATCTGTTCAATTGAGCTGCTGTGATTTGGGGCATTGATTAAACTAGCGCCAGATGACCCACGCTTTCTTTTCCTTGCCCCTCCTCTGGTTGTCGGGGTGACTGGCAACACAAAACAGGGCTGCAGTGCAGCTGTTGTTTTGTGTGCTAAACTCCTCCGCGGAGACACGTGTGTCGGCGGGATTAGCGGCGAGGTCACCCCTCCCCCTCCTGTTCACTGCCCTCACCTCAGGCTCGGTGAATGACAATCCAGACAGCTCCACACTCTCAGATGTGTCCGCCAAGCCTCAGGAGGGGTATAGTCTAGGGCCCCGGCTTAATGCGAATGAGTATGCATATCTGTGGTTTTCTATGTCTGCATATTTTATGCATGTGGGTTTTTTTGCAGATGTGGACGAGGAGTGTGTGTGTCATTTCATTGTGTATGCAAAACATCCTGTCAACTCACATCTTCTCGCTTTCCTCTCGAAAAAAGTTACAAGTTGAGCATATCATTTTTTCATGCGTGAACGTAGACACAGGAAGGGACGGCTTTGGAATATCGGTGATGCAAATTCATTCCTCATATTCTACTCTACAGTGACATGACATCACACATCACTCATATCACAGAGGTGTGTGTGTGGGCGGCACTGTGTGTGTCTCTGCAAGTTTAACAGAAGATCAGCTGGTTTTCTAAGTGTGTGTGTGCGCAGCTAATGAATGACCTTGTGTAATACAAATATGTTGTTCTCCTATTAGGCCTAATCTCATTAAATCCCCCTTCACACATTATTAAGGCAGGCCAATAAACAAATCCGAGATGAGGGGGGGGGGGAGCATGGTACATTTGGCAGCAAAACATAATCATAAATGCGTCTTTAATTTCACAGGAACACCGCGGTGTTGATTACATGCTGTCGGCCATATGTCCTTGGACATCGATAGCATCTCCATCCCCACACACTTATTACGTTCTAATCCCGTGAGCCAGGCAGACGGAGAAACAGAACAACAGCGCTGTCTGGCCTTCTCTAACTCGTTCTCCCAAAAAAAGGCATCTTTTCGTTTCTTATCGGAGCTCTTGGAACTTTATTCAGCTGCGCTCGCCCTTTTCTCAGCAGCGATACCTCACACACGCCCTCCTCATCCCAACACTATATTTCCCTTTCTCGCTCTGCAGGACTTCACCCCCCCCCCCCCCCCCCCCCCTCCATCCTCCATCCGGTTGGCTGGTCCCCCTGTACCCCCTCTGTCCCTCCCACCATGCCAGAACAATGGAACCGGGCCCCCGATGTGGGGATGTACATTTTCATATCTGAGGCCAGTGATAGATGAGGCAATCTGAACAAGTTGTGCTGAGAGATACATCAGAGGGCCACAGACAGGCACCGGATAAAGGATAAAAAGGGAGACCGGGCCCCCTTTGTCAGGCGTCCTCAGCTCCGTGGATATATAGGGGCTCCCCCAGGACCAATAACTCAACATACATATTCAAGAGGCCCACCAGCGGTCCTGCCCCCCCCCCCCCCCCCGGGGGGACACGCGCTAAAGGAGCTGAGCCCAGGAACCAGCCAAGATCCTGGCAGAGCTCCCGTACACCGCCCTCCATCTTCCCGTACACCACCCTCCTCCCCTCCCATACACCGCCCTCCCCCCTCCCGTACACCACCCTCCTCCCTCCTCCCGTACTCCGCCCTCCCTCCTCCCGTACACCACCCTCCCTCCTCCTGTACACCGCCCTCCCTCTTCCCGTACACCACCCTCCTCCCCTCCCATACACCGCCCTCCCCCCTCCCGTACACCGCCCTCCTCCCTCCTCCCGTACTCCGCCCTCCCTCCTCCCGTACACCGCCCTCCCTCTTCCCGTACACCACCCTCCTCCCCTCCCATACACCGCCCTCCCCCCTCCCGTACACCACCCTCCTCCCTCCTCCCGTACACCGCCCTCCCTCCTCCCGTACACCACCCTCCCTCCTCCCGTACACCACCCTCCCTCCTCCTGTACACCACCCTCCCTCCTCCCGTACACCACCCTCCCTCCTCCCGTACACCACCCTCCTCCCGTACACCGCCCTGCCCTCTCCCGTACACCACCCTCCCTCCTCCCGTACACCGCCCTGCCCCCTCCCCCCGTACACCACCCTCCCTCCTCCCGTACACCACCCTCCCTCCTCCTATGCAGCGCCGGACGGCAGACTTGCGGTTCTCCAGTTTTGGGTGGTGTTTTATTTCGCTCTTGGAGTAATGATTTCACCCTGGAGTTGTTCTGTCGTGTCATTACCTAACACATTGATTAATAGTAAATTCTAGTTTCTAGTTAGTGCATTCTAATTGGAACACAGTTCTTCCAACTTGCACTCTATGTGGTCATCGAAGTAAACAATTATCAAAGTGTATCCGGTTATATATATATATTTATATACATGATATTGTACATAGTTATACTTACACATTTCTCTTTGCTTTTCTTTATTTTCATTCCGGTAATGGATAAAAAGCTTTTCTCCGGCCTGTCGCACCTCTCACCCGCGCGTTGTTAATTGTTGTCTTAGAGCGTGTTGGTTTCCCGATGATACATAATACATGTGCTATGTGCCACCAGACATCGATTAGGCTGCCTTAACAGCCTCCGGACCGGACCGACGCTCCCTGACGGACAGGAGCGGACGGGTGGAAAAGCCATCAAATTACAAAATGAAAGATGCATTCACCAGAAGCTGTTATTGAGAGTACAAGAACAAGACACAATTGAGTTGCAAATTCAGTCTCCAATTTAATATGTTTATAGATATATATATATATATATATACCGTTAAATCTATATATATATATATATATATAACGAGATACTAGATACCTAGTATCTCGTTATATGTTACTACTTTATCTATCTAGATAAGATAAGCGGTTGGGTGTTGTTTTGACACGCTGTGCGCTGCTATAAATTCTTCAAACGGCAACGCTTCACCCCGGCTGATCCTCTTCCTGTCTTAGTTAGACGATAAACACCATGTTTTCATTGTGAGTTCAGTGCACGCTCGTAGATCACAGGCACAGGTGAACACACACACACACACACACACACACACACACACCACACACACACACACACACACACACACACACACACACACACACACACACACACACACACACACACACACACACACACGGCACACACACACACACACACACACACACACACACACACACAGCTACACACAGCACACACACACACACACACACACACACACACACACACACACACACACACCACCTTTATTTTGTATTTTACCAGGAGAGTCTTTTGAGATTAGAATCTCTTTTACGAAGTGTGCTGACATGATAGAACATTAGAACAAGTCACACAAAGTTTGCACAGACAACAAATAACACGTTTCAGTTTAAACAAATGAGGGGGAAAAGTGTATTAATACTTTGTTAAACAAGTGCCTTCATTTTGAGTTTGTCAGTCTGGTAGCATGTTCCATGTCAATAATAATGGAAATATTTTCGCCTAGATCTATGCGTATATTGGGAACAGTAAAGAAGAGATAGCCATTGGTACGAAGGGACTGGCGACCAGTTTCACTCCGACAGAGATAGGCAGAAAACAGTGACTCCGCCTGTGCCTGCCTGGCTCACGAGGTTTTACGACGATGTTGCCGTACAAAGCGCAGTGATGTGTCAGAGCATTGCATTAGTAATGAACCTCAGCACACCAACACACACACACACACACACATGTTGATATTTGCGTCTTGAAGCCTGCCATAGGAGAAAGGTGATTATGGAACTGTAAGATACCTGCCTTGGCCCAGTCTCTGGGAGAGCTCTGGTGTGAACAGGCCCGGACGTTCAATTCCCCACAGGGATGGACCGAGGCCCAGGGGGAATACCAGCCAATCTCCAGCCTGGTCTCTACCTGGGAAACAGCTGCGGTCTCCATCTGCTAGCACTTCATGTTGGTTACCTGGGGGAAGCCTGCTGCACATTGAACAGAGGGAGAGACCGAGATGGGGAGAGATGGAGAGAGAGAAAGAGACAGAGACAGAGAGAGATACGAATAAAGGGAGAGAGAGAGAGAGAGAGAGAGAGAGAGAGAGAGAGAGAGAGAGAGAGAGAGAGAGAGAGAGAGAGAGAGAGAGAGAGAGAGAGAGAGAGAGAGAGAGAGAGAGAGAGAGAGAGAGAGAGAGAGACAGAGACAGAGAGACAGATACGAATAAAGGGAGAGAGAGAGAGAGAGAGAGAGAGAGAGAGAGAGAGAGAGAGAGAGAGAGAGAGAGAGAGAGAGAGAGAGAGAGAGAGAGAGAGAGAGAGAGAGAGAGAGAGAGAGAGACAGAGACAGAGAGAGAGAGATACGAATAAAGGGAGAGAGAGAGAGAGAGAGAGAGAGAGGAGAGAGAGAGAGAGAGAGAGAGAGAGAGAGAGAGAGAGAGAGAGAGAGAGAGAGAGAGAGAGAGAGATTCTTTTTTTTTTTAAAGGCAGAGAGCCAGAGATGTGTGCGTACATGCTTTTATTTTTGATGAGATTCTGGTAAGGTCACAACGGCACCACACACACACAAAGACAGACAGACAGACAGACACACACACACACACACACATATATACACACACATATTTGCGCTTAATATCAATCACGTTCTCCACCTGGACAAAAAACAATCTTAGCTTGTGTCTTTGACAGGATCGCTATTCATTAGAGGCAGTGGTGACATTACTTGCCAAAATGAGCTGTTGCTAATTGCAATAAATGAGCCCTGGTGTTTGATGCATTAGTGCAGCCTCGGTGCTCACATGGACAACCTGGGATTCTATACATTGTCCATCTCCGGGACTGAAGTGCAAAGTTAAGTAAGTGTGTTTAGCCACTGGTATTAAACAATTAAGTGTTTTTTAAGTCTGGAGTGGAATAGCGGGCTCAGTGGAAACAGGAGGACACGTCAGTGAAGGCTGAAGGCTCTGAGTCGTTACAAAGGAAACAGGAACATGTTTGCCCCTCAAATCTTTCCAGCACATACTTCTTTCTCCCTATAGCCTTCAGGGTGGACACATCCATATAATTAATCTCCTTATGTCAGTGCAACAGGAAACTAGAATGGGTTGGCCATATATATGTATATATATATATCAGTGGTGAAGTGTCAGGGCCTTCAAGGTATTCAGAGAAGAACCTGGAACTCTCAGATGAAACTAAACAAAAAAAAATAGAATTAATTGTATTAATAAAATGTAATACAATTTAATCAAATTTAACCAAATTTAAATCAAATGAATAAATGAGAATGGTATCTGTGTTGTTATCTGTTATATTACAGTGTTAAGTTGATTTATTTGTCTTTCTCGGTCCATGCACAACGCATTTGAGTGGTTTTGTGTTGGAAAAACAATGCAACCAATCAGATATTTTTCTGGGTTGCTGGGAAGAATATCCTTCAACCAAAGTATTCCCGATGACTTTGGCCCTTAGACTGAATGAGAGCGTATGTTTGGATTGACAATTTGATCAACCAATCATATAGTGATTTGTAGCCAATGGGCGTATTCTTTCAGATTTCCCCACAGCTCAATAGGGAGCTAGAAGGTATACTGGCTGGAGCGAGAGGGGATCTAGCGTAGTGCTACGTTGTTTCTACGTAGGATTTTACGTCAAAATGGCGAAGGCGAAGATGGTGGGCTGTTACTTCACTACATGGACACTGCTTTACCAACTATGGTACACTTGGAAATTGGCTGCGACAATCTGATCTGCCTAAATTGGACTTCACGATGTTCGCGATCGCGACATACCCCCCCCCCCCCCCACCCCGTTGGACTTCACGATGTCCGCGATCGTGACATACCCCCCCCCCCCCACCCCTTCGGACGGTGATAGTGTGCGTGTGTGTGTGTGTGGGGGGGGGGGGGGGTCGCCAGTCTCCAGTCTGTTATTTTGGGGGTCGCGGGCTGAAAAGTTGGGGAACCCCTGGTCTACAGAAGGTCCAGTTGTGATAGACACGTTTCGCCACTGATATATATATATATATATACGATATATATATATATATATCAGTGGCGAAGCGTGTCTATCACAACTGGACCTTCTGTAGACCAGGGGTTCCCCAACTTTTCAGCCCGCGACCCCCAACATAACAGACCCCCCACTATCACCGGAGGGACTGAAACATTAAAAACAACGTGTGCGCAGATCTTCACCATCGAGAACATCGTGAAGTCCAAGGGGGGGGGGGGGGGTAATCGTGATATTGAAAATCGTGTGGGGCTTTTTTTTCAGCTGCAAATGATACTGTCGTGAATCTGTCGGAATCAAAATTCCTTTATTTGTCACCCGTACATATATAAAAATATCTATGCACACGTTATTATTAACAATAAAAACCTCATGGTCACATCAAGAGGATTCTGAAATCATCTCGCGACCCCCCCCCCCCCGGGGTCCCGCGCACCCCCCCCCCTCGGGGTCCCGCGACCCCCCCCCCCCCTCGGGGTCCCGCGACCCCCACTTTGGGAACCCCTGCTGTAGACCACCACCCCCACCATCACCACCATTCGAAAATTCAGTTGTTCTAGTCAGACGGACGTCACGGAGGAGTCACTTTATGCCTTATCTCATTTAGGAAGATCAGATTGTCGCAGCCAATTCCCAAGTGTACCATAGTTGTAAAGCAGTGTCCATGTAGTGAAGTAACAGACCACCACAGACCACCACACACAGGCTATCGGTTAAAGGGACGGTCTAACACGCTTCACGTGAAAAGGCTTAACGTAACTTTGGAACTTTAAGTTCCAAAATAGCGATCAATAATCACCAAATGTCTCTGGCATATGTCTTGTCATTAGCACTTTCACCTGTCAAAATGAAAGTGAAAAGGTGAAAGTGCTAATGACAAAACATACGCAAATTAGGTGATTATTGATCGTGGTTTTGTAACTCTTAGTTACGTTAAGTCTTTTCACGTTAAGCGATGCAAAGAAAGATCAAGTCAAAACTCTCAATTCAAATGCACAACAATGCTTAACAAACCCAAGACAGCCATTAACTAATCAGTCAACAAGTGTGTGGGAACAAAATGCAACAACCAGCTCAACGAGACGCAACACTGAGACAA
>CM051000.1:25281313-25303813 GCA_027704905.1 Muraenolepis orangiensis
AACAAGACGAGACCGTCCAACACACAACAGAAAACAATTGTTGTGCATTGTTTCTACATGCAGTTTGTAGTTTATCTTTTAAAAAGACAACAGCAATAGATTATGTGCATGTTTATGCAGTACTGAGGTTGTTTTGTTTAACTTATTGTTCTCCTCCATTTGTGTAACTCTGGTTTAGTTGTAATAAAGATTAATTGCAAGTCGGTACATTATGATACATTGATACTATTGATATTACTTCATATTACTTCTACTCCAATAAAACACTGTGGAATCACACTTTCTCTCAGGTTCCATTGCTCACGCCCCCACTGTAAAATGAATGTACAGTACCACATTTTCAGACACAATATATTATTCATGCAATATTCTATTGTTATTTATGATGTGTTTATGCAAGGACAAAAAACAGCTTGAAACAAGAGGGTACAACAGGTACAACATCTACCTTCAAATCCCTCTCCACTCAAATCCCTCCCTCTGGTCACTTGCAGTACAAAACAAACACTATTTGTGCTATTTCCAAGTTCAGGTTTCAAGTTCATCAATGACCATGCAGCCTTTTAGCCTGTGGTTTTAATGTCATGAGCATTGGAAACACATGCTGCTGTCCACCCTTCACAAGCTCTGTGTTTGTGTTCACCGTTCAACAGGCACCCGGACAGCCTCTCCCCTTCGCTGATTTCCTTGGAGGGATCCAGGTTCTCTATACACTTGAAGAATCCCCTCCCACTGTTTAAAGAGACAGACCCAGGTGAACCCGTCTGTCAGTCAGGAGAACAGACTTTTAAGACATATTATGGTTTCATACCTGGCTGCTTGCCAACTCAGAGCTGTCAGTCTGCATAGAGTTTCTTGCAAAGTCACTCACTCCCTCTCTGCATGGGGTGTGCTCCCCTCTTCCACTCACAGATTCTCTGCGACTAATTAAAAATGATTATTCAATTATTATGTAAGATTTCACATTCGCATAAGTTATGGTTGATAACAAATTGCTTCCAAAATACCGTGGCGAGAACCTATTGAAACAGGTTGGAACCTGATTGAGGCCACGCCCTCTAATTGTCTCCAGTGTCCGTGATTGGGCAATGCAGTTGGCCTCTTATGTTAAATAGATGCAGCTGGGAAAGTTGAGTGAAGTATTTTCCACTGAGCCACTGTTTGGTCAGTCATGCCTTTTACTGTTGAAACTATTTTTTGTTACTGCTGTTGCATAAATTGGTGTATATCCTGCCCTGCTGAGGATCCACCAATTTTTTGTCTAGTTCTGGATTCCCCTGAGTTATCCTTTTTCTTGTCGCTACTCACTGTCTTAGCATTTTAGCATTTTGATTTTACTGTTCAAGTTTGGAAGTGGTGGTCTTTTTATATCCATTTTTTGTTTCAGGAGTGGGGAAGTGATTGTTTTTATATTCATTTTATGATTTGAGTGGTGGTCTAAAATCTAAATCTGGAGGACTGAATCCTCTTTATTGGTTACATACATGGGGGGAATACAGAGAAATGTGTTTATCTGCACTTAACCCATCCTTGCATGAGGAGCAGAGGGCTGCTATTGTATATACAGTGCTCAGGGAGCAGTGTAGGGGTCTGGTGCCTTGCTCAAGGAAACCTTGGCTGTGCCCAGGTGTTTCAGGGACTTGAACCGGCGACCTTCCGGTTCACAAGCCACGTCCCAACAGACTGAGCTATCCTGCCGCCCTGGGTTCTGTATTTGTAGGGATGTTGGGTCTCTGCTTGTACTGTGATGAACAAACAAATATTTTGATCATTTTTAGTGTCTGGTATAATGTCTATCAAACATCAAAGTGCTTTTCCCACTGTTCACATGTGCCCACTCACTGACTGACTAAAAATTGTACTCTCAAGTTCATATGATAATATGATAATATGACAGTAGCATCGAGCTCACAGAGAGAACAAGGCGTGGAGATGGCACAGAGGAAGCCTCTGTTTCTCTGCCTTGTGTGGTGGTCACTGTGGAGATGGGAGAGGACTATGGGTGTGGTGTCAGTGTGGTGGTCACTGTGGAGATGGGAGAGGACTATGGGTGTGGTGTCAGTGTGGTGGTCACTGTGGAGATGGGAGAGGACTATGGGTGGGTCAGTGTGGGTCACTGTGGAGATGGAGAGGACTATGGGTGTGGTGTCAGTGTGGTGGTCACTGTGGAGATGGGAGAGGACTATGGGTGTGGTGTCAGTGTGGTGGTCACTGTGGAGATGGGAGAGGACTATGGGTGTGGTGTCAGTGTGGTGGTCACTGTGGAGATGGGAGAGGACTATGGGTGTGGTGTAAGTGTGGTGGTCCAAGAGTTTGGGAGGAAACTGAAATGTGCCCCATTGTTATCGCTTTCTTCCCAAGACACAGCCCATGTCCGTGAACTAGTTATTGTGAACTAGTTATTGTGAACTAGTTATTGTGACGGGTATAAGGGCACCATTTTTAAATGTATGTGCACTACAACAAGACACATCTTGTAGTGATCAGATGGTGCATCTGACAATTTTTAAATACAATTGTTTTTTAATTGGTGATGCTATGGAAATGGGTTATGTGAAATCAATGTGTGCCTTCATTTCATGAAGGAAAAAAATGTCTTACTTTATATCAATAATAAGTGATGAGAAAATGAGAAACCAGGTTTAATAATTAAAAGTGGGTTGTTTTTTTTCTTGCGCTAAATGGACTCTAAATGGATTTCAATACAGGAATTGAAGAAGTTCTCTGGATGGTCGAGAGGTCCTTGTGTGGTCAGATCAATAGATGTGCTCTTACGGGACTGAGATTACCTAACTGTGAAAATTGAGTAATATTACCAGCTCTACTATAGGAGAGCTCTATCGATTCTGTGGTCAATATCAAAGTGCAAAATATTAAAATGTGTGCAGCGCTCAGCAGGAATCCCCTGTGTGCAGGACTACCATGCTTTAACAAAAACATTGAAGAGACCAGCAAATTCGATATCACTTTGAGAGTATCCGTCTCTAGCAGGTGATGTGTGTTGTTGTTCCTATTGGGTTTCTGCAGTGCTTAATGCGGAAAAAAACAATCAAATACGGCTGCTGTGGATCTCGGTGCTTGAACCAAAGACTTCCTGTAAAACCAAACTGTTAAGATGGATTGGATCTCTCTCTGGATGAGATTGAATCTGTTTGGATGAGACTGTAGACTAATGTAAAATACAGACAAAATGTAAAATAAAAACGAAATTGTGTGTGTGTGTGTGTGTATATATATATATATATATATATATATATAACAACAAAACGTGTCACGGTTATGGTGGTTGGCAGGGGGCGTGGCCAAGCCACGTGCGCTGGCGGCACACACACACACCTGTCAGCTATTGCTGTGGCTGATTGCTAATCCCCTCACCTGGGGTCTATAGACCCTGGCTACCGGTTACCCCGGGTCGTACGTCGAACTACACGTCGTACATTCTGGACGGAATCGCCACGTTGATGTCCCGGAGATCCATATCCCGATCCCTTGCCTATCCCGTGTCACCCGCCTGTCTCGCGTTACTCCGGTCTATACGAGCTCCCCGGTCATTGTAATTACCTGTCTGGTACCTGTCGCTACTCGACCTCCCGGTACCCAGACTCCTCCCCCTGTCCCGGACTACTCGCCGGTCTACTACCTGCCGGTACTCCGCGGATCGACCTCCCGGTACCCAGACCCCTGGACTGTCCCTGATCACTCTCTTGTGTTGTGTTTGAGTTGTGTTGTGTTGCTTTAAATAAAGCTTTATGTTATAGCTCCACTGTCTTGGTCTGCGTTCTGGGTCCCCCCGACCAATCCCACTCGTGACAAAACGAACAAGAACGATTGAGCAAAACCTCGTTAGCCGCAAAAATCAAGGCTATTTCAAAACCCCTGTAACATCTGTAGTCCGTTTTAACATAGGCTACATGGCATCACATTTACCCTGTAGGCTACCAGGCAACTTTTAGCTTTCTCCTTCATTTCATTGCGGCAAAGTCCTCTGCTGCAAACATTAAAGCCCCATAGCCATGGAGCGCTAACATTAAAGCCCCATAGCCGTGGAGCACTAACATTAAAGCCCCATAGCCGTGGAGCACTAACATTAAAGCCCCATAGCCGTGGAGCGCTAACATTAAAGCCCCATAGCCGTGGAGCACTAACATTAAAGCCCCATAGCCGTGGAGCTCTAACATTAAAGCCCCATAGCCGTGGAGCGCTAACATTAAAGCCCCATAGCCGTGGAGCGGCCATCACTGCACCTCATCTCGCCGGGCGGCGTGACGTCATGAGAGGGGCGGCAGCTGATTGGTCACTTCATTCGGTCACTGTGGCAGCTGATTGGTCACTTCATTCGGTCACTTCATGACCAAAACCCAACATTATTACCGGACATTTTGACCGGCAGGTTTTTAAATTACCGTTTTTTTATCATTTTTACCCGCTAAAAACCGGTAAATACCGGCTAACGGAAACCCTGGTATGTATGTACTGTATGTATGTATGTATGTATGTATGTATGTATGTATGTTTGTACTGTATATATGTGTGTATGTATATATGTGTGTATGTATGTATGTATGTATGTATGTATGTATGTTTGTACTGTATATATGTGTGTATGTATATATGTGTGTATGTATGTATGTATGTATGTATGTATGTTTGTACTGTATATATGTGTGTATGTATATATGTGTGTATGTATGTATGTATGTATGTATGTATGTATGTATGTTTGTACTGTATATATGTGTGTATATATATATACTGTAAATGTATACAGTATTTGATTGTTTGAGTGGAAAACCCTCCCATGGTATAATAGAATTCCGTGTGAGATGTGTAGCTGTTGGTGGTGTGAGTGAAATTGGCCAGGATGTTTTTTGTGGCTCTCAGATCAAAATGACAGTGGTGTCCAGTGGCCTGTGAATCCCCCAGTCCATTTACACTTAGAGTGGCTGATTTCATGCAGTCATTGGCTCACAGCGTGTAGTGGAGGCTCACAGGGGGTCACAGGATGTGTTGTCCACCATGGGGTGGGAAATGTATTTCTGCCACATTAAAAATGCACATGGATAACCTTTGACAAATTCAGCCTCCTGTTAGGAGAAAAAAAAATCAGTTGATTAATTATTTAAATAGTTTTAGTGCTATCTGATTGTTATTATGAAGAGGTAAATCTCACTAGGAAAGTTTAGATTGTCTTCCCAATGCTGCTTAACGACCTTTTGTCTTAAAGAATAAGTTCTTCTTCTCAGGGAAGCGCCTCGGTTTGAGGCGAGGGGTCGGCGATGCGGAGGCACACATGGTTGTAATGAGAAACAAGACTCCATGAGGAATTTGCACGCACACTGAAAGGTCCTGAAAGACAGGAATACATAACTCGTGATCCAAAGATCAATAAATAATAAAAAGTAATACTAATGGAATGCAAAAGCTCATGCAGAATGTTTTTCATAGGCTGGACCCTCAGTCATTGAAGAATCCTTCTGGGCGGTTCTCTCAGAGATCATGTTCGCTTCATGGCTGAACTTTCTTCTTTCTATTTTGAAAGGCCTGCTGCCTCCTTTGTTGAAACTGGCCCTGTTTCTAAATGTATTCATGACTCAATTACCAGAGAAACCACAGCCATCAAGATATTACTCTTAGAAATACATCTCACAATGCCACACAGCAATTTAAGGGGCTTTGAAGATTTCTTGTCCTCATTCTCCTGAAAGCATCTACGATAAGTCAAAGTAAAATATGTATGGTTACCATAGTACAACATTCAAAATACATTGCTATTGTGCCTGCATTGCTATGAATACCTGTACTTAAGGGACATTTACAGGAGGCTATGTGTTACATCCATTGTTATTCTTTTTGTTAAAACATTTTCTTAATTTCATCAATTCACCAGCGGCACATGACTCATACATGACACGTTAGTTTGTTCACTCCAGAGTTACTTTTTAATGTCCTAATCTAACTAACCAAACACAAAGATAATAATTAAACACATGTTTTATCCAAGCTGAAAGAGTGACTCGTTACCTGCCAACGTGAAGAATAGCCTTCTGTGAGGCTTTTATCAAGCCGATTTATGAACAATTTGTCATGTGTAATTACACTGAACTTTTGACCAAAAAAAGTAGAGAAATTAAGTACTTTGGTGAAATAATAGTGAGACCTCTGCTGCTGATGGGGACGCCACATGACTTTTACCAGGCTGATGCTTTTTGGAGAGGGTTTTTTTTTTCCAGGTCTCGTCCATCGTGAGCACCAATTTTGACACTGTTGTTGCTGAAATGTGGAGTTGTTTGATGATTGCTGAATTGCTCTGTCCATTTGACCCGACTTGTGGCTTTTCCTCTGGCGGCAGCAAAATAAGTACTTGGGGTCACGCCGAGGTATGCAGGTAGTTTAATTACCAGGGAAGTTTTGTAAAGGCTGTGACCTTACTATAATCAGGAGAGTGGAGGAGCTGCTGAGCAAGGTGGTCTTGCAGAGCCATGAACAGGGATCGCAAAAGGTCAACAGATGAAGAAATGGAGGGGAAAAATGCTTTTATATTATTATATGAAATGCCCATTATAAGGAGATTCATGTGGCTGGGATAACCTCTGCGATTAATCCTCCGGCTTGACTTTATATCATCATCATTCTCGCTATTCTTCTATTTATACACACGCACACACACACACACACACACACACACACACACACACACACACACACACACACACACACACACACACACACACACACACACACACACACACACACACACACACACACACACACACACACACACACACACACACACACACACACACACACACACGTGGTGTCAGTTTTTTGTTGTTGTTGCTTGTAATACTCTCTCATCTCTCGTGTGTTTCTGACAATGCTATCAAGTCTGTGACTTAAACCTCGGGTGTGGTGATGGTACACCTACTCCGGAGGAAGCACAGAACAGCCTCCTCTCAGAGGAGGCCTCGGTTTGGAGGCTCTGAGGGGGGGCCGTCTCTGATGGAAAAGAGAAACCTCAACACAATCCCAGTGAGGCGAGGGGTGAGCAGGAAGGACTTCCATCACCGCAAGAGAGACACTCCGTGATGTGCCTTCAGCATCCTTACACTCCTAACACGGGGAGAAGAAATGGTACTCATAATATTTCCGGGCTTGTTTGGTTCGGGAAAATGGTCTCATACATCAGTTCTATGGGAGATGAAGGAGGGGGGGGGCTCATGTGGATGTCTGCTTATTTCAAGGGAAAATCTAGAGATTTTCCACAAATGTCTTATGTTACGCTGTGCAGTAGTTCTTCAGAGTTGTTAGTTGTATCACTTCATTACAAAATAGTGAAGTGATACAAACAAGAGTATAGATTGCATAAAATATCAATTAAATCTTTATGCAATATCAATATTATCTGATGTTGCCTCCTAAACGGTGTGTTTTATCCAATATTTTACAAGCTGTAGAGCATAAAGTACCACATATTGATTTGGTCGAGGGAAACAATATCGTACTTTCTGCTCCTGCGCTGTAGAGAAGTGGTGTGGATGTTGTACTTTCTGCTCCTGCGCTGTAGAGAAGTGGTGTGGATGTTGTACTTTCTGCTCCTGCGCTGTAGAGAAGTGGTGTGGATGTTGTACTTTCTGCTCCTGCGCTGTAGAGAAGTGGTGTGGATGTTGTACTTTCTGCTCCTGCGCTGTAGAGAAGTGGTGTGGATGTTGTACTTTCTGCTCCTGCGCTGTAGAGAAGTGGTGTGGATGTTGTACTTTCTGCTCCTGCGCTGTAGAGAAGTGGTGTGGATGTTGTACTTTCTGCTCCTGCGCTGTAGAGAAGTGGTGTGGATGTTGTACTTTCTGCTCCTGCGCTGTAGAGAAGTGGTGTGGATGTTGTACTTTCTGCTCCTGCGCTGTAGAGAAGTGGTGTGGATGTTGTACTTTCTGCTCCTGCGCTGTAGAGAAGTGGTGTGGATGTTGTACTTTCTGCTCCTGCGCTGTAGAGAAGTGGTGTGGATGTTGTACTTTCTGCTCCTGCGCTGTAGAGAAGTGGTGTGGATGTTGTACTTTCTGCTCCTGCGCTGTAGAGAAGTGGTGTGGATGTTGTACTTTCTGCTCCTGCGCTGTAGAGAAGTGGTGTGGATGTTGTACTTTCTGCTCCTGCGCTGTAGAGAAGTGGTGTGGATGTTGTACTTTCTGCTCCTGCGCTGTAGAGAAGTGGTGTGGATGTTGTACTTTCTGCTCCTGCGCTGTAGAGAAGTGGTGTGGATGTTGTACTTTCTGCTCCTGCGCTGTAGAGAAGTGGTGTGGATGTTGTACTTTCTGCTCCTGCGCTGTAGAGAAGTGGTGTGGATGTTGTACTTTCTGCTCCTGCGCTGTAGAGAAGTGGTGTGGATGTTGTACTTTCTGCTCCTGCGCTGTAGAGAAGTGGTGTGGATGTTGTACTTTCTGCTCCTGCGCTGTAGAGAAGTGGTGTGGATGTTGTACTTTCTGCTCCTGCGCTGTAGAGAAGTGGTGTGGATGTTGTACTTTCTGCTCCTGCGCTGTAGAGAAGTGGTGTGGATGTTGTACTTTCTGCTCCTGCGCTGTAGAGAAGTGGTGTGGATGTTGTACTTTCTGCTCCTGCGCTGTAGAGAAGTGGTGTGGATGTTGTACTTTCTGCTCCTGCGCTGTAGAGAAGTGGTGTGGATGTTGTACTTTCTGCTCCTGCGCTGTAGAGAAGTGGTGTGGATGTTGTACTTTCTGCTCCTGCGCTGTAGAGAAGTGGTGTGGATGTTGTACTTTCTGCTCCTGCGCTGTAGAGAAGTGGTGTGGATGTTGTACTTTCTGCTCCTGCGCTGTAGAGAAGTGGTGTGGATGTTGTACTTTCTGCTCCTGCGCTGTAGAGAAGTGGTGTGGATGTTGTACTTTCTGCTCCTGCGCTGTAGAGAAGTGGTGTGGATGTTGTACTTTCTGCTCCTGCGCTGTAGAGAAGTGGTGTGGATGTTGTACTTTCTGCTCCTGCGCTGTAGAGAAGTGGTGTGGATGTTGTACTTTCTGCTCCTGCACTGTAGAGAAGTGGTGTGGATGTTGTACTTTCTGCTCCTGCGCTGTAGAGAAGTGGTGTGGATGTTGTACTTTCTGCTCCTGCGCTGTAGAGAAGTGGTGTGGATGTTGTACTTTCTGCTCCTGCACTGTAGAGAAGTGGTGTGGATGTTGTACTTTCTGCTCCTGCACTGTAGAGAAGTGGTGTGGATGTTGTACTTTCTGCTTTCTCCTGCACTGTAGAGAAGTGGTGTGGATGTTGTATTTCCATGGATGTTCCATTCAGCTCATTATGGGACTTTGCTGCGCTGCAGAAACTCCAGGAGGGCAAGTCTTTGTCATGAGTTTTGTTTCTCATTACCCAGAGGGCTTCAGTGTGCCATATTTCTTTTGCAGCGATTTCCCCAGGTTGTACCAGTGTTATCTCTTCATTACCTCTCTCTCTCCACCCCCACCCCCACACCCACCACTCTCTCCCCAGTAGAAACACACCACTGGCATTGATTAAGGTGTGCTAAGAACCTGCTTATGTGTTTAAATTATCTGCGCCTAATGCTGGGGGCAAGCGGTTGCCGCGGTCCCCTGGGACTGCATTATCCCGGTGATGGAAACTCTTTGAGGATCACAGCTTTGCATCCTATTTGGTTGCATAGCCGTGAGACATGCCAGCGGGCCTGGAACCCATTATAAATACATTGATTAATCAGTAAGCCCTGATAGATGGGGTAAAGTTAACGGAGACAGAGAGGAACGAAGACACTGCCAAAAAATGTGGCTGCTTTGAGACCTATAGAGCAGAATAGTTCATGTTGCTTAAATAAATCTCAACCAATAATAGCAGAAAGGTGATTCCATTATTTCAATAACCCCCCCAAAAAAGTATTCAATCTGTTGGGAAAAAGTTGAGCGGGATCATTGTTCTATTTTTTTCATTCTACAGACTTGAGTTAATTTTCATTATTTATGTTCCTCTGTTTTTTGCCGCACACTCGCTGAACTTTTGACATTATCGATTATGGTCCACGAGGACAGCAGAATGCACGCTGAACTTAAGCTAAAGTGGCTGCCTTTTAAAAGGTTACATATACAGTGGAGCTCGTTGATGTTTTTTGTCAGGCATGGGAGTTGAAGACGCCCACCCTGTGGTGTTTACTGCCGGCGTTCTGCTGCAGCACGACGCCTTGACTAAATAAACCCAGGCCTTCCGTCTGAGCCGGTGAGTTTCACGTGGTCCCTTCCCATGTTCGTCATTTCGTCAAAAAGTCAAAAGAACGAAGAAGAATACGACTGTATGTAAGCGCACAGTGTTGTCGATGCACGGTAATGAATTGTCAGGGATACTGACGTTTGGCATACCAGAGGCTCTACAAGTACGCCAAGTCCTCCCATGTCACTATTTGCACACAAGGAATAATTATACAAAGAGCACAATATCCAGGACGGCTGTCTCTTAATTAATTCACATTTTGTGTGACATTTAACTAATCTATTTCATAAGAGCGAGATGTGGGAGGGTGTGTGTGGGATGTGTGTGTGATGTGTGTGTGTGTGTGTTGGGGGGGAGGGTGTTGAAGTTATTAAAAATTCTTGCCAGAAGTGAAATAATACAGGAAATTCATTTTCAGGCCTGCCGAGCGTTGGTCAGGTTAGAGCTGTAATTGTCTGGTTGAAATGCACACCTCTCACCACCTGAGCCCTAAACCCTGGGCCCCGTGTTGCTTTATGCCGCCCCGGATTCGGTCGTCGGTGCTCATATGCGGTGAGGAAACAATTTAAATTATTGAAATGATTGTAGGAGGATATAAAAGCCTCCCGCAGACAGTGCTAGAGCTTTATGTCGGAGGGATGGATGCCGTAGGACACAATGGTTGGTAACTAAGGGACCCATCTGCAGTGTAGCAGCTGCTGCTGCTGCTGCTGCTGCTGAACAAACAAACAAAAATGATAATAAATATGAGCAGAATATTATTAGATATTTTTTGCCCCATCTGAGAAACTGGATTAAAATCATTAAGTGCACTCAAATAATTGGATTAAAAGAGAAACCCCAGGGACGCTTACTAAATCAATTAGCCGGCCCTGATTTATTTCCACACATCACATCTTTAGACATCTGAGGTGGGGGTAATTCTCGCTTGGGACTTATCCAGACTCGCGTGCCAAGAAAGCTTAGCCCGTACATAAGCTAAACGCTCAGAGTCGAACTACTTGGTGTATGTTATAGGCAGCGCTGAACCCTACTGATACTGCCGTTTCTGCAAAACACAAATATTCCTTAATTATGGCGAGGCGTTTCTGTCCACAGGGCCCACTTGGAACCATATATCACAGAAGTAGCTGTACCTTGAAGAGAAGTAGAGTCAAATAGTTTCACGTTTATCGTTCGGTCCTCGAGACTAAATAAACATGCATGTCAAATAAACAGTGGTCCTGGAATCTGCACATGTCATGAAATACGTATTTTGTGGCTAATGTCAATTTGATATTTTATCCGCCCACGATGGGAAAAGCACTACTTAGTGCTTAGCAGTGGATGCAATTGTGAAAAAGTGTTCCCCAACCTTAAATAAACCAGCAAATGAATGGTTCCGCTTGGCTTGTGATAGTCTGTGCTAAAACATTACGGGTATGGAAAAAAAAGCACGAGGAAAGTATTTGTGTCTGGCTTACTCTTGTGACTGTAGTCCATGGGGTTTGGTTGGATTACCGAACTGCCATTCATCATCCGGACAGTTCCGTCCATCCATTCATCCATTCCCCTGTTAGTTTTTTCATCCGTTATATATTGGCATACCATCACTGACACAACTGTTTCCTGAGTGAGATATAGTGTTAGTCCAATGTAGACAAGATCACCTTGGCCTTCCTGTGTGTCACTGAGGTGTAAGCACCTATATACCACGTGTTAACGTGCCCGTGTCAAGCGCGGCGGCGTGAGTTGTGTCGTATGTAATATCTCATTATTTTATATCAATAGCACCCTAAATGTGTTGTTCGGATCAAGCATGCATGACTTAGTGCATACTCCATTCATGCTAGCAAGGATTAAATATTAATGATATCATGCCATGTGGCGGGCTATCATGGTAAAGTATATAGTATATAGTATATAGTATATAGTATATAGTCCATCTATACTTAATGCTGGGGTTCAGTCACAAAGAGTATCAACACCTTGTGTTATGATACACCGCCAAGGGCATCGCCACACCAGCGCTCCTATGGAGGGAAGGATGTAGGCGAGTCCTTGGGAAGCCATTCTTATTAAGCTATAAAATAAATGAATAAATACAGGGCCCTCCCTTCTCTTTGTCCCAGCCTCTGCAAGCTGTTGTTAACGCCAATTGCAACCTTTCCCTCGGTGACGCCAGGGGAAAATGAAAAATAGCAATTTTAAGAGTGATGCAACCGCATCGGGGTGAATGCCAAAGAAAGAAAGGCTGGAGAGGAGCTAGAAGGGGGAGGCTGGTGGGGATGGGGGGACACGTCGGGTCTGGGTCTGGACGTACTTGGTATGCATAGCAGGCGGTGGCACAGTTAGCAAGCCACAGCCACCCGTTTGCTCACGCTTGTCCACATTTGCGGCCAAATGAGGCGCATTTGCATCCAGATTAAAGGGACGACAGCGACGATGGGGGGAGAGAAGGATTGCAAATGTTGGTGGCATTATTCCGGAGACTGAAGAAAAAAAGTTGAATTTCATTTTCAAAAAAAGTATTATTAGTAGTACGTGGTCAGGAATGTGTAGTAGTGGCCCTCTGAAGATATATAATGACTATAATGCATTACAAAGGGCATATCGTATCTGTGAGTCAAATTCATGCTCCGTGGAGTCTCGCCTAAATCACTGATGAGGCACCGAGAGAAGTATCTCAAATGTGTGTTTTTGACGACAATTGAACTTCTACAATACTATTTATGTAGGTCACATCACAGAATAGCATGCCCCATACGAGTGTGGGCTTGACTCTAGTGTGAGATGTCAGAAACTGATTGTTGAAAAGGATCACGTTCTCTATTTACTTCACTCAAGCCTTTTCACTGCCTTTCAAGACGGAAAAACACATAATTTGCAGCGATCGTTTATTGCAATCCAAGCATTTTGCCTCAAATATACAGTATGTGCTTCAGTCGGTAGTCTGGCATTCGTACAGCAGTAGCTGGACAGTATTTACACTGTAAAGCAGCAAGTATTTAATCATGTTTTATTGATGGCAAATGCAGTCAGTATTAATCCAGCCATCAGCGATTTTTGGTGTAAAACAAATGTGTGTAAATTCCAGTTTAAATGTAGAAATGGATCAAATGCATACAGAAGGTCTCATCTGCCTCTCTGTTCTGTTGATGCACCGGTTAAGGTTTAGTGTTGTTAATGTGTGTTTTTTTGCGATTGACCTGCTGCTAATGATTGACTAGTAGAGTAACAAGTCTATTTTGAAAATGTAATGAGCATAAATAGTCTTCGGTAATTGAAGGAGCTTGAGTAGTATATAGAAAATCGTACTTAAGTACATAAGTACATTGCACTTCCCACCTACAGTACATTTGCTGCTTCCTCCTGGGAATGATGAGGAGGAGTGAAAATTGCAAACCTGTAAGAAGAGGCACTGAAATCCTCCTTCTCAGAGTCCAGAAGAACCTGACACTCTAGATCATAATTCGCTACGGAACTCGGGCTTGGGCAATTTCCAACGTGAGACGAACTTTCACAGGAACGTACCCCAAATCGCCCCCTTCAGTCATCGTGTTCACATTGCGGTGTGTAGGAAACACCAGACTTCATTCCAGACACCGGAAGGTGACGTCATATTTGCGACAGATTCGACAATCGCGTCAAGCAGAGACACTCGACTAAAATGGCGTGGAGCTCCGCCCAGCTTTTCTTTAGAAGTACATACCACAGAGTAGGGATCTTCTTTCTTTCGGCCCTGTAAAGGTTCCTGAAAGAGGTTCCGACAGGGGGGGTTCCTGTAGTCCCCAACTTAAAGGAGTTCCAATTTCTGATATACTTTCTTGCAGTGGCTCCCAAATTGTCTTGTGTAACGTGGCTGTGTGCTTTTGGGTGGGTGTGTATTCCCGTACGGTACATTTGATTGTATATTTGTATTGTATATCATGTTTTGTACTTTTAATGTTTTTTTGTATGAAAGTAGAGCTACACACAGACTCTGTGAGGGCTAAACCAGAAGTCCAAAACAAACCAAATACCCGGGTCACCCAGAGCCAGTGAAGTGTTGTCATCCACACAGCAAGATACTTCTGGCCATCGCTGCCCTTCTGATAGAGATTCACACAGCGGTCTTGGTCATTGGCGATCCTCCAGGGTATCTCGGGTATCTCGGTATCTCATGTTTCTCTCAACACCCCTCCCTCGCTTGGGGAGAACAAGTGGTTCTTCCTCAAGAGGACGTTGGTCATCCTCTGTAGTCGAGAAGCATTTCTGAGGCCTTGCAAATGATGGGCGGTGATGAGGTGGAGGCATCCGAGTCTGAACGTTTGTGGACACATGATGGGGCACAACAAACCATCTGGAAGGTAGATCATCAAGGTGTATCCTGTGACCCCGGGAAAACTGTGGAATGATGCACTCAATACCCCATTCAATACCTTCATCTTCTCCAAAAACAAGTGTGTAATAATGGTATGGTTGTTGCAAAATGGTATGGTTTTCAAAACAAGCCCCATATACACACACACATATACACTCACACGCATCCACACACACGCACACATACACATCCACACACACATACACACACACTGGCCTAGACTTCCTGGAAGATACTACGCAGACGAAATGTGATAGGTGCTTGGTGGTGACACCAGTTCACAATAAAGACCACATAAGGTATGTGGTAATGTGTGTGTGTGTGTATGTGTGCGTGTGTGTATGTTTGTTTGTGTGTGTGTGTGTGTGTGTGTGTGTGTGTGTGTGTGTTTGTGTGTGTGTGTGCATGTAAAACTGTAAACTGTAAAAGGAAGGGTTACCAAGTAGGGTAATGTGAGTGTGTGTGTGTGTGTGTGTGTGTGTGTGTGTGTGTGTGTGTGTGTGTGTGTGTGTGTGTGTGTGTGTGTGCGTGCGTGTGTGTCTGTAAAGTCATCTGTCGGCAAATGTACTAGGTTGACCGGACATCTATTGCAAGAGAGTGAATGAAGAGCATTGCTGGGAAATACTGAAGGAGACAATAGCTTTTGTCTGCCCGGTTCCTCATGTGACATTTGGTGAAGGCAGCCACCTTGCATGCCATTGAGCTCTGCCTCTCTGCATGTTTACCTCACAGCTCAAAGCAGAAGAGGACTGTTGTTGGCACTGCAGTCCGCCCGTTTCCCTCGGTGGAACCATTTTGTGAGCGTTGAAGAGGCCAATGCTTTCACCATCCGCAGAACTGTTGCTGGGCTTTTGAGATATGGCCTCATTAATGCTCCTGCCCTGCCTCCTCCTCTCCTCCTCCTCTCCTCCTCCTCTCCTCCTCCTCTCCTCCTCCTCTAATGTGAATCAGCCGGTAGAGTGGAACACGCAGGGTTTTTTTGTGATCTCGCTCAAGGAATACGAGTGCACAGCAAATCAATGGCCACATGCCCAAACAAATGATGATCCCTCAGCAAATATTGGAGCATGCAGAAAGGGCCGCAGGTAGGTGGGAATCGTTGCGCACACAGTCCCTAAAACCCGGGAATAATTAGCATACTGCGATGTTTACCTTTTGATTTATTGTTAAACCCCCCATTCCCCCCCCCACCCCCCCACCCTCACCCACCCAGCACCCCAAATAAAATACCCACCCACCTCATCTATTGAGGGATATATCCTTTGAAGTTGCAACCGCTCATTGGCGATAACAGTGGAAAAAAAAATAGCAAGTAAATAACTAAGTCAGTCGCTGAAGTTACGTTCAAGATCCTCGGGCCATTGGCTCCACTTCAAGGGGGTCTCTCCGGCTCAGTTCTACAGATTGTTCTCATTTAGATTTTATTACTATAGACATGATTGGTGCTGAGAGCGCTTTGGTTTGCGGTCAAAGTGCTCAAATATTCACAGACTGTGAGTGGGCTTCAGAGGATGGAGCCTTGGGATTGATTACAATTGTTAATCAAGATCCAGTTCGATACACTCAGAAAAAAAGAAAAGGACTCTTTAAAGGAGAGGCGCAATCCGTCGCTGGGTGGAATGCGCTCCTCCTTGGCTCCTTGGCTCCTCCTTGATAAGTTAGGTGTTCAAGTGTGTTCCACTTACCTCTTTATGGGCTTGGTGATGACTGCCCGAATGGCCTGGCGTGAAAGATGCTGAAGAAAAGTTGCAGGCTTCACAAGTGGCTCAGCGGTGGAGCACGGTGAATGATGCGCAGAGAGGAAAGGGTGCGTCTCGCTGGGCCGCAATTGGGTGGTTAAAAAACGACATAATTATGTCAAATCATTGAAAACTTATTTATATAAAATCATTTCTATCTTGCCAACCCGGTGGAAATCTGGACGTTTCCTCCCGTTTCCTTGTCTTCGGGAGGAGCCCTCATGTAGCCATTTGAATGACGCTGGTGGCAGCGTCGTCCGCTACGCCAGCGTAGCGGACGACGCTGCCACCAGCGTCGTCTGCTACGCCAGCGTAGCTGGACGACGCTGGTGGCAGCGTCGTCCGCTACGCCAGCGTAGCGGACGACGCTGCCAGTCTAACTTAAGCCAGGGGAGGCTGCTTAAACCAGCCACTAACCACACACACTCCACAATAACCTTTGCTATACCTTGTCGCTTAACCACCCCCACTCTGTGTCTCTGTCTCTCGCTCTATCTTTATCTCTCTCTCACTATTTCGCTCTCTCTCTCGCTCTCTCTCTCATGCATGCATCCATCCAGTGATATTGTAATTGTATGCTAATGTTAAGTAAATATATATCTATACTCCTATATGCTCCTCCTATATACTCCTCTTATTATGTATATACTCATATTATTGAAATCATTCTCCCACTGAAATCATCCAGCCGATTAGCCAATAAATGCATCACTATAATAGCGATGTCTTGGAGGTTTGTTTATTGGTATTTGGATTTAGTAGCAGCCTAGTTAAATGATTAACCAACTTTTCAAATGGGCCAGGCTAATAAAGGACTTAGAAATTGGCAGCGAGCATTTGGAGGCAATTCAACAAGTCCACAAAGCACATATGTATATATATATATATATATATATATACAACTTCAAACAGATAGGTTGGAAGAATGCCTGTACCACAACCATGGACGACGTTTGGGCTTGTGTGCGTTAATTGGGTGGTTGTGCGATCCAGTTTCTAACGGTAAACAACTGCAAAGGACATGTAAGTTGGGATTTCTTAACAACCAACTGGCCCAGAGTGTTCTATTATATATGTATGAATAACTACGGCTATTGTATTATTTGTATTATTGTATTACTTACTAAATGAGCCACCCCCTCCCCCCATCCTTGCGTGTGCAGCATATAAATGAAATGTAAAATATTAGAACTAGAAACTGGAGACAAGATACGTGAAGACCAACACTCCTAAACTTAGTAGGGTGGGGGATGAGAGAATCTCATCTCCTCTTTCATGTCTCTCTTTCAATCTTCCTTCTTTTCTTTCTACTTTTCTTTTCAGCCTCTTCCTTCCATTCCTTCTGTTCTTGGCCACCCAGCCGCCGATAGCCACGGTGTGACGCTGGGATGGATATTAGAAGGAATCCCCTGGTATGTGAGCCTGGCAGGTGGATTTATGAGCGTGGTCATTGAACGCCAAGAAGAGGAGGAAAAGGAGGGATGCAGCCTTTCTTTTTTTTTTGCAATCATCCTTCCCGGAGTCTGAGCACCGAGTCTGGGCGCCGGATGCCTGCGGGGGGGGGGGGGGTAGGGGGGGGGGGGGGGTAGGGTGGGGGGGGGGTAGGGTGGGGGGGGGGCACAGGTTGCCGCGGTTTCTATTACTTACAAAAAAAAAAGAAAGAAGAAACAACCCATCCAGATGGCTCCCCCACACCCACAACCAACACCAACATATAGGGGTGGTTTTTTTGGGGTTGATTCTTTTAAGACTTCCAAACCTCAAACCTCAAACTAGTCTTTAGTCCGTTGTTTTTTTGTCATTTTTTTCATTATCTTATCTCGCATTTCTGTCATGATTTAAATGATGATTAAACACAGGAGTGAGTGAAGGTTGAGGCCCCCGGGGCCCATGGGTGATAGAGCACCTTTATTAGAAAGCCATGGCTGTGAGTGAGACGTATTAGTCAATCAAACGCCACAGCGCCGTCGAACTAATTCACCGTGTTGGAAGAGTTCCTTTAAAACTGTAATCATTGCATTCTTATTTGCTTTCTCCGCAGTCTTTGCAAAACACATAAACACACACACACACACACACACACACACACACACACACACACACACACACACACACACACACACACACACACACACACACACACACACACACACACACATGCACACACAGAGTGCACCAGGCTCTATTGGGAGAGACTGTCCACGGGCGGTAAGACGATCTACTCAGGAAATGCATTTGCCTCTCCTGTGAAGTTGTTCACATTTCTTTAATTCCTAATGATTTCTTAAGAACTGCTCTCGTGGGTCCTCCGGTGGGCAGGTGGGCAGGTGCTCCTACCACCACCACCAGCGCCATATGCTGCTGTTGGCACATGGATCACCCCCCCCCCCCCCCCCCTCCCCCTCAGACTAGCACGACATGCGCTTGTATGCAACCCCCCGGAATGTTCAAGGTCTCCGGAGAGAAAGTCGTGAAATTCATCCGAGCGACCATCGGTGATGTTGTACACGATACACACACGTACACATCCATGTGGATCGTGTCTCTTTCCTACGCAAAAAAACACACACGTACGGAAACACACACACACACACACACACACAAATAAACAATACATTTTTATCAAATAAACACTCACACACACACACATACACACACACACACACACACAAACTCAAATGTACATACATAACAACACCAAAATACATTTTAAAACGGGCGAGCGAAGGGGGCAAAACAACACGTGAGACACACAAAGATCAGCTGGAGACCGGACGCCACAAGGAGAAAACCCCAACTGTGAGAAGAGGCCATCTTTTAGCGAGCAGGTGGGCCTCTGAGTAGTTGGACATCATTAAAAGATGGATCGGGTCGTAGGTGATTGAATAGTTCCCCGCGGTGGCAGCGGGTGCAAGAGAGAGAGCGAGAGCGAGAGCGAGAGAGAGAGAGAGAGAGAGAGAGAGAGAGAGAGAGAGAGAGAGAGAGAGAGAGAGAGAGAGAGAGAGAGAATGAGACAGGGAGAGTGATGGAAGGTTATGTGGCAGGTTGCTGGAGGCTGGGGGTCGGGTGGGTGGGTCCCGCTGGTGGGGTGGTGTACAGGGCACGCACAGGGGCCTCGGACTGGAAGATAACTGGCCGGGGAGCAGCAGGGGAGGGTGGTGGTGGTGGTGGTGGTGGTGGTGGTGGTGGTGATGGTGGTGGTGGTGGTGGGGGTGGTGGTGGCGGTGGTGGTGGTGGTGGTGGTGGTGGTGGAGGAGGAAGGATCTCAGCAGGTAGTGAAAGGTATCTCAGATGGCCATGCCCTCAAATCGCCCCCCCCCCACACAGACCTCACGCTGGGGCGTCGGCAGGAAGGAGACAGTGATTAGTGGAGTCTGTGTGTGTGTGAGGGGGAAGTACGCCGCGCTTCGTCAACATTCATATTCTGACAGTGTGTGTGTGGGTGTGTCTGTGTGTGTCTGTGTGTGTGTGTGTGTGCGTGTGCGTGTGTGTGCGTGTGTGTTTGCGTGCGTGTGCGGGTCTGTGTGCGTGTGCGTGTCTGTGTGCATGTGTGTGTGTGTGTGTGTGTGTGTGTGTGCGTGCGTGCGTGCGTGTGTGTGTGTGTGTGTGTGTGTGCGTGTGCGTGTGCGTGTGTGTGTGTGTGTGTGTGTGTGTTTGTGTCGCTGTGTTTTCTTCTTTTTTTAAGTAGCACAGGTTAAATAATTCTTTCTTTTTTCACCCTGCAAGTGGAACAAGGACCATAATGAGCTGCCACTTTTTTCCACCGGTGAAACCAATCCCACGACTGGCATCGCTTGACTAATGTTCTCTTTTCGCTCAAAGAGTCACCGGGCTGACGGAGCGGTGAAAGATATGAACATAAAACAAAACAACAACAAAAAAAAATACATCAGAACACATCAGAACATAAAAAAAATAAAAATGAGATGAGAAAAGGAGGAAAACATCCATAAAGTTGTTCTGAAACTCTTTATTGAGGTTATATTAGTGCAATCTATCAGTGATGTACGGGAAAATCCATAACCCTACAGTGGAAATCTCCCCCCTGTGAGCCGTTCCCCCTTCATGAAGCGCAATCTCATAGCAGGAAGACCTGCCTCTGCCCAGCTCACTCCTCAAGCCGCGTGACGTGGAATTGCTGTGTCAGAAACACAGAGACGCCGACCCGGAGGGGCGGAGCCAGTCTCCCGGCATTCATCCATCAGAATGTCACTGTCCCTACCCCCCCTCCCCCCTACCCCAATGCCGTTCAATATCAATCAGCACCATCACAAATCCAAAGCGTGATTGATTAGGCGGATGTGGCCCAGAGAAACATATTCAGAATACGACGCACCCTCCCTCACCATGTTCTCCTCTTGCCGCCGTTCTTATTTTTTCTTGATATTATGTCAGTCATATTAAATGCAATGATTTGATTGGATTTTTGTGTATTATTATTATTAGTATTATTATTAGTATTATTATTATTATTTGTATTATTATTTTATTGAATGCCATTCTCACACACCATCCAGCGCTCTTATTCCCTTTGAATTGCCGCTGCTCAGCGATAAATCTGGCCGAGCAGCCGGTTACAGCTGACACCGCAATCAACATCATCATCATCATTAGCACTAGCTTGAACCTGCTCAGGGAAACCCAATGGATTGCAGTTGGTCACCAGACCAGCCACCGCTCCAGTTGGCCTCGACTTTCACAACCGTAAGTGGGAAAGAAAGAAAGAAAGAAAGAAAGAAAGAAAGAAAGAAAGAAAGAAAGAAGAAAGAAAGAAAGAAAGAAAGAAAGAAAGAAAGAAAGAAAGAAAGAAAGAAAGAAAGAAAGAAAGGAAGAAAATGTATACAGATGAAGTAATCTGTATAGTCCCCCCACTCAGCACTGGACCTATTTGAAGGCAAATGCTGAGGAATGAATTGCTATTGAACCGGTGAAGGAGACTACCCCCCCTTCTCATCTCTATTAGGGTTGCCGTGTGATGAGTAAAATTCTGTCGTGATCGCAATATTCAATAAACTGGCCGTGTGGGAATACAGGAATGGATGGCAAAGGAGGGTTTTACGCGCTGTGCTGTGCTGATGCAACGGGTTACCTCTTCTCCCATGTCTCTCTGTTTGGACTTGGAGTCAGACAATAGACTGTTAGACACATTTTATAGACTTTATATTATATATATATATATATATATATATATGTTATATTGCCATGTTTTATAGACTACTAGTCTATTTTCTAGAGGTTTTCTAGAGGATTTATTATTAGATACACCCGAAAAATGACCCAATAGGACAGCGGTTGTGATGAAATCCTTCTATATATTTTATATAAATTGTATATATTTTATATAAATTGTACTGCCCTCATTCATATCTCTGCAAACATTGTCCTTGTGACTTTGCTGGGTTAACCCGTTGTCTGACAATGAGCAAAAATGCTCATTTTTGCTGTGAGGTGAAGACCATTAGGGATTCCAAATGAGTGCAAAAAGTTGCCTCCCCTCCTCTCAAACTCCGATCCGAGCCATCCCAGCTCCACGGCGGTGTCTGCTAAACTGTGGCTCCTCTCTGAAAAAGTCACACCAGCTTTGAAGCACCCACTGCACACACACACACACTCACACAGCTGCGCGCACACAAACGCACACACGCACACACACCCCACAAGACAAAAAAGTGGGGTGAATTCTGAAGAAATAATGGCTGTTTGTATGGAGTGTGATGTGAAGAGCCGTCACACTCTGCCTTTACGTTGATTTGCAGGAGTGTCGCAGAGGAGTCTCAGGGACTTGAGGAGGTAAATGTGGATTGTCAGAAATCAATTTTCTGGTGCCGGTCCTTGGGGAGTGCTCCAGGCACTGTCAACAATAGGCAAGATGAATAAATCAGATCCTCTGTGTAATAATCCCAAGCATAATGGCGTCGCCGCATACCATCATTCAATCTCAGCTTTGAGGAAGGCAACTGTTGATCACTACTAAATTGACTATTTCATATGGGCTTTTGTGACAAACCCTCAACCCCCTCCCCTCCCCCCTCCCTCCCCCCTCCCTCCCTCCTCCCTCCCTCCCCCCTCCCCCCTCCCTCCCCCCTCCCCCCTCCCTCATTCTCTCTCAACTGTCATTCTGCAACCCCTTCCACATTCGTCCGTACGCCTTTTATTGTGACATGGAGGAGCTGTTAGACGAGATCCTTCGTCTTCGTCTTCTTCTTC
>CM051000.1:25308813-25323813 GCA_027704905.1 Muraenolepis orangiensis
CACACACGCACGCATGCACACACACACAGCCCGAATGCAGACTCACATGCACAAGTCTCTCACCTACTCAATGCACACAGGCTGAAAAGCACACAGGCGCACACGCACACAGAGTGTGTGACCCAGGGTTTTAGTCCGGGGATTCCCAACCTCCACCGGCACCACCCCGCAGGACAGCAGGACAGCCCCTCGACTGTTACTCCAAAGAGCTTCTCGCTCTCATGGGCTTAGCCCCTGTTTACATATAACCTCAATACGTGGAAACCCGGAAGAACTCGGAAGATAGGACATTCCAATGCTATCTGCTGACAAAAACATGGTTTGATGTGATAATGCTCTCTCTTCTTCTTCCTCTTTATATTCTTCTTCTTCTTCTTCTTCTTCTTCTTCTTCTTCTTCTTCTTCTTCTTCTTCTTCTTCTTCGTATTTTGTTCATGTTGGCCTACAGCTCCCCATCCACAGCCCCTATAGCACACAGTCATAGCTGAATAGAGTAGTTCACTAGGTTATAAATGCCATGTAGGCCCTTGGCGGGCAGTAGGAGATGGTGTAGGAGGTGGAACATGCCACTCCCTCCTCTCTCATGCTGTACCTCGTCTACGTACCGTATGAAAACAACCGTGAAAAACCAGGAAGATGAACGGGGACAGAGGAAGATCAATTGAAAGATGAGGCGTTGTGACGAAGTAATTGTGCGTTGGAAAGTATCCGTAACCTAATTAACGCTCTGGCCGAGGCCTCCGCACGCTCTCCCGCGCCGGTTTGATGTGCTTTGTGACGCGTTCTGACACCACAGTTAGAGGAGGGGGAATCGCTTGGCCTGTTTATGGTGGTCTGAGCAATGGAATAAAACGTTAGGATTTGAAATGATTGCGTTATGTAAATGATCTGTACCAGTCATGCGGAGGATATCCGATGCTCTAGGCGCGTTGGTTAATAGGACAGAAATAGAGATTTATCAGTACATCGAGAGATGATTAGACTTAAGTCAAAGACATTACTGTCTCTTTGCGTTTGATATTCCACTTAATACATATTTATATTTATATTTATATAAATATATATATAAATATAAATATATAAATATAAATATGCAAAAAAAAGAAAATCAGCCAACGAGAGTGAGGGTTGATTGTATAATTGGAAGTCCCATTGGAAGAACAGCGAACCTGCACCAGGTGCCGAAAAACGTCTCCGAGATGCATCAAAGGTTTCCCTCCCCCCCCTCGTTGTCACGGTTACGGTGGTTGGCAGGGGGCGTGGCCAAGCCACCTGCGCTGGCAGCGCACACACACACACACCTGTCAACAATTGTCACGGTTACGGTGGTTGACAGGGGGCGTGGCTAAGCCACGTGCGCTGGCGGCGCACACACACACCTGTCAGCAATTGCCGTGTCTAATTGTTAATCACCTCACCTGGTGTATAAATCACCTGGCTCCCCGTTACCCCGGGGTTAGGTCCTACGTCATACTTTGTTCATGTTACGTCGTACATTCTGGACGGAATCGCCACGCTGATGTCCCGGAGATCCAGATCCTTTGCCTATCCCGCGTCACCCGCCTGTCTCGCGTTACTCCGGTCTATACGAGCTCCCCGGCCATTATAATTACCTGTCTGGTACCTGTCGCAACTCCGACCTCCCAGTACCCAGACTCCTCCCCCGTCCCGGACTACTCGCCGGTCTACTACCTGCCGGTACTCCGCGGATCGACCTCCCGGTACCCAGACCCCTGGACTGTCCCTGATCACTCTCTTGTGTTGTGTTTGCTTGAAATAAAGCTCTGTGTTATAGCTCCACTGTGTCTTGGTCTGCGTTCTGGGTCCCAGAACCCAGCGAACTATCCACTCGTGACACTCGTCTTGTTAAAGAACAAGTGTTGATTGGCCCCCCGGTCATATATTTTTCAAACCACATCTCCAGTCGGCCCACGCTATCCGGGTATCATTAGAAGCTCCAGCAGCAGCTAGAGGTTAAGTTGATGAACTTTGTCATTTCAGATCCCAGATGAGAACCATGCCGTGCGCCCCAGACCTAATAATCTCTACCCGCCTTAGAATATTACAGCTGCTCCACGATGGGCTCTCGGCCCACATCTACATCAACATCCTCCCGATCGGACCGGCTGCTCTCTCTCATTGGTCAATTCAAGTTGGTTTTTTGTTGTTGTTGTTTGGTCTCTGTCTGTCTGGCGTGGTCCTCGTCGTGCCGGCTGGCAGATGTTCATTAGCTCGCCGGCCTTTCATCTCAGCGAGGACAACAATGGTCTGGCACGCTGTCCTGCTCTTTCATGAGCTAATAGGGCATCGTATCTGACCTCGGAGCAGGCAATAATCCAGTCCTCACACAACACCTGGTGCCACATTGGAAGTTCAAGGTGGCAAACAACTTGACAAAGTTAGGATCAATGTCTATGAGAGAATAACTTAGGCTTTGTTGTCCACACTTTTATTTAGTCAATTTGTATTTTAGAAATAAGAAATCCCTCTATATAAACTACACATTTCGGTACAAATATGATCTCTATGTGCCATTTAGTATTGAATTGCCACATTTGTAGTGCGATAAACCTCTCATATTTCCACAAGTCTTTGTCAATTCACAGCCTTGACACATGGGCAAAGTGCGTGGAACAGCCATATTTCCACAGCTGTAGCCCGGGGGCTGCGGTGAAGGCTGAGATTGTCGCCTTGTCACTAGCAGGCGGCGCATTATGTGACAAAAGTAAGTAAGCACAACGCGAGTCTGGAGCTGTTTCCGTATCGCCTTAATGGCTCTGACACAGCCTGCTGGGCCCCTGAGATGTGACAGCTTTAAAGAGCCGCCTCTACCCGGGACCACAGCGGCTTCCAGGAAGCAAACAGCACAGAATTATACACACAGAAGGCACACTAGGCCTGTGTCCTCCACCCCCCGCCGCCCCCCCAGCTTACAAATACACACATCATACTTATCGTCCTATTACAAACACATTACACATCAGAACACCTGATCTTTTGGATGGGCTTTCATTGTCTCCTGTTGTGAGTTATGGGTTTTTTCTAACAGACTTAACCTTTACGACCATCATTATGAGCCTTGCCGTCGTGGTCATTTCAGGCTCCAGTCAAGTCTTCTTTTAAAGTGAAGCTGATTGTAACTACCAGGGAGTTATGTTTTAAGCTTTTATCTTTTCATACTTTGCAGGTGCATTTGTATTGGGCAATGGCCTGCAGCATACAAGTATAGACACACACACACACCTGCACACATGTCAAGGCTCGTACACACACACACACGCACACACACACACACGCACATGCTCACACACACACACGCCCACACACACACGCACACACACACACACACACACACACGCACATGCTCACACACACACGCACTCACACACACACACACACACACACACACACTCACTCGCACACAGGCTCATACACACACACACACACACACCTGCACACGTGTCAAGGCTCTTACATACACACACACACATACACACACACACACGCCCACACACACACACACACACACATACACACACACACACACACTCACACACAGGCTCACACACACACACAGACACACACACAGGCTTTCTCTCATACGCACACACACACACACACACAGGCTTTCTCTCATACATACACATGCATGCACGCACACACACACACACACACAAACACACACGCACACACACACACAAACACACACAAACGCACACACACACACAGGGAACAGCAGCAAACCCAATCCTACGCCAGCGTAAACACAAACAGACCAATGACATATTCTTCGCTCTTTTTTTTCGTTCATCTCATAGACATGGAGACTAAATCAAATTATTTGACAAAGATATACTTCATAGCATGTCTTCTGTGTGGAATAAAATTCTCCCTTCTGTCGATGCGGCACGAAAACAGACGTTATCCCAGCAGGAGTGAGCGATAAATATTTATAACATATCTTCGGGAATCTAAATTGAAATGGAAATGAGGATCAATAGTAATCCAGCCAGGATGACTGTGGCTGATATTGCACAGCGAGACACAAATGTTAGGCCGAGCAAAGACTTTTGCGACGTAAAGTCATCCACAAACGCAGAGCGCTGTGCGCATCCATGTATGTGAGTCCTTGGGTTTCACATTCACATTATTTAGGCTCATTACCACGGCAACGGAGCGTGCCGGTTGTCTCTGAATGCCGACGGAAGAATACATGAATGTTTGCTTGTGTCTTTAAAGGTAAGCGTTCGTGAGCCAATTCCGTTGGTGATACGATGTGCCTTGGAAAAAAGGGGCCTCCATCACGTAGAGGTTAATTTGAGACGAAAGGGGGTGTGGTCGACGGAACATTCCGTGGTCTATTATTGCACCTTTGTGTCAATATGTCAAAACTAATCGTCAAGCCGCCACCGCCACCGCCGCTGTGTGTGGTCCCTTATTGCTCGTGTCACGTCAAGCTTGAATGAACCCCCCCACCACCCCTACACACACACACACACACACACACACACACACACACACACACACACACACTTCCCCGCTCTCAAGTGATTTCACTCCATACGTCTGTTGCCTCATATCTCAAGCGGCTCGGCAGCGTATTTGACTCCCGTCCGCACCGTGTGCCACAAACACATTGGAACAATGGACTGATGGTTTTTAAACGGCAGCGTCTCCGCCGGTGATGGCGTTGTCTGTCTGTCTGTCTGTCTGTCTGTCTGTCTGTCTGTCTGTCTGTCTGTCTGTCTGTCTCTCTGTCTGCCTGTCTGTCTGTCTGTCTGTCTGTCTGTCTGTCTGTCTGTCTGTCTGTCTGTCTGTCTGTCTGTCTGTCTGTCTGTCTGTCTCTCTGTCTGTCTGTCTGTCTGTCTGTTGTCCGAGGGGCGCAATGGGAAGGTTGTGATTGCTCCTAAGAGGACTAAGGGTGGGCTATTGCAAATCCATACCACGCAATGAGCTGATTGATTACAAAAAGGGGAACCGTGGGTCAGATCAGATTGATTATTTTTTCAGGAGACAAATTGCTAAACACAATTTGTCTCCTGAACCCCCCCACGTGAAGTAGGAAGAGCGGAGAAAAACAAAAGGTAATTCAGTTATGTCGGCCGCATAAACTATTTTTGCTTTTAGAAGCCCTCCAAATGTAATTCATTAATCAAAGCCAAGTTATTATAAAGCGTTTTCAATGTTAAGATGTTTGTTTATTTACTGGTTTCCAATTGAACACGCTTAATTTCTGATTAAGGGTGATGTGACGTTGTCTGGGTTCTTTAAACGAGGGAGCCCGTAGTATTACACACCTCTTTCCACGTTCCGAAAGGAAAATAAAAAGTCTTTCATGATGGAGTCGGACTCAAGTTGAACGTTTAAAAAGCGAACACAGACCGCCAAATATCTATCTTAAAAAAGAGTCCCACACAGCGTTGCTTTAGCAGAGCCTGATGTGAATGATAATGCATGCTTCTATATTTACCTACATTTGAAGATTTTAAGCCTTATTTTTTTGCCGGATGGCCTTCCGCAGCACCCTTTGACAGACACCTGAAAAAGATGTATCTGATGAGACGACTTCCATGGGAATAGACGAGCGTCTGAATAGCGTTTGAAGCTATTTCATTTGATAGGAATCTTCAATGGGGCTTGTGAATGACAGCTACTCATCTGTTTGGAGACACCTGTGAAAAAAATATATAAATAAAAAGACATCCCACATCATTTGAGTATCAGCACAGAAACTTTTACCCGGGAAAACCTTATTTAAACAGAAATACCCTCAGTTTTCCTCAGTGCCCACTGGGCAAAAATGTCCCGTGAAAACCATCAACAACTAAGACAAAACTGGCAACAAACCAACAGCAACACGCGACGCGTCTCCACACACGTCCTCCCAAGGCTCTCCATTCTCTTTTAGTCGGATTCCAGAAGGAATGGAAGGAAATCCGCTGCGGTCGACCCGATTCATACGGTGGCGGTCGGGGAATTATTGAAATGTCAAACTCAACTCCTTCCGGGGGTTTTAACATGTGAACACTCACCCCCCCACCCTCCTCTTCCCAACACTACTGCTGCTTTCCTGTAAGGCTTTGTTGTGCTTCTTGTCTGTCCTGAACAGGGTTGTGTGTGTGTGTGTGTGTGTGTGTGTGTGTGTGTGTGTGTGTGTGTGTGTGTGTGTGTGTGTGTGTGTGTGTGTGTGTGTGTGTGTGTGTGTGTGTGTGTGTGTGTGTGTGTGTGTGTGTGTGTGTGTGTGTGTGTGCCAGAGAAGGGAGAGAAGCATCATGGTTGACACCACTTTGATACTGTTCAATTATACTTTTTTTTTTTTTCTTGTCTGGATTAAGTATTTTAGAGGAGGGGGCCAAGATGGCGGCGTTGCCAAATGTGTCTGAAAAATAAAGCGCTATCCACCCCCACATTGGGAACTCCTTGGAGGATGGTCTCGCCAATTGCGGTAAATCAGTGGGGGCCGTGCCAGCTGTCCCCAGCAGCCTCAGCCAGGAGCACGCTGTAGAGGGACGGAAGGGCCTCTGTTGGCTCGCTGTGAGGAAATAAGGGGCTCCTTTGACGGAGAGCCAACCTGGCTCCTCGGGGGACACCCGGGCAGACAGCACCTCCCAGGTCACAGAGAGAGAGAGAGAGAGAGAGAGAGAGAGAGAGAGAGAGAGAGAGAGAGAGAGAGAGAGAGAGAGAGAGAGGAGAGAGAGAGAGAGAGAGAGAGAGAGAGAGAGAGAGAGAGAGAGAGAGAGAGAGAGAGAGAGAATGCTGTTGAATGCAAAATGAATGCAATGCTCTTTAATGAAAGGCGAGCTTCTTGAAGGCCCCGTGGAGATAGACCCAGGGAGTGTAGACCCAGGGAGTGGAGACCCAGGGAGTGTAGACCATGGGAGTGGAGACCCAGGGAGTGGAGACCCAGGGAGTGTAGACCCAGGGAGTGTAGACCCAGGGAGTGGAGACCCAGGGAGTGTAGACCCAGGGAGTGGAGACCCAGGGAGTGGAGACCCAGGGAGTGTAGACCCAGGGAGTGGAGACCCAGGGAGTGTAGACCCAGGGAGTGTAGACCCAGGGAGTGTAGACCCAGGGAGTGGAGACCCAGGGAGTGTAGACCCAGGGAGTGAGACCCAGGGAGTGTAGACCAGGAGGACCCAGGGAGTGTAGACCCAGGGAGTGTAGACCCAGGGAGTGGAGACCCAGGGAGTGTAGACCCAGGGAGTGAGACCCAGGGAGTGGAGACCCAGGGAGTGTAGACCCAGGGAGTGTAGACCCAGGGAGTGTAGACCCAGGGAGTGGAGACCCAGGGAGTAGACCAGGAGTGAGACCCAGGGAGTGTAGACCCAGGGAGTAGTAGACCCAGGGAGTGAGACCCAGGGAGTATAGACCCAGGGAGTAGACCAGGAGTGAGACCCAGGGAGTGGAGACCCAGGGAGTGTAGACCCAGGGAGTGTAGACCCAGGGAGTGTAGACCGGAGTGACCCAGGGAGTGGAGACCCAGGGAGTGGAAACCCAGCTTACTAGCAAAGAGAAATACCCCCAAAAGAACAGCATACACCAAACAGCTGGAAATAAAATAAAAAACATTATTCATAATTCATATTGCTTTACAATTTCTGAAAAATGTAAAACAATGTCCTTCCAACGTTTTTTACTGGACATTAAAAAAAAATACAAAAAAAGATTTCTTCACAATCCATAGCTTTGAATAATAAAGGTGTTCAGGCCATGAAAGTAACCTCTCTGATTTAAATCAAGCCAAGGCCTCTCGGTAGGACGCAGGAGGCCCCGAACCAACAGACCAGCCGCTGCCTTTTAAATGTCCCTGGTTGGTCGGGAAGGACTCGGGTGGCTAGTTGGATATTGATGTTGCGCCGCCTGCCAGCTCGTCTCTTCCTCTGGCCGCCAGCCACACTTAAACAAACGCATTAGTTGGGAAAGTCGTAACCCACCGGCAGAACTCTTGTTGTCCGCTCAAACAACAAGTCTTAAGGGGCTGTTTGCTGAGAGTTGGACATGGGCACAGGTCCAAAAAGGACACTTATTTAGAATCTGTTTTCTGTCTGTGTTTGTTGTGTTCTCTTGCTGATGGTTGCTTATGTTAACCATGTTTCTTTGGTAGGAATAGCAGTAGCCTAGTACTGCAGCATTATTCAAATTTGTGACATTGTGTTTTGATGTTCAAACTGTATCAAACTGTGTGACGCTTTGTGAGGTTATGTGTTCCAGTATGGTGGAGTCCATCGGAGCCTACAGCAAGTGCACAATCAGGTTCTAATGGACCATTTCTAAATTGGCTAAATTACATTGTTGGGTTTCTTGATCACATTTGTAACTTTTTGGACATAACATTTTATAAAAACATGTGAGTCATGTGATCGATCCACTATGATATTGTGTATCAGTGATGATATTGATGATATAGAGTGTGCAGCCCGCAGTTTGAGAGCAGGATGGCTGATTGTTGGATCCAGTGTTTCAAACTGATCAGACAATTCATTACCATGAGTCTAGACAACATACGGAAGACACCACATGTAACCCACACAGGAAAAAAGGCTTTTTGGATGAAAGGATATCTTGTGGAGATGATCGGATAACCAGCATTGACTGTGATAGCTCAGTTTACATAGGTGGCAAGCAAATACACCTTCAACGTGAAGTATTAACGGAGCCTATGAATTAATCCTTTTGACCCACTTTCCTTTCCCAGCACTTCCAGACCACATCTTGCCCTGCAAAGTGCTTCCGTGGGTGTGGGTTGTGTGTGTGTGTGTGTGTGTGTGTGTGTGTGTGTGTGTGTGTGTGTGTGTGTGTGTGTGTGTGTGTGTGTGTGTGTGTGTGTGTGTGTGTGCACATGTGCTATTTAAATGGTATAAAAACCTGCAATGGAAAATGACTGGGGTTGTGTTACGGCAATGAGCCTGGCAATCAATCATTGCTTTTTTACTTCCCTCCTCCCACCCCCTTCTTCCCACTGTGTTGAAACACACGGAGCACAACCACATATTGGGTAACATAGACCCATTTAGAAAGCAATTGTAGGCACTACACAGCTTCCATGGCTTATGATGGAGTGTTGTCTCTTAATTATGCTGTAACACCATTGCATTAGCTCTCTGGAGTGAGTCTCTTGAATTCGCACAGCCCCACCCAAGGATGTAACTCAGCTGTAATGGTACGGCCAATAAGAGCAATTTCTATATCTGGTATAACCACTTGGTGATGGTCCCAAAAATGACCCATTGTCTTACTTTCTCTCACTTTATTTTTATATTTTCTCTCTCTCAAAACCAAACAGTGACATATAGATTATCCTTAGATTATCCTTAGTGGAGGATTGAATCCTGAGTCTAGTTTACCCATCTCCGTAGGCATTACCAACTCTACAATATACTCTATATCTTTACCAACCCTCCTTTTGGAGAAGACTCACATTAATAGATGAACTGCATGTATAATGGAGCTACAGGTGTGGACACCCTTATACTTGCCGTGTGTGTGTGAGCGGCCGACCTCGATTTGGCCCAACTGCTAAACAGCTTCTCTGCATTCAGAGCCTCATTCCAGTGGTTAGTGGATCGTCACACATCACCCCTGGCCATGGAGGATTCCAGGGAAACTCAGTCATGTGAATGCGATGATGAAGTGGCTGGTTGATGGCTGAAATAAGATTGCCGTAGCGCGGTTCTGCGGTTCTGTGTGGGAACCCTTCACGCCACAAGGGGCAGGACTCACACCGGACGCCAGGGCACTCATTTATGCGCATATTCATTTGAATGAAAACCATGGGGAAATTTGGCAACATGGTGGCAGTAGTTTTATATTTAAATACAACAACAAACTAGAGGGCTCTCAGTAGAGCGCATTCCTCCGCCACACAAAGAAAAACACCCTTTTTGGTGTTCCTTGGCCCAAATGTAATCAAACCACCAAGTTTGTCCAATTCTATTGGACCTATTAGTTATCTTGCCAACATACATTTAGTGTTTAAGAATATTCATACTGCTGGAGGGAATGGGGAGTAAGCATTCCATTGTACTGTATATGGCAAATACAAATTAGAATCAAATCTTGAATGACAATATTATGATCGTGGCAGAACTCCTTACAGTTCAGTAGGCGCGCTGCTTGTGGATAAAAACTATCCTTGAACCTGGTAGTCCTTGTACGGATGCTGCGGAACCGGCAACCGGACCGTAGGGGGGAGAAGAGATGGAAGGAAGAGAAGAGATGAAATAAGAGATGAAACACAAACCGGGGTGAAAACATAACCTCCAGTCCATCTTCGATGACAGAGGTTACCTCTGGTGATGCCATGGTGTTAATTATTGCTGCTCATGTGTTGCAGTCGGGACACACTTTAGCATGGCCTGAGTCCCCAGAACATTCTCCATTCAAAGGTATTTCATGTATCTTGCTTGTAGGAAACATATGATCACTGTTCAATAAGATCAAACCAAACATTTGATTGGACAAGAACACATGTTGTAACCTGGCCATAATGCCGCAGTGTCCAGTCCAGGCTGCACTTTACCAAGACACAGCTCATAACAATAAAGAACACATCAGAACCTAAAGTTAACTGCAGTGATCAGCAAGCAGACTTTATATTATGCTCAGAGGATAATGTTTTATGTGATCTGTCTTTGATGAAATAGGTTTTTTGGGCGCTGGCCGTGGCTAGCAAAAAATATATATAATATACTGTATATATATAGGGGTCATTTATCATTAAAGGTCACAGTGAAACCCTTCTGTGTTGGTGTCCTTGCCTCACTTAATGTAATTTCCCCTCTGCCAAAGAACTACTACTCCAAAGTCAAGTTTGCATCAAACCAACTGCAACTTTCTGGATGTGTTCTTTCCACCCATCTTACCCATAATGCATCAGTCGATGGTGACCTTGCTAACGTAGCTCCTTCTGTTGGAGATGTTCACAGGGGCTATTTTATAGCGACTACTTCTGTAGTCACGGCGATGGCATTCATTTGAACTCTTGCAAATAAAGTCTTTCTGTGTCCTTTGAATTATTTCAAAGTAAGTGAATGTTCTTCAATGAGTCCTGCATTGCATTGCATGGTAAGTAGTACAAGCTATTAGCTTGTACTACTTACCATGCATTGCATTGCATGGTAAGTAGTACAAGCTATTAGCTGGTTTTATATGCATCCATGCATTCCATTTAATTTACAGAATGAAGGCAAATATTGAAATGACTGTTATTTGTAAACAACAGTGTTCCTTTGACTCTTCCCTTTTAAATAAAAGCGCGGTGAATAACCTCAAAGTACCTTTGTGTGACAACAAGAAGGCGTGTGTGAGTAATGTCCTCTTTTATTTATTGTTCTTCCCATGTGACCTCGTTTCTTAACCAAACCTGCAGCTCACAAGCTTTTATCCAAGGCTTAATTTCCCTCATCATATTTCCTACATCTTGTCAGATGTGGTGTTGCTACACAGCCTGCGTACAAAATGCATTTCCGAAAGTGAGGTGATTCAACAGCCTTCCAACAGGAGGAAATACTCTCAATCTGCTTAACTCCTAACACAGAATTTAATTTTAATTAAACGGTTAATGAGCCATGGGATTAATGCCGATGACTTTTTAAAGCAAACATCTATAAATCATTAAGGCCCCATTTGAAAGGGAGAGTGAGTGAGTGGGTGGGGGCGTACTACGTGCCTTAAGCTGCCCATGGCTATCGCCTCTCTCTCTCTCTCTCTCTCTCTCTCTCTCTCTCTCTCTCTCTCTCTCTCTCTCTCTCTCTCTCTCTCTCTCTCTCTCTCTCTCTCTCTCTCTCCCTCTCTCTCTCTCTCTCTCTCTCTGGCTCCTCATTTGAATAGTTGGGCCTAATTCTCGGGGGCCACATCAATCTTCCCGGTGGTCAGATAAAGAGCGGACAGGAAGACAGATGGACATGTGTACGGAATAAACCTTGCTCTTAAGCAGTTGGGCTGCCCGGCTGGTGCAACACAGGCCGTTGATGTCCTAATCATGGGAGATTTCTTCCACTGACCTACATGCTGCACGTTGTCGATCAAAATCCAACACTTGAAATCCAAAACACGTAGTTGCATGTGTCTTTCTGTTGTACTAAAGAGAGAATCTGATTGTTTGGCATACCAGATGGCTTGTTATGATGACTACAAAACAATTATTGACATTTAATGCCAAAAAAAGGATATGCTGGGTCAATGAGGATCTTGCACCGATATTTCAAAGAACCTATTTAACGATAGGAAAAAAGGGCATGTTACAATATTTCTCCATTCGAGTTTCAAAAGCCAGCTTCAATGGTCCAATAGCTTATTTAAAGAGTGGCCCTGTGGAGGTGAGCAGCTTTTGAATCTAACTATTTAATTTGACAAAGCCAGCGACATGCGGACCACTCCGGCCACCTGCAGATGATTTATTGGGCTTCTCATCCTCACTCCGAGGTCTATTGTATTATGGGATAGAAAAAAAAGGAAAAAGGGAATTGGATGTAAAACCCCCAGCGGCCTGTGCTAAATTTTCCTTAAACCAAATCACTAAAGCCTAGTGGTGCTTGACAGTCCATGCAGGTGTACAGACTCTCTACCGCAATATCCACCGGAGGCCTGCTAGCACTGCTCAGCTTTTATGCATTCTTATTTATTAATCGTAGCGCCTCCCTCCCTTCTTCTTCTTCTTCTTCTTCTTCTTCTTCTTCTTCTTCTTCTTCTTCTTCTTCTTCTTCTTCTTCTTCTTCTTCTTCTTCTTCTTCTTCTTCTTCTTCTTCTTCTTCTTCTTCTTCTTCTTCTTCTTCTTCTTCTTCTTCTTTCTTCTTCCTCCTCTCCTCCACCTCCTCCCTAGACAGAGAAGACACAGAGAATTCAGGGGAATTTTTTTCAGGCGAAGTTTGTGTTGTTGCTTCAAACGGGAGAACCCTTACTCTTTTTCCCCGCAAACTCATTTCTGTACATATCACAAGCGTTTACCACGGTTTATATCCTCACTTTCTAGTTGTCTTGGGAGGGAGGGAGAGGGGGGGGGAGTAGGGGGGGGAGTGGGGGGAGTACCGTATGATTCAACATCCGTCCACATGGTAGCCGCCAACGCACGGGAGTGGGATGTAGCAATAAGAAAATGTGATGAAAATAATTTGAAGAAGTGACGATGACCTTGATTGGAGAGCACGATAAATGAGGCGCAGTAAAGCCACTCAAAGAAAGTCCTGGTGTCTGGTGGAGTTTGAACCTCGCCTGACACTCAGTTTCCGGATGTTTCCGTCGCCATGTCTCCCAGCCAGTCAAACATAACACATATTCTTGTGAATAAATAAAAAGCAAAGCTGGGGGAATAAATACATATTCTAAATCGGAGATGACAGCAGCACAGATTTAGAATTTGGAGGCTTGTTTATTTTTTTTTTGAGGGTTTAGTTTTTTTTGAGGGTTGTGCTTTTTTTTGTTTTGTCACGGCGTGCCTGTCTGCCAAATTGTCCCTGACTATCTGCAGACAGTCAGGGGAAAGCCTGGCCCCCTGGGAGGGTTAAGAGATGCCTAAATGACAGCACGGAGCCAGCGGGCCGGTCCTGCGAAAGGGGTTCTGCACACGTCCCGTGTGCTAGTGGCTGTTTTAGGGAACCGACAGATAAATAAATAATAAGAATGCCCTTTTAGAGACGGAGGATGTGGGGTTTTTTGTTTTTCCTTCTTTCCTCTCGGGATGTGCATGTGTGTGTCTATGTGTTTGTATGTCTGTGTGTCTGTGTGTCTGTGTGTTTGTGTGTCTGTGTGTCTGTGTGTTTGTGTGTCTGTGTGTTTGTGTGTCTGTGTCTGTGTGTCTGTGTGTCTGTGGGTTTGTGTGTTTGTGTGTTTGTGTGTTTGTGTGTCTGTGTATCTGTGTGTCTGTGTGTTTGTTTGTCTGTGTGTCTGTGTCTTTGTGTTTGTGTGTTTGTGTGTCTGTGTGTCTGTGTGTTTGTGTGTTTGTGTGTTTGTGTGTTTGTGTGTTTGTGTGTCTGTGTGTCTGTGTGTTTGTTTGTCTGTGTGTCTCTGTGTGTCTGTGTGTTTGTGTGTTTGTGTGTCTGTGTCTCTGTGTGTCTGTGTGTTTGTGTGTTTGTGTGTCTGTGTGTCTGTGTGTTTGTGTGTTTGTGTGTTTGTTTGTCTGTGTGTCTGTGTGTCTGTGTGTCTGTGTGTCTGTGTGTTTGTTTGTCTGTGTGTCTCTGTGTGTCTGTGTGTTTGTGTGTTTGTGTGTCTGTGTGTCTGTGTGTTGTGTGTTTGTGTGTGTGTCGTGTGTTGTGTGTTTGTGTGTTGTTTGTCTGTGTGTCTGTGTGTCTGTGTGTCTGTGTGTTTGTTTGTCTGTGTGTCTCTGTGTGTCTGTGTGTTTGTGTGTTTGTGTGTGTGTCTGTGTGTTTGTGTGTTGTGTGTTGTGTCCTGCTGCATGCGGGTCATAAAGTTGTGGACCGTATTAAACTCCCTGTGACCCGTCTTCCTCTTACAGCTTGTGTCAAGAGAGATGAGCTATGAGTTAAACACATGATCAGGCTTTTTTGTTAACTAACTCTTTTACTCTTTTTTGCCTGTTCATCCAATGCAGCAGAACACATTTCCAGTAAAGAACAAATACCATATTGAGCTTTAGGAACAGATGGAGGCTGGGGCGGTAGCTGAGACTTGGGAAGAACCGAACCACGACACTGTGGCTTCACTCAGCTGTCAGAAACCGAGGGGCGTAGCACTACATGGATGATTACCAATCATTCCCTCGCTGGGAGTCGACTGTAAAACAGACAACTATGTAATTACAGACCCCCTTTTGGCAAACCCGTTTGTCACACAACAGATTCGTGATATGCTCTTCTGACACCGGGGGCCAGCGTCTCCGGGTTGGTCGCTAATGGACCAGGAGACCCAAGAGCTGCTGCTGCAAAATCAGACCTGGGAATCTGGCCTCAGAGTCAAGGAAGTTAACAAAAGTTATTCTTGTCTAAAGTTCTCTCCTTGTCTCACAATACTTTCCTTTAATGCTTTCAAGGCTGTAATGCTGTTATA